>OU744368.1:585611-1037994 GCA_916610255.1 Lasioglossum lativentre
TATCATTGAAAATACCTTATAATATAACTTAGTATGCAGTGTATCATTGAAAATACCTTATAATATTACGTAATATGCAGTGTATCATTGAAAATACCTTATAATATAATGACATAGGCAGTGTGTCATTGAAAATACCTTATAATGTAATGTAATATGCAGTCTATCATTGAAAATATCTTATAATGCATAGTAATATGCAGTCTATCATTGAAAATACCTTATAATATAGCGTAGTATGCATTGTATCATTGAAAATACCTTATAAAATAATGTAATATGCTGTGTATCATTGAAAATACCTTATAATGTACCGTAATATGCAGTGTATCATTGAAAATACATTATAATGTAATGTAGTATGCAGTCTATCATTGAAAATACCTTAGAAAATTATGCAATATGCAGTGTATTATTGAAACTACCTTATAATGTAATGTAATATGCAGTCTTTCATTGAAAATATCTTATAATACATAGTAATATGCAGTCTATCATTGAAAATACCTTATAATATAACGTAATATGCCGTCTATCAATGAAAATACCTTATAATATAACGTAATATGCCGTCTATCAATGAAAATAGCTTATAATATAACGTAGTATGCATTGTATCATTGAAAGTACCTTATAAAATAATGTAATAATCTGTGTATCATTGAAAATACCTTATAATATAACGTAATATGCAGTGTATCATTGAAAATACATTATAATGTAATGTAGTATGCATTGTATCATTGAAAATACCTTATAAAATAATGTAATATGCAGTCTATCAATGAAAATACCTTATAATATAACGTAATATGCAGTGTATCATTGAAAATACCTTATAATATAATGTAATGTGCAGTGTGTCATTGAAAATACCTTATAATGTAATGTAATATGCAGTCTATCATTGAAAATACCTTATAATATAATGTAATATGCAGTGTGTCATTGAAAATACCTTATAATGTAATGTAATATGCAGTGTGTCATTGAAAATATCTTATAATGTAATGTAATATGCAGTGTGTCATTGAAAATACCTTATAATGTAATGTAATATGCAGTCTATCATTGAAAATATCTTATAATGTAATATAATATGCAGTGTATCATTGAAAATACCTTATAATATAACGTAATATGCAGTCTATCAATGAAAATAGCTTATAATACAACGTAGTATGCATTGTATCATTGAAAATACCATATAATATAACGTAGTATGCAGTGTGTCATTGAAAATACCTTATAATATAATGTAATGTGCAGTGTGTCATTGAAAATACCTTATAATGTAATGTAATATGCAGTCTATCATTGAAAATACCTTATAATATAATGTAATGTGCAGTGTGTCATTGAAAATACCTAATAATGTAATGTAATATGCAGTCTATCATTGAAAATATCTTATAATGTAATGTAATATGCAGTGTATCATTGAAAATACATTATAATGTAATGTAGTATGCAGTCTATCATTGAAAATACCTTAGAAAATTATGCAATATGCAGTGTATCATTGAAAATACCTTATAATATAATGTAATATGCAGTGTGTCATTGAAAATACCTTATAATGTAATGTAATATGCAGTCTATCATTGAAAATATCTAATAATATAATGTAATATGCAGTGTGTCATTGAAAATATCTTATAATATAACGTAATATGCCGTCTATCAATGAAAATAGCTTATAATATAACGTAGTATGCATTGTATCATTGAAAGTACCTTATAATATAATGTCATATGCAGTGTGTCATTGAAAATACCTTATAATGTAATGTAATATGCAGTCTATCATTGAAAATATCTTATAATGCAGAGTAATATGCAGTCTATCATTGAAAATACCTTATAATATAGCGTAGTATGCAGTGTATCATTGAAAATACCTTATAATGTAATGTAGTATGCAGTCTATCATTGAAAATACCTTAGAAAATTATGCAATATGCAGTGTATCATTGAAAATACCTTATAATATGATGTAATATGCAGTGTGTCATTGAAAATACCTTATAATGTAATGTAATATGCAGTGTGTCATTGAAAATACCTAATAATGTAATGTAATATGCAGTCTATCATTGAAAATATCTAATAAAGCATAATAATATGCAGTCTATCATTGAAAATATCTTATAATGTAATGTAATATGCAGTGTATCATTGAAAATACATTATAATGTAATGTAGTATGCAGTCTATCATTGAAAATACCTTAGAAAATTATGCAATATGCAGTGTATCATTGAAAATACCTTATAATATAATGTAATATGCAGTGTGTCATTGAAAATACCTTATAATGTAATGTAATATGCAGTCTATCATTGAAAATATCTAATAATATAATGTAATATGCAGTGTATCATTGAAAATACCTTATAATATTTCGTAATTTGTAGTGTATCATTGCAAATACCTTATAATATAACGAAATATGCAGTTTGTCATTGAACATACCTTATATTATGTCGTAGTTTATCATTGAAAATACCTTATAGTATAACGTAATATGCAGTGTATCATTGAAAATATCTTATAATATAATGTAATATGCAGTGTATCATTGAAAATGCCTTATATTATAACGTAATATGCAGTGTATCATTGAAAATACCTTGTAATATAACGTAATATGCAGTGTATCATTGAAAATACCTTTTAATATATCGTAGTTTATCATTGAAAATACCTTATAATGTAATGTAATATGCAGTCTATCATTGAAAATATCTAATAATATAATGTAATATGCAGTGTATCATTGAAAATACCTTATAATATTTCGTAATTTGTAGTGTGTCATTGAAAATACCTTATAATGTAATGTAATATGCAGTCTATCATTGAAAATATCTAATAATGCATAGTAATATGCAGTCTATCATTGAAAATATCTTATAGTACATAGTAATATGCAGTCTATCGTTGAAAATACCTTATAATGTAATGTAATATGCAGTCTATCATAGAAAATATCTTTTAATATACAGTAATATGCAGTCTATCATTGAAAATACTTTATAATATAACGTAATATGCAGTCTATCATTGAAAATATCTTATAATATAACGTAATATGCCGTCTATCAATGAAAATAGCTTATAATATAACGTAATATGCAGTCTATCATTGAAAATACCTTATAAAATAATGTAATATGCAGTCTATCAATGAAAATACCTTATAATATAACGTAATATGCAGTGTGTCATTGAAAATACCTTATAATATAATGTAATGTGCAGTGTGTCATTGAAAATACCTTATAATGTAATGTAATATGCAGTCTATCATTGAAAATATCTTATAATGTAATATAATATGCAGTGTATCATTGAAAATACCTTATAATATAAGTTAGTATGCAGTGTATCATTGAAAATACCTTATAATATTACGTAATATGCAGAGTATCATTGAAAAAACCTTATAATGTAATGTAATATGCAGTCTATCATTGAAAATATCTTATAATATATAGCAATATGCAGTCTATCATTGAAAATATCTTATAATATAACGTAATATGCAGTCTATCATTGAAAATATCTTATAATATAACGTAATATGCCGTCTATCAATGAGAATAGCTTATAATATAACGTAGTATGCATTATATCATTGAAAGTACCTTATAAAATAATGTAATAATCTGTGTATCATTGAAAATACCTTATAATGTTACGTAATATGCAGTGTATCATTGAAAATACATTATAATGTAATGTAGTATGCATTGTATCATTGAAAATACCTTATAAAATAATGTAATATGCAGTCTATCAATGAAAATACCTTATAATATAACGTAATATGCAGTGTATCATTGAAAATACCTTATAATATAATGTAATGTGCAGTGTGTCATTGAAAATACCTAATAATGTAATGTAATATGCAGTCTATCATTGAAAATATCTTATAATGTAATGTAATATGCAGTGTATCATTGAAAATACATTATAATGTAATGTAGTATGCAGTCTATCATTGAAAATACCTTATAATATAGCGTAGTATGCAGTCTATTAATGAATATACCTTATAATATAATGTAATATGCAGTCTATCAATGAAAATACCTTATAATATAACGTAATATGCAGTGTGTCATTGAAAATACCTTATAATATAATGTAATGTGCAGTGTGTCATTGAAAATACCTTATAATATAATGTAATGTGCAGTGTGTCATTGAAAATACCTTATAATGTAATGTAATATGCAGTCTATCATTGAAAATATCTTATAATGTAATATAATATGCAGTGTATCATTGAAAATACCTTATAATATAACGTAAGATGCAGTCTATCATTGAAAATACCTTATATCATTCCGTAATATACAGTGTATCATTAAAAATACCTTATAATATAACGTAATATGCAGTCTATCATTGAAAATACCTTATAATATAACGTAATATGCAGTGTGTCATTGAAAATACCTTATAATATAATGTAATGTGCAGTGTGTCATTGAAAATACCTTATAATGTAATGTAATATGCAGTCTATCATTGAAAATATCTTATAATGTAATATAATATGCAGTGTATCATTGAAAATACCTTATAATATAACGTAATATGCAGTCTATCAATGAAAATAGCTTATAATACAACGTAGTATGCATTGTATCATTGAAAATACCATATAATATAACGTAGTATGCAGTGTATCATTGAAAATACCTTATAATATAACTTAGTATGCAGTGTATCATTGAAAATACCTTATAATATTACGTAATATGCAGTGTATCATTGAAAATACCTTATAATATAATGTCATAGGCAGTGTGTCATTGAAAATACCTTATAATGTAATGTAATATGCAGTCTATCATTGAAAATATCTTATAATGCATAGTAATATGCAGTCTATCATTGAAAATACCTTATAATATAGCGTAGTATGCATTGTATCATTGAAAATACCGTATAAAATAATGTAATATGCTGTGTATCATTGAAAATACCTTATAATGTACCGTAATATGCAGTGTATCATTGAAAATACATTATAATGTAATGTAGTATGCAGTCTATCATTGAAAATACCTTAGAAAATTATGCAATATGCAGTGTATTATTGAAACTACCTTATAATGTAATGTAATATGCAGTCTTTCATTGAAAATATCTTATAATACATAGTAATATGCAGTCTATCATTGAAAATACATTATAATATAACGTAATATGCCGTCTATCAATGAAAATAGCTTATAATATAACGTAATATGCCGTCTATCAATGAAAATAGCTTATAATATAACGTAATATGCAGTCTATCAATGAATATACCTTATAATATAATGTAATATGCAGTCTATCAATGAAAATACCTTATAATATAACGTAATATGCAGTGTGTCATTGAAAATACCTTATAATATAATGTAATGTGCAGTGTGTCATTGAAAATACCTTATAATGTAATGTAATATGCACTCTATCATTGAAAATATCTTATAATGTAATATAATATGCAGTGTATCATTGAAAATACCTTATAATATAACGTAATATGCAGTCTATCAATGAAAATAGCTTATAATACAACGTAGTATGCATTGTATCATTGAAAATACCATATAATATAACGTAGTATGCAGTGTATCATTGAAAATATCTTATAATGTAATATAATATGGAGTGTATCATTGAAAATACCTTATAATATAACGTAATATGCAGTCTATCAATGAAAATAGCTTATAATATAACGTAGTATGCCTAGGAATCATTGAAAATACCTTATAATATAACGTAATATGCAGTGTATCATTGAAAATACCTTATAACATTCCGTAATATAGAGTGTATCATTAAAAATACCTTATAATATAACGTAATATGCAGTCTATCATTGAAAATACCTTATAATATAACGTAATATGCAATCTATCATTGAAAATACCTTATAATATAACGTAATATGCAGTCTATCATTGAAAATACCTTATAATATAACGTAATATGCAGCGTATCATTGAAACTACCTTATAATTTAATGTAATATGCAGTCTATCACTGAAAATGTCTTATAATACATAGTAATATGCAGTCTATCATTGAAAATACCTTATAATATAACTTAGTATGCAGTGTATCATTGAAAATACCTTATAATATAATGACATAGGCAGTGTGTCATTGAAAATACCTTATAATGTAATGTAATATGCAGTCTATCATTGAAAATATCTTATAATGCATAGTAATATGCAGTCTATCATTGAAAATACCTTATAATATAGCGTAGTATGCATTGTATCATTGAAAATACCGTATAAAATAATGTAATATGCTGTGTATCATTGAAAATACCTTATAATGTACCGTAATATGCAGTGTATCATTGAAAATACATTATAATGTAATGTAGTATGCAGTCTATCATTGAAAATACCTTAGAAAATTATGCAATATGCAGTGTATTATTGAAACTACCTTATAATGTAATGTAATATGCAGTCTATCATTGAAAATATCTTATAATACATAGTAATATGCAGTCTATCATTGAAAATACCTTATAATATAACGTAATATGCCGTCTATCAATGAAAATAGCTTATAATATAACGTAATATGCCGTCTATCAATGAAAATAGCTTATAATATAACGTAGTATGCATTGTATCATTGAAAGTACCTTATAAAATAATGTAATAATCTGTGTATCATTGAAAATACCTTATAATGTTACGTAATATGCAGTGTATCATTGAAAATACATTATAATGTAATGTAGTATGCATTGTATCATTGAAAATACCTTATAAAATAATGTAATATGCAGTCTATCAATGAAAATACCTTATAATATAACGTAATATGCAGTGTATCATTGAAAATACCTTATAATATAATGTAATGTGCAGTGTGTCATTGAAAATACCTTATAATGTAATGTAATATGCAGTCTATCATTGAAAATACCTTATAATATAATGTAATATGCAGTGTGTCATTGAAAATACCTTATAAAATAATGTAATATGCAGTCTATCATTGAAAATATCTTATAATGTAATGTAATATGCAGTGTGTCATTGAAAATACCTTATAATGTAATGTAATATGCAGTCTATCATTGAAAATATCTTATAATGTAATATAATATGCAGTGTATCATTGAAAATACCTTATAATATAACGTAATATGCAGTCTATCAATGAAAATAGCTTATAATACAACGTAGTATGCATTGTATCATTGAAAATACCATATAATATAACGTAGTATGCAGTGTGTCATTGAAAATACCTTATAATATAATGTAATGTGCAGTGTGTCATTGAAAATACCTTATAATGTAATGTAATATGCAGTCTATCATTGAAAATACCTTATAATATAATGTAATGTGCAGTGTGTCATTGAAAATACCTAATAATGTAATGTAATATGCAGTCTATCATTGAAAATATCTTATAATGTAATGTAATATGCAGTGTATCATTGAAAATACATTATAATGTAATGTAGTATGCAGTCTATCATTGAAAATACCTTAGAAAATTATGCAATATGCAGTGTATCATTGAAAATACCTTATAATATAATGTAATATGCAGTGTGTCATTGAAAATACCTTATAATGTAATGTAATATGCAGTCTATCATTGAAAATATCTAATAATATAATGTAATATGCAGTGTGTCATTGAAAATATCTTATAATATAACGTAATATGCCGTCTATCAATGAAAATAGCTTATAATATAACGTAGTATGCATTGTATCATTGAAAGTACCTTATAAAATAATGTAATAATCTGTGTATCATTGAAAATACCTTATAATGTTACGTAATATGCAGTGTATCATTGAAAATACATTATAATGTAATGTAGTATGCAGTCTATCATTGAAAATACCTTATAATATAACTTAGTATGCAGTGTATCATTGAAAATACCTTATAATATTACGTAATATGCAGTGTATCATTGAAAATACCTTATAATATAATGTCATATGCAGTGTGTCATTGAAAATACCTTATAATGTAATGTAATATGCAGTCTATCATTGAAAATATCTTATAATGCAGAGTAATATGCAGTCTATCATTGAAAATACCTTATAATATAGCGTAGTATGCATTGTATCATTGAAAATACCTTATAAAATAATGTAATATGCTGTGCATCATTGAAAATACCTTATAATGTACCGTAATATGCAGTGTATCATTGAAAATACATTGTAATGTAATGTAGTATGCAGTCTATCATTGAAAATACCTTAGAAAATTATGCAATATGCAGTGTATCATTGAAAATACCTTATAATATAATGTAATATGCAGTGTGTCATTGAAAATACCTTATAATGTAATGTAATATGCAGTGTGTCATTGAAAATACCTAATAATGTAATGTAATATGCAGTCTATCATTGAAAATATCTAATAAAGCATAGTAATATGCAGTCTATCATTGAAAATATCTTATAATGTAATGTAATATGCAGTGTATCATTGAAAATACATTATAATGTAATGTAGTATGCAGTCTATCATTGAAAATACCTTAGAAAATTATGCAATATGCAGTGTATCATTGAAAATACCTTATAATATAATGTAATATGCAGTGTGTCATTGAAAATACCTTATAATGTAATGTAATATGCAGTCTATCATTGAAAATACCTTATAATATAACGTAATATGCAGTCTATCATTGAAAATACCTTATAATATAACGTAATATGCCGTCTATCAATGAAAATAGCTTATAATATAACGTAATATGCCGTCTATCAATGAAAATAGCTTATAATATAACGTAATATGCAGTCTATCAATGAATATACCTTATAATATAATGTAATATGCAGTCTATCAATGAAAATACCTTATAATATAACGTAATATGCAGCGTATCATTGAAACTACCTTATAATTTAATGTAATATGCAGTCTATCACTGAAAATGTCTTATAATACATAGTAATATGCAGTCTATCATTGAAAATACCTTATAATATAACTTAGTATGCAGTGTATCATTGAAAATACCTTATAATATTACGTAATATGCAGTGTATCATTGAAAATACCTTATAATATAATGACATAGGCAGTGTGTCATTGAAAATACCTTATAATGTAATGTAATATGCAGTCTATCATTGAAAATATCTTATAATGCATAGTAATATGCAGTCTATCATTGAAAATACCTTATAATATAGCGTAGTATGCATTGTATCATTGAAAATACCGTATAAAATAATGTAATATGCTGTGTATCATTGAAAATACCTTATAATGTACCGTAATATGCAGTGCATCATTGAAAATACATTATAATGTAATGTAGTATGCAGTCTATCATTGAAAATACCTTAGAAAATTATGCAATATGCAGTGTATTATTGAAACTACCTTATAATGTAATGTAATATGCAGTCTTTCATTGAAAATATCTTATAATACATAGTAATATGCAGTCTATCATTGAAAATACCTTATAATATAACGTAATATGCCGTCTATCAATGAAAATAGCTTATAATATAACGTAATATGCCGTCTATCAATGAAAATAGCTTATAATATAACGTAAAATGCAGTCTATCAATGAATATACCTTATAATATAATGTAATATGCAGTCTATCAATGAAAATACCTTATAATATAACGTAATATGCAGTCTATCAATGAAAATACCATACAATATAACGTAGTATGCAGTGTATCATTGAAAATATCTTATAATGTAATATAAGATGGAGTGTATCATTGAAAATACCTTATAATATAACGTAATATGCAGTCTATCAATGAAAATAGCTTATAATATGACGTAGTATGCCTAGGAATCATTGAAAATACCAAATAATATAACGTAATATGCTGTGTATCATTGAAACTACCTTATAATATAACGTAATATGCAGTGTGTCATTGAAAATACCTAATAATGTAATGTAATATGCAGTCTATCATTGAAAATATCTTATAATGTAATGTAATATGCAGTGTATCATTGAAAATACCTTATAATGTAATGTAGTATGCAGTCTATCATTGAAAATACCTTAAAAAATTATGCAATATGCAGTGTATCATTGAAAATACCTTATAATATAATGTCATATGCAGTGTGTCATTGAAAATACCTTATAATGTAATGTAATATGCAGTCTATCATTGAAAATATCTTATAATGCATAGTAATATGCAATCTATCATTGAAAATACCTTATAATATAGCGTAGTATGCATTGTATCATTGAAAATACATTATAAAATAATGTAATATGCTGTGTATCATTGAAAATACCTTATAATGTACCGTAATATGCAGTGTATCATTGAAAATACATTATAATGTAATGTAGTATGCAGTCTATCATTGAAAATACCTTAGAAAATTATGCAATATGCAGTGTATTATTGAAACTACCTTATAATGTAATGTAATATGCAGTCTTTCATTGAAAATATCTTATAATACAAAGTAATATGCAGTCTATCATTGAAAATACCTTATAATATAACGTAATATGACGTCTATCAATGAAAATAGCTTATAATATAACGTAATATGCCGTCTATCAATGAAAATAGCCTATAATATAACGTAATATGCAGTCTATCAATGAATATACCTTATAATATAATGTAATATGCAGTCAATCAATGAAAATACCTTATAATATAACGTAATATGCAGTGTGTCATTGAAAATACCTTATAATATAATGTAATGTGCAGTGTGTCATTGAAAATACCTTATAATGTAATGTAATATGCAGTCTATCATTGAAAATACCTTATAATATAATGTAATGTGCAGTGTGTCATTGAAAATACCTAATAATGTAATGTAATATGCAGTCTATCATTGAAAATATCTTATAATGTAACGTAATATGCAGTCTATCAATGAAAATAGCTTATAATACAACGTAGTATGCATTGTATCATTGAAAATACCATATAATATAACGTAGTATGCAGTGTATCATTGAAAATACCTTATAATATAACGTAATATGCAGTCTATCAATGAAAATAGCTTATAATACAACGTAGTATGCATTGTATCATTGAAAATACCATATAATATAACGTAGTATGCAGTGTATCATTGAAAATACCTTATAATATAACTTAGTATGCAGTGTATCATTGAAAATACCTTATAATATTACGTAATATGCAGTGTATCATTGAAAATACCTTATAATATAATGTCATAGGCAGTGTGTCATTGAAAATACCTTATAATGTAATGTAATATGCAGTCTATCATTGAAAATATCTTATAATGCATAGTAATATGCAGTCTATCATTGAAAATTCCTTATAATATAGCGTAGTATGCATTGTATCATTGAAAATACCGTATAAAATAATGTAATATGCTGTGTATCATTGAAAATACCTTATAATGTACCGTAATATGCAGTGTATCATTGAAAAAACCTTATAATATAACGTAATATGCAGTCTATCATTGAAAATATCTTATAATATAACGTAATATGCCGTCTATCAATGAAAATAGCTTATAATATAACGTAGTATGCATTGTATCATTGAAAATACCTTATAAAATAATGTAATATGCAGTCTATCAATGAAAATACCTTATAATATAACGTAATATGCAGTGTATCATTGAAAATACCTTATAATATAATGTAATGTGCAGTGTGTCATTGAAAATACCTTATAATGTAACGTAATATGCAGTCTATCAATGAAAATAGCTTATAATATGACGTAGTATGCCTAGGAATCATTGAAAATACCAAATAATATAACGTAATATGCTGTGTATCATTGAAACTACCTTATAATGTAATGTAATATGCAGTCTTTCATTGAAAATATCTTATAATACAAAGTAATATGCAGTCTATCATTGAAAATACCTTATAATATAACGTAATATGCCGTCTATCAATGAAAATAGCTTATAATATAACGTAATATGCCGTCTATCAATGAAAATAGCTTATAATATAACGTAATATGCAGTCTATTAATGAATATACCTTATAATATAATGTAATATGCAGTCTATCAATGAAAATACCTTATAATATAACGTAATATGCAGTGTGTCATTGAAAATACCTTATAATATAATGTAATGTGCAGTGTGTCATTGAAAATACCTTATAATGTAATGTAATATGCAGTCTATCATTGAAAATATCTTATAATGTAATATAATATGCAGTGTATCATTGAAAATACCTTATAATATAACGTAAGATGCAGTCTATCATTGAAAATACCTTATAACATTCCGTAATATACAGTGTATCATTAAAAATACCTTATAATATAACGTAATATGCAGTCTATCATTGAAAATACCTTATAATATAACGTAATATGCAGTGTGTCATTGAAAATACCTCATAATATAATGTAATGTGCAGTGTGTCATTGAAAATACCTTATAATGTAATGTAATATGCAGTCTATCATTGAAAATATCTTATAATGTAATATAATATGCAGTGTATCATTGAAAATACCTTATAATATAACGTAATATGCAGTCTATCAATGAAAATAGCTTATAATACAACGTAGTATGCATTGTATCATTGAAAATACCATATAATATAACGTAGTATGCAGTGTATCATTGAAAATACCTTATAATATAACTTAGTATGCAGTGTATCATTGAAAATACCTTATAATATTACGTAATATGCAGTGTATCATTGAAAATACCTTATAATATAATGTCATAGGCAGTGTGTCATTGAAAATACCATATAATGTAATGTAATATGCAGTCTATCATTGAAAATATCTTATAATGCATAGTAATATGCAGTCTATCATTGAAAATACCTTATAATATAGCGTAGTATGCATTGTATCATTGAAAATACCGTATAAAATAATGTAATATGCTGTGTATCATTGAAAATACCTTATAATGTACCGTAATATGCAGTGTATCATTGAAAATACACTATAATGTAATGTAGTATGCAGTCTATCATTGAAAATACCTTAGAAAATTATGCAATATGCAGTGTATTATTGAAACTACCTTATAATGTAATGTAATATGCAGTCTTTCATTGAAAATATCTTATAATACATAGTAATATGCAGTCTATCATTGAAAATACCTTATAATATAACGTAATATGCCGTCTATCAATGAAAATAGCTTATAATATAACGTAATATGCCGTCTATCAATGAAAATAGCTTATAATATAACGTAATATGCAGTCTATCAATGAATATACCTTATAATATAATGTAATATGCAGTCTATCAATGAAAATACCTTATAATATAACGTAATATGCAGTCTATCATTGAAAATACCATACAATATAACGTAGTATGCAGTGTATCATTGAAAATATCTTATAATGTAATATAAGATGGATTGTATCATTGAAAATACCTTATAATATAACGTAATATGCAGTCTATCAATGAAAATAGCTTATAATATGACGTAGTATGCCTAGGAATCATTGAAAATACCAAATAATATATCATAATATGCTGTGTATCATTGAAACTACCTTATAATATAACGTAATATGCAGTGTGTCATTGAAAATACCTAATAATGTAATGTAATATGCAGTCTATCATTGAAAATATCTTATAATGTAATGTAATATGCAGTGTATCATTGAAATTACATTATAATGTAATGTAGTATGCAGTCTATCATTGAAAATACCTTAAAAAATTATGCAAAATGCAGTGTATCATTGAAAATACCTTATAATATAATGTCATATGCAGTGTGTCATTGAAAATACCTTATAATGTAATGTAATATGCAGTCTATCATTGAAAATATCTTATAATGCATAGTAATATGCAATCTATCATTGAAAATACCTTATAATATAGCGTAGTATGCATTGTATCATTGAAAATACCTTATAATATAACGTAATATGCAGTCTATCAATGAAAATAGCTTATAATACAACGTAGTATGCATTGTATCATTGAAAATACCATATAATATAACGTAGTATGCAGTGTATCATTGAAAATACCTTATAATATAACGTAATATGCAGTCTATCAATGAAAATAGCTTATAATACAACGTAGTATGCATTGTATCATTGAAAATACCATATAATATAACGTAGTATGCAGTGTATCATTGAAAATACCTTATAATATAACTTAGTATGCAGTGTATCATTGAAAATACCTTATAATATTACGTAATATGCAGTGTATCATTGAAAATACCTTATAATATAATGTAATATGCAGTGTGTCATTGAAAATACCTTATAATGTAATGTAATATGCAGTCTATCATTGAAAATATCTTATAATGCATAGTAATATGCAGTCTATCATTGAAAATACCTTATAATATAGCGTAGTATGCATTGTATCATTGAAAATACCGTATAAAATAATGTAATATGCTGTGTATCATTGAAAATACCTTATAATGTACCGTAATATGCAGTGTATCATTGAAAATACATTATAATGTAATGTAGTATGCAGTCTATCATTGAAAATACCTTATAATATAACGTAATATGCCGTCTATCAATGAAAATAGCTTATAATATAACGTAATATGCCGTCTATCAATGAAAATAGCTTATAATATAACGTAATATGCAGTCTATCAATGAATATACCTTATAATATAATGTAATATGCAGTCTATCAATGAAAATACCTTATAATATAACGTAATATGCAGTGTGTCATTGAAAATACCTTATAATATAATGTAATGTGCAGTGTGTCATTGAAAATACCTTATAATGTAATGTAATATGCACTCTATCATTGAAAATATCTTATAATGTAATATAATATGCAGCGTATCATTGAAAATACCTTATAATATAACGTAATATGCAGTCTATCAATGAAAATAGCTTATAATACAACGTAGTATGCATTGTATCATTGAAAATACCATATAATATAACGTAGTATGCAGTGTATCATTGAAAATATCTTATAATGTAATATAATATGGAGTGTATCATTGAAAATACCTTATAATATAACGTAATATGCAGTCTATCAATGAAAATAGCTTATAATATAACGTACTATGCCTAGGAATCATTGAAAATACCTTATAATATAACGTAATATGCAGTGTATCATTGAAAATACCTTATAACATTCCGTAATATACAGTGTATCATTAAAAATACCTTATAATATAACGTAATATGCAGTCTATCATTGAAAATACCTTATAATATAACGTAATATGCAATCTATCATTCAAAATACCTTATAATATAACGTAATATGCAGTGTATCATTGAAAATACCTTATAATGTAACGTAACATGCAGTGTATCATTGAAAATACCTTATACTATAACGTAATATGCAGTCTATCACTGTCTATCAATGGTCGACTGTTCAAGTGGTCAAATGGTCCAGTGGACAATGCTCAAGTCGTCAAGTGGTCAAATGATCAGTGGTCAAGTGGTCAATGGTCAAGTGGTCAAGTGGTCAAGTGGTCAATGGTCAATGGTCAAGTGGTCAATGGTCAAGTGGTCAAGTGGTCAATGGTCAAGTGGTCAATGGTCGACTGGTCGAAGTCGTCAAGTGGTCAAATGGTCCAGTGGTCAAGTGGTCAATGGTTAATGGTCAAATGGACAAGTGGTCAATGGTCAAGTGGTCAAGTGGCCAATGGTCAAGTGGTCAATGGTCAAGTGGTCAAGTGGTAAGTGGTCAAGTGGTCAATGGTCAAGTGGTCAAGTGGTCAAATGGTCCAGTGGTGAAGTGGTCAATGCTCAAGTGGTGAAGTGGTCAAGTGGTCAGTGGTAAAGTGGTCAATGGTCGACTGGTCAAGTGGTCAAGTGGTCAAATGGTCCAGTGGTCAAGTGGTCAATGGTCAATTGGTCAATGGTCAAGTGGTCAAGTGGTCAAATGGTCCAGTGGTGAAGTGGTCAATGGTCAAGTGGTCAAGTGGTCAAGTGGTCAATGGTCAAGTGGTCAATGGTCAAGTGGTCAAGTGGTCAAATGGTCCAGTGGTGAAGTGGTCAATGGTGAAGTGGTCAAGTGGTCAAGTGGTGAAGTGGTCAATGGTCAAGTGGTCAAGTGGTCAAATGGTCCAGTGGTGAAGTGGTCAATGGTCAAGTGGTCAAGTGGTGAAGTGGTCAATGGTCAAGTGGTCAAGTGGTCAAATGGTCCAGTGGTGAAGTGGTCAATGGTCAAGTGTTCAAGTGGTCAAGTGGTCAATGGTCAAGTGGTCAATGGTCGACTGGTCAAGTGGTCAAGTGGTCAAATGGTCCAGTGGTGAAGTGGTCAATGGTCAAGTGGTGAAGTGATCAAGTGGTCAAATGGTCAGTGGTCAAGTGGTCAAGTGGTCAAGTGGTCAATGGTCAAATGGTCAAGTGGTCAATTGGTCAGTGGTCAAGTGGTCAGTGGTCAAGTGGTCAAGTGGTCAATGGTCAATGGTCAAATGGTCAAGTGGTCAAGTGGTCAGTGGTCTAGTGGTCAATGGTCAAGTGGTCAAGTGGTCAAGTGGTCAAGTGGTCAAGTGGTCAATGGTCAAATGGTCAAGTGGCCAAGTGGTCAATGGTCAAGTGGTCAATGGTTTACTGGTCAAGTGGTCAAGTGGTGAAATGGTCCAGTGGTAAAGTGGTCAATGGTCAAGTGGTCAAGTGGTCAAGTGGTCAAATGGTCAGTGGTCAAGTGGTCAAGTGGTCAATGGTCAAGTGGTCAAGTGGTCAATGGTCAGTGGTAAACTGGTCAAGTGGTCAATGGTCAAGTGGTCAATGGTCAAGTGGTCAAGTGGTCAAGTGGTCAAGTGGTCAAGTGGTAAAATGTTCCAGTGGTCAGGTGGTCAATGGTCAAATGGTCAAGTGGTCAAGTGGTCAGTGGTCAATGGTCAAGTGGTCAATGGTCAAGTGGTCAATGGTCAAGTGGTCAAGTGGTCAAATGGTCCAGTGGTCAATGGTGAAGAGGTCAATGGTCAAGTGGTCAAGTGGTCAGTGGTAAAGTGGTCAATGGTCAAGTGGTCAAGTGGTATAGTGGTCAAGTGGTCAATGGTCATTGGTCAAATGGTCAAGTGGTCAAGTGGTCAATGGTCAAGTGGTCAATGGTCGACTGGTCAAGTGGTCAAGTGGTGAAAAGGTCCAGTGGTAAAGTGGTCAATGTTCAAATGGTCAAGTGGTCAAGTGGTCAAGTGGTCAAATGGTCAGTGGTCAAGTGGTCAAGTAGTCAAGTGGTCAAGTGGTCAAGTGGTCAAAGGTCAAATGGTCAAGTGGTCAAGTGGTCAATGGTCAAGTGGTCAATGGTCGACTGGTCAAGTGGTCAAGTGGTGAAAAGGTCCAGTGGTAAAGTGGTCAATGTTCAAATGGTCAAGTGGTCAAGTGGTCAAGTGGTCAAATGGTCAGTGGTCAAGTGGTCAATGGTCAAATGGTCAAGTGGTCAAGTGGTCAAGTGGCCAAGTGGTCAGTGGTCAAGTGGTCAATGGTCAAGTGGTCAAGTGGTCAATGGTCAAGTGGTCAATTGTCAAGTGGTCAATGGTCAAGTGGTCAGTGGTCAAGTGGTCAATGGTCAAGTGGTCAAGTGGTCAAGTGGTCAATGGTCAATGGTCAATGGTCAAGTGGTCAAGTGGTCAAGGGGTCAATTGTCAAGTGGTGAAGTGGTCAAGTGGTCAATGGTCAAATGGTCAAGTGGTCAAAGTTCAATTGGTCAAGTTGTCATATTGTCAAACGATCAAGTGGTCAAGTGGTCAAGTGGTCTAGTGGTCAGTGTTCAAGTGGTCAATGGTCAAGTGGTCAATTGGTCAAGTGGTCAATGGTCAAGTGGTCAATGGTCAAGTGGTCAAGTGGTCAATGGTCAAATGGTCAAGTGGTCAAGTGGTCAAGTGCTCAATGGTCAAGTGTTCAATGGTCAAGTGGTCAAGTGGTCAGTGGTCAATGGTCATGTAGTCAGTGGTCAAGTGGTCAAGTGGTCAAATGGTCAAGTGGTCAAGTGGGCAATGGTCAAGTGGTCAATGGTCAAGTGGTCAAGTGGTCAAATGGTCCAGTGGTGAAGTGGTCAATGGTCAAGTGGTCAAGTGGTCAAGTGGTCAATGGTCAAGTGGTCAATGGTCAAGTGGTCAATGGTCAAGTGGTCAAGTGGTCAAATGGTCCAGTGGTGAAGTGGTCAATGGTCAAGTGGTCAAATGGTCAAGTGGTCAATGGTCAAGTGGTCAATGGTCGACTGGTCAAGTGGTCAAGTGGTCAAATGGTCCAGTGGTGAAGTGGTCAATGGTCAAGTGGTGAAGTGGTCAAGTGGTCAAATGGTCAGTGGTCAAGTGGTCAAGTGGTCAATGGTCAAATGGTCAAGTGGTCAATTGGTCAGTGGTCAAGTGGTCAGTGGTCAAGTGGTCAAGTGGTCAATGGTCAATGGTCAAATGGTCAAGTGGTCAAGTGGTCAGTGGTCAAGTGGTCAATGGTCAAGTGGTCAAGTGGTCAAGTGGTCCAGTGGTCAAGTGGTCAATGGTCAAATGGTCAAGTGGTCAAGTGGTCAATGGTCAAGTGGTCAATGGTGTACTGGTCAAGTGGTCAAGTGGTGAAATGGTCCAGTGGTAAAGTGGTCAATGGTCAAGTGGTCAAGTGGTCAAGTGGTCAAATGGTCAGTGGTCAAGTGGTCAAGTGGACAATGGTCAAGTGGTCAAGTGGTCAAATGGTCAGTGGTCAAGTCGGCAAGTGGTCAATGGTCAAATGGTCATGTGGTCAAGTGGTCAATTGGTCGTTGGTCAAGTGGTCAATGGTCAAGTGGTCAAGTGGTCAATGGTCAAGTGGTCAGTGGTCAAGTGGTCAAGTGGTCAAGTGGTCAGTGGTCAATGGTCAAGTGGTCAATGGTCAAGTGGTCAAGTCGTCAGTGGTCAAGTGTTCAATGGTCAAGTGGTCAAGTGGTCAATGGTCAAGTGGTCAATGGTCAAGTGGTCAAGTGGTCAGTGGTCAAGTAGTCAAGTGGTCAAGTGGTCAATGGTCAAATGGTCAAGTGGTCAAGTGGTCAATGGTCAAGTGGTCAAGTGGTCAACTGGTCAAGTGGTCAAGTGGTCAGTGGTCAAATGGTCAATAGTCAAGTGGTCAAGTGGTCAAGTGGTCAAGTGGTCAAATGGTCCAGTGGTGAAGTGGTCAATGGTCAAGTGGTCAAGTGGTCAAGTGGTCAAGTGGTCAATGGTCAAGTGGTCAAGTGGTCAAATGGCCCAGTGATGAAGTGGTCAATGGTCAAGTGGTCAAGTGGTCAAGTGGTCAAGTGGTCAATGGTCAAGTGGTCAATGGTTAAGTGGTCAAGTGGTCAAGTGGTCAAATGGTCCAGTGGTGAAGTGGTCAATGGTCAAGTGGTCAAATGGTCAAGTGGTCAATGGTCAAGTGGTCAATGGTCGACTGGTCAAGTGGTCAAGTGGTCAAATGGTCAAGTGGTCAAGTGGTCAAGTGGTCAAGTAGTCAAGTGGTCAAGTGGTCAATGGTCAAATGGTCAAGTGGTCAAGTGGTCAATGGTCAAGTGGTCAAGTGGTCAACTGGTCAAGTGGTCAAGTGGTCAGTGGTCAAGTGGTCAATAGTCAAGTGGTCAAGTGGTCAAGTGGTCAAGTGGTCAAATGGTCCAGTGGTGAAGTGGTCAATGGTCAAGTGGTCAAGTGGTCAAGTGGTCTAGTGGTCAAGTGGTCAAGTGGTCAATGGTCAAATGGTCAAGTGGTCAAGTGGTCAATGGTCAAGAGGTCAATGGTTTACTGGTCAAGTGGTCAAGTGGTGAAATGGTCCAGTGGTAAAGTGGTCAATGGTCAAGTGGTCAATGGTCAAGTGGTCAATGGTCGACTGGTCAAGTGGTCAAGTGGTCAAATGGTCCAGTGGTGAAGTGGTCAATGGTCAAGTGGTGAAGTGGTGAAGTGGTCAAATGGTCAGTGGTCAAGTGGTCAAGTGGTCAATGGTCAAATGGTCAAGTGGTCAATTGGTCAGTGGTCAAGTGGTCAGTGGTCAAGTGGTCAAGTGGTCAATGGTCAATGGTCAAATGGTCAAGTGGTCAAGTGGTCAGTGGTCAAGTGGTCAATGGTCAAGTGGTCAAGTGGTCTAGTGGTCAAGTGGTCAAGTGGTCAATGGTCAAATGGTCAAGTGGTCAAGTGGTCAATGGTCAAGTGGTCAAGTGGTCAAGTGGTCAATGGTCAATGGTCAATGGTCAAGTGGTCAAGTGGTCAAGGGGTCAATTGTCAAGTGGTGAAGTGGTCAAGTGGTCAATGGTCAAATGGTCAATTGGTCAAAGTTCAATTGGTCAAGTTGTCATATTGTCAAACGATCAAGTGGTCAAGTGGTCAAGTGGTCTAGTGGTCAGTGTTCAAGTGGTCAATGGTCAAGTGGTCAAGTGGTCATGTGGTCAATGGTCAAGTGGTCAATGGTCAAGTGGTCAAGTGGTCAATGGTCAAATGGTCAAGTGGTCAAGTGGTCAAGTGGTCAATGGTCAAATGGTCAAGTGGTCAATTGGTCAGTGGTCAAGTGGTCAGTGGTCAAGTGGTCAAGTGGTCAATGGTCAATGGTCAAATGGTCAAGTGGTCAAGTGGTCAGTGGTCAAGTGGTCAATGGGCAAGTGGTCAAGTGGTCAAGTGGTCAAGTGGTCAAGTGGTCAATGGTCAAATGGTCAAGTGGTCAAGTGGTCAATGGTCAAGTGGTCAATGGTTTACTGGTCAAGTGGTCAAGTGGTGAAATGGTCCAGTGGTAAAGTGGTCAATGGTCAAGTGGTCAAGTGGTCAAGTGGTCAAATGGTCAGTGGTCAAGTGGTCAATGGTCATTGGTCAAATGGTCAAGTGGTCAAGTGGTCAATGGTCAAGTGGTCAATGGTCAAGTGGTCAATGGTCAAGTGGTCAAGTGGTCAGTGGTCAAGTGGACAATGGTCAAGTGGTCAAGTGGTCAAGTGGTCAAGTGGTCAAGTGGTCAAGTGGTCAGTGGTCTGGGTTAGGTCAAGTGTTCAAGTGGTCAAATGGTCCAGTGGTCAAGTGGTCAATGGTCAAATGGTCAAGTGGTCAAGTGGTCAAGTGGTCAAGTGGTCAGTGGTAAAGAGGTCAAGTGGTCAAGTGGTCAAATGGTCAAGTGGTCAATGGTCATTGGCAAATGGTCAAGTGGTCAAGTGGTGAGTGGTCAAGTGGTCAATGGTCAAGTGGTCAATGGTCATGTGGTCAATGGTCAAATGGTCAAGTGGTCAAGTGGTCAATGGTCAAGTGGTCAAGTGGTCAAGTGGTCAATGGTCAATGGTCAATGGTCAAGTGGTCAAGTGGTCAAGGGGTCACTTGTCAAGTGGTGAAGTGGTCAAGTGGTCAATGGTCCAGTGGTGAAGTGGTCAATGGTCAAGTGGTGAAGTGGTGAAGTGGTCAAATGGTCAGTGGTCAAGTGGTCAAGTGGTCAATGGTCAAATGGTCAAGTGGTCAATTGGTCAGTGGTCAAGTGGTCAGTGGTCAAGTGGTCAAGTGGTCAATGGTCAATGGTCAAATGGTCAAGTGGTCAAGTGGTCAGAGGTCAAGTGGTCAATGGTCAAGTGGTCAAGTGGTCTAGTGGTCAAGTGGTCAAGTGGTCAATGGTCAAATGGTCAAGTGGTCAAGTGGTCAATGGTCAAGTGGTCAAGTGGTCAAGTGGTCAATGGTCAATGGTCAATGGTCAAGTGGTCAAGTGGTCAAGGGGTCAATTGTCAAGTGGTGAAGTGGTCAAGTGGTCAATGGTCAAATGGTCAAGTGGTCAAAGTTCAATTGGTCAAGTTGTCATATTGTCAAACGATCAAGTGGTCAAGTGGTCAAGTGGTCTAGTGGTCAGTGTTCAAGTGGTCAATGGTCAAATGGTCAAGTGGTCTAGTGGTCAAGTGGTCAGTGGTCAAGTGGTCAAGTGGTCAATTGGTCAAGTGGTCAAGTGGTCAGTGGTCAAGTGGTCAGTGGTCATGTGGTCAATGGTCAAGTGGTCAATGGTCGACTGGTCAAGTGGTCAAGTGGTCAATGGTCAAATGGTCAAGTGGTCAAGTGGTCAAGTGGTCAAGTGCTCAATGGTCAAGTGTTCAATGGTCAAGTGGTCAAGTGGTCAGTGGTCAATGGTCATGTAGTCAGTGGTCAAGTGGTCAAGTGGTCAAATGGTCAAGTGGTCAAGTGGGCAATGGTCAAGTGGTCAATGGTCAAGTGGTCAAGTGGTCAAATGGTCCAGTGGTGAAGTGGTCAATGGTCAAGTGGTCAAGTGGTCAAGTGGTCAATGGTCAAGTGGTCAATGGTCAAGTGGTCAAGTGGTCAAATGGTCCAGTGGTCAAGTGGTCAATGGTCAAGTGGTCAAATGGTCAAGTGGTCAATGGTCAAGTGGTCAATGGTCGACTGGTCAAGTGGTCAAGTGGTCAAATGGTCCAGTGGTGAAGTGGTCAATGGTCAAGTGGTGAAGTGGTCAAGTGGTCAAATGGTCAGTGGTCAAGTGGTCAAGTGGTCAATGGTCAAATGGTCAAGTGGTCAATTGGTCAGTGGTCAAGTGGTCAGTGGTCAAGTGGTCAAGTGGTCAATGGTCAATGGTCAAATGGTCAAGTGGTCAAGTGGTCAGTGGTCAAGTGGTCAATGGTCAAGTGGTCAAGTGGTCAAGTGGTCCAGTGGTCAAGTGGTCAATGGTCAAATGGTCAAGTGGTCAAGTGGTCAATGGTCAAGTGGTCAATGGTGTACTGGTCAAGTGGTCAAGTGGTGAAATGGTCCAGTGGTAAAGTGGTCAATGGTCAAGTGGTCAAGTGGTCAAGTGGTCAAATGGTCAGTGGTCAAGTGGTCAAGTGGACAATGGTCAAGTGGTCAAGTGGTCAAATGGTCAGTGGTCAAGTCGGCAAGTGGTCAATGGTCAAATGGTCATGTGGTCAAGGGGTCAATTGGTCGTTGGTCAAGTGGTCAATGGTCAAGTGGTCAAGTGGTCAATGGTCAAGTGGTCAGTGGTCAAGTGGTCAAGTGGTCAAGTGGTCAGTGGTCAATGGTCAAGTGGTCAATGGTCAAGTGGTCAAGTCGTCAGTGGTCTAGTGTTCAATGGTCAAGTGGTCAAGTGGTCAATGGTCAAGTGGTCAATGGTCAATGGTCAATGGTCAAGTGGTCAAGTGGTCAAGGGGTCACTTGTCAAGTGGTGAAGTGGTCAAGTGGTCAATGGTCCAGTGGTGAAGTGGTCAATGGTCAAGTGGTGAAGTGGTGAAGTGGTCAAATGGTCAGTGGTCAAGTGGTCAAGTGGTCAATGGTCAAATGGTCAAGTGGTCAATTGGTCAGTGGTCAAGTGGTCAGTGGTCAAGTGGTCAAGTGGTCAATGGTCAATGGTCAAATGGTCAAGTGGTCAATGGTCAAGTGGTCAATGGTCGACTGGTCAAGTGGTCAAGTGGTCAAATGGTCCAGTGGTGAAGTGGTCAATGGTCAAGTGGTCAAATGGTCAGTGGTCAAGTGGTCAAGTGGTCAATGGTCAAATGGTCAAGTGGTCAATTGGTCAGTGGTCAAGTGGTCAGTGGTCAAGTGGTCAAGTGGTCAATGGTCAATGGTCAAATGGTCAAGTGGTCAAGTGGTCAGTGGTCAAGTGGTCAATGGTCAAGTGGTCAAGTGGTCAAGTGGTCCAGTGGTCAAGTGGTCAATGGTCAAATGGTCAAGTGGTCAAGTGGTCAATGGTCAACTGGTCAATGGTGTACTGGTCAAGTGGTCAAGTGGTGAAATGGTCCAGTGGTAAAGTGGTCAATGGTCAAGTGGTCAAGTGGTCAAGTGGTCAAATGGTCAGTGGTCAAGTGGTCAAGTGGACAATGGTCAAGTGGTCAAGTGGTCAAATGGTCAGTGGTCAAGTCGGCAAGTGGTCAATGGTCAAATGGTCATGTGGTCAAGTGGTCAATTGGTCGTTGGTCAAGTGGTCAATGGTCAAGTGGTCAAGTGGTCAATGGTCAAGTGGTCAGTGTTCAAGTGGTCAAGTGGTCAAGTGGTCAGTGGTCAATGGTCAAGTGGTCAATGGTCAAGTGGTCAAGTCGTCAGTGGTCTAGTGTTCAATGGTCAAGTGGTCAAGTGGTCAATGGTCAAGTGGTCAATGGTCAAGTGGTCAAGTGGTCAGTGGTCAAGTGGTCAATGGTCAAGTGGTCAAGTGGTCAAGTGGTCAATGGTCAAGTGGTCAACTGGTCAAATGGTCCAGTGGTCAAGTGGTCAATGGTCAAATGGTCAAGTGGTCATGTGGTCAAGTGGTCAAGTGGTCAAGTGGTCAAGTAGTCAAGTGGTCAAGTGGTCAATGGTCAAATGGTCAAGTGGTCAAGTGGTCAATGGTCAAGTGGTCAAGTGGTCAACTGGTCAAGTGGTCAAGTGGTCAGTGGTCAAGTGGTCAATAGTCAAGTGGTCAAGTGGTCAAGTGGTCAAGTGGTCAAATGGTCCAGTGGTGAAGTGGTCAATGGTCAAGTGGTCAAGTGGTCAAGTGGTCAAGTGGTCAATGGTCAAGTGGTCAAGTGGTCAAATGGCCCAGTGATGAAGTGGTCAATGGTCAAGTGGTCAAGTGGTCAAGTGGTCAAGTGGTCAATGGTCAAGTGGTCAATGGTTAAGTGGTCAAGTGGTCAAATGGTCCAGTGGTGAAGTGGTCAATGGTCAAGTGGTCAAATGGTCAAGTGGTCAATGGTCAAGTGGTCAATGGTCGACTGGTCAAGTGGTCAAGTGGTCAAATGGTCCAGTGGTGAAGTGGTCAATGGTCAAGTGGTGAAGTGGTGAAGTGGTCAAATGGTCAGTGGTCAAGTGGTCAAGTGGTCAAGTGGTCAATGGTCAAATGGTCAAGTGGTCAATTGGTCAGTGGTCAAGTGGTCCGTGGTCAAGTGGTCAAGTGGTCAATGGTCAATGGTCAAATGGTCAAGTGGTCAAGTGGTCAGTGGTCAAGTGGTCAGTGGTCAAGTGGTCAATGGTCAAGTGGTCAAGTGGTCTAGTGGTCAAGTGGTCAAGTGGTCAATGGTCAAATGGTCAAGTGGTCAAGTGGTCAATGGTCAAGAGGTCAATGGTTTACTGGTCAAGTGGTCAAGTGGTGAAATGGTCCAGTGGTAAAGTGGTCAATGGTCAAGTGGTCAAATGGTCAAGTGGTCAATGGTCAAGTGGTCAATGGTCGACTGGTCAAGTGGTCAAGTGGTCAAATGGTCCAGTGGTGAAGTGGTCAATGGTCAAGTGGTGAAGTGGTGAAGTGGTCAAATGGTCAGTGGTCAAGTGGTCAAGTGGTCAATGGTCAAATGGTCAAGTGGTCAATTGGTCAGTGGTCAAGTGGTCAGTGGTCAAGTGGTCAAGTGGTCAATGGTCAAATGGTCAAGTGGTCAAGTGGTCAGTGGTCAAGTGGTCAATGGTCAAGTGGTCAAGTGGTCTAGTGGTCAAGTGGTCAAGTGGTCAATGGTCAAATGGTCAAGTGGTCAAGTGGTCAATGGTCAAGTGGTCAAGTGGTCAAGTGGTCAATGGTCAATGGTCAATGGTCAAGTGGTCAAGTGGTCAAGGGGTCAATTGTCAAGTGGTGAAGTGGTCAAGTGGTCAATGGTCAAATGGTCAATTGGTCAAAGTTCAATTGGTCAAGTTGTCATATTGTCAAACGATCAAGTGGTCAAGTGGTCAAGTGGTCTAGTGGTCAGTGTTCAAGTGGTCAATGGTCAAGTGGTCAAGTGGTCATGTGGTCAATGGTCAAGTGGTCAATGGTCAAGTGGTCAAGTGGTCAATGGTCAAATGGTCAAGTGGTCTAGTGGTCAAGTGGTCAGTGGTCAAGTGGTCAAGTGGTCAATTGGTCAAGTGGTCAAGTGGTCAGTGGTCAAGTGGTCAGTGGTCATGTGGTCAATGGTCAAGTGGTCAATGGTCGACTGGTCAAGTGGTCAAGTGGTCAATGGTCAAATGGTCAAGTGGTCAAGTGGTCAAGTGGTCAAGTGCTCAATGGTCAAGTGTTCAATGGTCAAGTGGTCAAGTGGTCAGTGGTCAATGGTCATGTAGTCAGTGGTCAAGTGGTCAAGTGGTCAAATGGTCAAGTGGTCAAGTGGTCAATGGTCAAGTGGTCAAATGGTCAGTGGTCAAGTGGTCAAATGGTCCAGTGGACAATGGTCAAGTGGTCAAGTGGTCAAATGGTCAGTGGTCAAGTCGGCAAGTGGTCAATGGTCATATGGTCAAGTGGTCAAGTGGTCAAGTGGTCAATTGGTCGATGGTCAAGTGGTCAATGGTCAAGTGGTCAAGTGGTCAATGGTCAAGTGGTCAATGGTCAAGTGGTCAGTGGTCAAGTGGTCAAGTGGTCAAGTGGTCAGTGGTCAATGGTCAAGTGGTCAATGGTCAAGTGGTCAAGTCGTCAGTGGTCAAGTGGTCAATGGTCAAGTGGTCAAGTGGTCAATGGTCAAGTGGTCAATGGTCAATGGTCAAATGGTCAAGTGGTCAAGTGGTCAGTGGTCAAGTGGTCAATGGTCAAGTGGTCAAGTGGTCAAGTGGTCAAGTGGTCAATGGTCAAATGGTCAAGTGGTCAAGTGGTCAATGGTCAAGTGGTCAATGGTTTACTGGTCAAGTGGTCAAGTGGTGAAATGGTCCAGTGGTAAAGTGGTCAATGGTCAAGTGGTCAAGTGGTCAAGTGGTCAAATGGTCAGTGGTCAAGTGGTCAATGGTCATTGGTCAAATGGTCAAGTGGTCAAGTGGTCAATGGTCAAGTGGTCAATGGTCAAGTGGTCAATGGTCAAGTGGTCAATGGTCAAGTGGTCAATGGTCAAGTGGTCAAGTGGTCAGTGGTCAAGTGGTCAATGGTCAAGTGGTCAAGTGGTCAAGTGGTCAAGTGGTCAAGTGGTCAAGTGGTCAGTGGTCTGGGTTAGGTCAAGTGTTCAAGTGGTCAAATGGTCCAGTGGTCAAGTGGTCAATGGTCAAATGGTCAAGTGGTCAAGTGGTCAAGTGGTCAAGTGGTCAGTGGTAAAGAGGTCAAGTGGTCAAGTGGTCAAATGGTCAAGTGGTCAATGGTCATTGGCAAATGGTCAAGTGGTCAAGTGGTGAGTGGTCAAGTGGTCAATGGTCAAGTGGTCAATGGTCAAGTGGTCAATGGTCAAGTGGTCAACTGGTTAAATGGTCCAGTGGTCAAGTGGTCAATGGTCAAATGGTCAAGTGGTCAAGTGGTCTAGTGGTCAAGTGGTCAAGTAGTCAAGTGGTCAAGTGGTCAATGGTCAAATGGTCAAGTGGTCAAGTGGTCAATGGTCAAGTGGTCAAGTGGTCAAGTGGTCAAATGGTCAAGTGGTCAAGTGGTCAGTGGTCAAGTGGTCAGTGGTCTGGGTTAGGTCAAGTGTTCAAGTGGTCAAATGGTCCAGTGGTCAAGTGGTCAATGGTCAAATGGTCAAGTGGTCAAGTGGTCAAGTGGTCAAATGGTCAGTGGTCAAGTCGGCAAGTGGTCAATGGTCATATGGTCAAGTGGTCAAGTGGTCAAGTGGTCAATTGGTCGTTGGTCAAGTGGTCAAGTGGTCAAGTGGTCAAGTGGTCAATGGTCAAGTGGTCAAGTGGTCAAATGGTCCAGTGGTGAAGTGGTCAATGGTCAAGGGGTCAAGTGGTCAAGTGGTCAATGGTCAAGTGGTCAATGGTCAAGTGGTCAAGTGGTCAAATGGTCCAGTGGTGAAGTGGTCAATGGTCAAGTGGTCAAATGGTCAAGTGGTCAATGGTCAAGTGGTCAATGGTCGACTGGTCAAGTGGTCAAGTGGTCAAATGGTCCAGTGGTGAAGTGGTCAATGGTCAAGTGGTGAAGTGGTCAAGTGGTCAAATGGTCAGTGGTCAAGTGGTCAATGGTCAAATGGTCAAGTGGTCAATTGGTCAGTGGTCAAGTGGTCAGTGGTCAAGTGGTCAAGTGGTCAATGGTCAATGGTCAAATGGTCAAGTGGTCAAGTGGTCAGTGGTCAAGTGGTCAATGGTCAAGTGGTCAAGTGGTCAATGGTCAAGTGGTCAATGGTTTACTGGTCAAGTGGTCAAGTGGTGAAATGGTCCAGTGGTAAAGTGGTCAATGGTCGAGTGGTCAAGTGGTCAAGTGGTCAAATGGTCAGTGGTCAAGTGGTCAATGGTCATTGGTCAAATGGTCAAGTGGTCAAGTGGTCAATGGTCAAGTGGTCAATGGTCAAGTGGTCAATGGTCAAGTGGTCAAGTGGTCAGTGGTCAAGTGGTCAATGGTCAAGTGGTCAAGTGGTCAAGTGGTCAAGTGGTCAGTGGTCTGGGTTAGGTCAAGTGTTCAAGTGGTCAAATGGTCCAGTGGTCAAGTGGTCAATGGTCAAATGGTCAAGTGGTCAAGTGGTCAAGTGGTCAAGTGGTCAGTGGTAAAGAGGTCAAGTGGTCAAGTGGTCAAATGGTCAAGTGGTCAATGGTCATTGGCAAATGGTCAAGTGGTCAAGTGGTGAGTGGTCAAGTGGTCAATGGTCAAGTGGTCAATGGTCAAGTGGTCAATGGTCAAGTGGTCAACTGGTTAAATGGTCCAGTGGTCAAGTGGTCAATGGTCAAATGGTCAAGTGGTCAAGTGGTCTAGTGGTCAAGTGGTCAAGTAGTCAAGTGGTCAAGTGGTCAATGGTCAAATGGTCAAGTGGTCAAGTGGTCAATGGTCAAGTGGTCAAGTGGTCAAGTGGTCAAATGGTCAAGTGGTCAAGTGGTCAGTGGTCAAGTGCTCAAGTGGTCAATGGTCAATGGTCAAATGGTCAAGTGGTCAAGTGGTCAGTGGTCAAGTGGTCAATGGTCAAGTGGTCAAGTGGTCAAGTGGTCAAGTGGTCAAGTGGTCAAGTGGTCAATGGTCAAATGGTCAAGTGGTCAAGTGGTCAAGTGGTCAATGGTGAAGTGGTCAATGGTTTACTGGTCAAGTGGTCAAGTGGTGAAATGGTCCAGTGGTAAAGTGGTCAATGGTCAAGTGGTCAAGTGGTCAAGTGGTCAAATGGTCAGTGGTCAAGTGGTCAAGTGGTCAATGGTCAAGTGGTCAAGTGGTCAATGGTCAGTGGTAAAATGGTCAAGTGGTCAATGGTCTAGTGGTCAATGGTCAAGTGGTCAAGTGGTCAAGTGGTCAAGTGGTCAAGTGGTCAAGTGGTCAAATGTTCCAGTGGTCAGGTGGTCAATGGTCAAATGGTCAAGTGGTCAAGTGGTCAGTGGTCAATGGTCAAGTGGTCAATGGTCAAGTGGTCAAGTGGTCAAATGGTCCAGTGGTCAATGGTCAAATGGTCAAGTGGTCAAGTGGTCAGCGGTCAATGGTGAAGAGGTCAATGGTCAAGTGGTCAAGTGGTCAGTGGTAAAGTGGTCAATGGTCAAGTGGTCAAGTGGTATAGTGGTCAAGTGGTCAATGGTCATTGGTCAAATGGTCAAGTGGTCAAGTGGTCAATGGTCAAGTGGTCAATGGTCAAGTGGTCAATGGTCAAGTGGTCAATGGTCAAGTGGTCAAGTGGTCAGTGGTCAAGTGGTCAATGGTCAAGTGGTCAAGTGGTCAAGTGGTCAAGTGGTCAATGGTCAAGTGGTCAATGGTCAAGTGGTCAACTGGTCAAATGGTCCAGTGGTCAAGTGGTCAATGGTCAAATGGTCAAGTGGTCATGTGGTCAAGTGGTCAAGTGGTCAAGTGGTCAAGTAGTCAAGTGGTCAAGTGGTCAATGGTCAAATGGTCAAGTGGTCAAGTGGTCAAGTGGTCAAGTGGTCAATGGTCAAGTGGTCAATGGTCAAGTGGTCAAGTGGTCAAATGGTCCAGTGGTGAAGTGGTCAATGGTCAAGTGGTCAAATGGTCAAGTGGTCAATGGTCAAGTGGTCAATGGTCGACTGGTCAAGTGGTCAAGTGGTCAAATGGTCCAGTGGTGAAGTGGTCAATGGTCAAGTGGTGAAGTGGTGAAGTGGTCAAATGGTCAGTGGTCAAGTGGTCAAGTGGTCAATGGTCAAATGGTCAAGTGGTCAATTGGTCAGTGGTCAAGTGGTCAGTGGTCAAGTGGTCAAGTGGTCAATGGTCAATGGTCAAATGGTCAAGTGGTCAAGTGGTCAGTGGTCAAGTGGTCAATGGTCAAGTGGTCAAGTGGTCTAGTGGTCAAGTGGTCAAGTGGTCAATGGACAAATGGTCAAGTGGTCAAGTGGTCAATGGTCAAGAGGTCAATGGTTTACTGGTCAAGTGGTCAAGTGGTGAAATGGTCCAGTGGTAAAGTGGTCAATGGTCAAGTGGTCAAATGGTCAAGTGGTCAATGGTCAAGTGGTCAATGGTCGACTGGTCAAGTGGTCAAGTGGTCAAATGGTCCAGTGGTGAAGTGGTCAATGGTCAAGTGGTGAAGTGGTGAAGTGGTCAAATGGTCAGTGGTCAAGTGGTCAAGTGGTCAATGGTCAAATGGTCAAGTGGTCAATTGGTCAGTGGTCAAGTGATCAGTGGTCAAGTGGTCAAGTGGTCAATGGTCAATGGTCAAATGGTCAAGTGGTCAAGTGGTCAAGTGGTCAGTGGTCAAGTGGTCAATGGTCAAGTGGTCAAGTGGTCTAGTGGTCAAGTGGTCAAGTGGTCAATGGTCAAATGGTCAAGTGGTCAAGTGGTCAATGGTTAAGTGGTCAAGTGGTCAAGTGGTCAATGGTCAATGGTCAATGGTCAAGTGGTCAAGTGGTCAAGGGGTCAATTGTCAAGTGGTGAAGTGGTCAAGTGGTCAATGGTCAAATGGTCAAGTGGTCAAAGTTCAATTGGTCAAGTTGTCATATTGTCAAACGATCAAGTGGTCAAGTGGTCAAGTGGTCTAGTGGTCAGTGTTCAAGTGGTCAAGTGGTCTAGTGGTCAAGTGGTCAAGTGGTCAATGGTCAAATGGTCAAGTGGTCAAGTGGTCAATGGTCAAGAGGTCAATGGTTTACTGGTCAAGTGGTCAAGTGGTGAAATGGTCCAGTGGTAAAGTGGTCAATGGTCAAGTGGTCAAGTGGTCAAGTGGTCAATGGTCAAGTGGTCAATGGTCAAATGGTCAAGTGGTCTAATGGTCAAGTGGTCAGTGGTCAAGTGGTCAAGTGGTCAATTGGTCAAGTGGTCAAGTGGTCAGTGGTCAAGTGGTCAGTGGTCATGTGGTCAATGGTCAAGTGGTCAATGGTCGACTGGTCAAGTGGTCAAGTGGTCAATGGTCAAATGGTCAAGTGGTCAAGTGGTCAAGTGGTCAAGTGCTCAATGGTCAAGTGTTCAATGGTCAAGTGGTCAAGTGGTCAGTGGTCAATGGCCATGTAGTCAGTGGTCAAGTGGTCAAGTGGTCAAATGGTCAAGTGGTCAAGTGGTCAATGGTCAAGTGGTCAAGTGGTCAATGGTCAAATGGTCAAGTGGTCAAGTGGTCAAGTGGTCAAGTGGTCAAATGGTCAGTGGTCAAGTGGTCAAATGGTCCAGTGGACAATGGTCAAGTGGTCAGGTGGTCAAATGGTCAGTGGTCAAGTCGGCAAGTGGTCAATGGTCATATGGTCAAGTGGTCAAGTGGTCAAGTGGTCAATTGGTCGTTGGTCAAGTGGTCAATGGTCAAGTGGTCAAGTGGTCAATGGTCAAGTGGTCAATGGTCAAGTGGTCAGTGGTCAAGTGGTCAAGTGGTCAAGTGGTCAGTGGTCAATGGTCAAGTGGTCAATGGTCAAGTGGTCAAGTGGTCAATGGTCAAGTGGTCAATGGTGAAGTGGTCAAGTGGTCAGTGGTCAAGTGGTCAATGGTCAAGTGGTCAAGTGGTCAAGTGGTCAATGGTCAAGTGGTCAATGGTCAAGTGGTCAACTGGTCAAATGGTCCAGTGGTCAAGTGGTCAATGGTCAAATGGTCAAGTGGTCATGTGGTCAAGTGGTCAAGTGGTCAAATGGTCCAGTGGTGAAGTGGTCAATGGTCAAGTGGTGAAGTGGTCAAGTGGTCAGTGGTAAAGTGGTCAATGGTCGACTGGTCAAGTGGTCAAGTGGTCAAATGGTCCAGTGGTCAAGTGGTCAATGGTCAAGTGGTCAAGTGGTCAAATGGTCCAGTGGTGAAGTGGTCAATGGTCAAGTGGTCAAGTGGTCAAGTGGTCAATGGTCAAGTGGTCAATGGTCAAATGGTCAAGTGGTCAAGTGGTCAAGTGGTCAAGTGGTCAAATGGTCAGTGGTCAAGTGGTCAAATGGTCCAGTGGACAATGGTCAAGTGGTCAAGTGGTCAAATGGTCAGTGGTCAAGTCGGCAAGTGGTCAATGGTCAAATGGTCAAGTGGTCAATTGGTCGTTGGTCAAGTGGTCAATGGTCAAGTGGTCAAGTGGTCAATGGTCAAGTGGTCAATGGTCAAGTGGTCAGTGGTCAAGTGGTCAAGTCGTCAGTGGTCAAGTGGTCAATGGTCAAGTGGTCAAGTGGTCAATGGTCAAGTGGTCAAGTGGTCAAGTGGTCAAGTGGTCAGTGGTCAAGTGGTCAATGGTTAAGTGGTCAAGTGGTCAAGTGGTCAATGGTCAAGTGGTCAATGGTCAAGTGGTCAATGGTCAAGTGGTCAACTGGTCAAATGGTCCAGTGGTCAAGTGGTCAATGGTCAAATGGTCAAGTGGTCAAGTGGTCAAGTGGTCAAGTGGTCAAGTAGTCAAGTGGTCAAGTGGTCAAGTGGTCAATGGTCAAATGGTCAAGTGGTCAAGTGGTCAATGGTCAAGTGGTCAACTGGTCAAGTGGTCAAGTGGTTAGTGGTCAAGTGGTCAATGGTCAAGTGGTAAGTGGTCAAGTGGTCAATGGTCAAGTGGTCAAGTGGTCAAATGGTCCAGTGGTGAAGTGGTCAATGGTCAAGTGGTGAAGTGGTCAAGTGGTCAGTGGTAAAGTGGTCAATGGTCGACTGGTCAAGTGGTCAAGTGGTCAAATGGTCCAGTGGTCAAGTGGTCAATGGTCAAGTGGTCAAGTGGTCAAATGGTCCAGTGGTGAAGTGGTCAATGGTCAAGTGGTCAAGTGGTCAAGTGGTCAATGGTCAAGTGGTCAATGGTCAAGTGGTCAAGTGGTCAAGTGGTCAAGTGGTCAAATGGTCAGTGGTCAAGTGGTCAAATGGTCCAGTGGACAATGGTCAAGTGGTCAAGTGGTCAAATGGTCAGTGGTCAAGTCGGCATGTGGTCAATTGTCAAATGGTCAAGTGGTCAATTGGTCGTTGGTCAAGTGGTCAATGGTCAAGTGGTCAAGTGGTCAATGGTCAAGTGGTCAATGGTCAAGTGGTCAGTGGTCAAGTGGTCAAGTCGTCAGTGGTCAAGTGGTCAATGGTCAAGTGGTCAAGTGGTCAATGGTCAAGTGGTCAATGGCCAAGTGGTCAAGTGGTCAGTGGTCAAGTGGTCAATGGTCAAGTGGTCAATGGTCAAGTGGTCAAGTGGTCAAGTGGTCAAGTGGTCAAGTGGTCAAGTGGTCAAATGTTCCAGTGGTCAGGTGGTCAATGGTCAAATGGTCAAGTGGTCAAGTGGTCAGTGGTCAATGGTCAAGTGGTCAATGGTCAAGTGGTCAAGTGGTCAATGGTCAAATGGTCAAGTGGTCAAGTGGTCAGCGGTCAATGGTGAAGAGGTCAATGGTCAAGTGGTCAAGTGGTCAGTGGTAAAGTGGTCAATGGTCAAGTGGTCAAGTGGTATAGTGGTCAAGTGGTCAATGGTCATTGGTCAAATGGTCAAGTGGTCAAGTGGTCAGTGGTCAAGTGGTTAATGGTCAAGTGGTCAATGGTCAAGTGGTCAATGGTCAAGTGGTCAAGTGGTCAGTGGTCAAGTGGTCAATGGTCAAGTGGTCAAGTGGTCAAGTGGTCAAGTGGTCAAGTGGTCAAGTGGTCAGTGGTCTGGGTTAGGTCTGGGTTACGTCTATCAATGCGCAAAACGTGTGCCTAGGAATCTCCTAACAAATCACTTGGCAGCAACCAAAAATTTTATTCTAAGCAACAATTAATTAAATTACAAATAAACGAATGATCCTGATCACAAATAACAGGTAAACTTTTATTTTAATGGAAGTCTCCACAAAAAATCTATCTACTATGCAAGTAAAGATTTGTTCGTTATTTGGATTAATGTAGAAATCAATAAAATAATTTCTGATCTTAGAATATTCTTTATTCTCTATATATATACAAGGAACATACAATGTAATCAATGTCAAGATCACCTGCTCGCACAACATGTAGCAAACACAGCTACCTCTCGAATCAATCTGTCTTTTTTAATCGATAAATCGCAACTCAGGTCGGACCTCAAAGCTACACCCCTTTCAACACACGGTCAGATAGCCTGTTTGATTTTGACACAGTAGACATAGTTATCAAAGAAATACTAACACGATAACATCAATACGAGAAAGCCTCCAGAAATCAATCATCGCTGAGTCGGTTAATAGTGCGAATGCGCGAGAAAAATAATCTAGAAATAAGTATCTCGGTCGTCGCTCTCAGCATTTCTTCAGCATCTTTTCAGCACCTTTTCAGCACCTTTTCAGCATCTTTTCAGCGTCTTCTTAGCATCTTTTCAGCGTCCTTTCAGCATCCCTTCAGCATCTTCTCAGCATCTCTCAGCATCTTTTTAGCATCTTTTCAACATCTTTTCAACATCCTTTCAGCACCCTTTCAGCATCTCTTCAGCATCTTCTCAGCATCTTTTTCAGCATCTTTTTCAGCATCTTTTTCAGCATCTTTTTCAGCATCTTTTTCAGCATCTCTTCAGCCTCTCTTCAGCATCTTTTCAGCATCCTTTCAGCATCTTTCCAGCATCTTTTTCAGCATCTTCTTCAGCATCTTTTCAACATCTTTTCAGCGTCCTTTCAACATCTCTTCAGCATCTTTTCAGCATCTTTTCAGCATCTTTTCAGCATCTTTTCAGCATCTTTTCAGCATCTTTTTCAGCATCTTTTCAGCATCTTCTCAGCATGTACCAGCACGCCCCAGTATCTCCAAACATCCATCCCTCGCAATAATCGTATCTACTACCCTTACTGCCTTAGCCCTTCCTGTGCGATCAATAACTAGATGAACTTATCGTTCCTCCAACTATACATTCTCCTTATCATAATCACCTCCACGGGCGTTGTCTTCTCTGTCTCGATGATCTGCATCACCCTCCCCAGACGCCTTCGGTAACATGGAAAACATAAAATAAAAATAGAATTAGAAAAAAAAAAAACTCGTTAAATGGAAACTACGCCTCTAGTAGAGGAAACTCTAGTAACCAAAACGACACCCAGACAAAGGAATCCCTGTAAAAATAAGAAGGCGCTACGAAGCAGTTTTCGAAGGGTTGCGATTCATGCATGAGCGTGAAAACCGAATTCATTGTTACAAATGACGGTATTCTTCACGCTCCAAGCACAGACTGAGCCCCCGATGAGAAAACTGCCGTAAAAGCACCCGCTCCAATAAAGAGACAAGCAAGAAGGGAACAAGGATAGCAATTGATCATGTAACCAATTGTGTACTCCACTGTACAAGGCACCAATAAAGGGGTCCCACATCACGGCAAGGAAGGCATAACAAACTTAAAAGAAACATAATAAAAAAATAATAATAATAATAATAATAATAAAAAAAAAAAAAACAACAAAAAACAACAAATAAAAATATTTTCCAAACTAAGAAATAAAAACGGGAATCATAGTGACCAAAAAAGGGGAGTCATAGCGACCAAAACCGGGAGTCAAAGCGACTAAAAATGGGAGTCAAATTGTCCAAAAAAAAAAACACAAAAAACAAAAACCGACTAGTCATGTCACTTCGGTTGAAAATGAATAATACACGAACAATCGACTAGCCCTGGTACTTCGATCCAACAGAATCAAACCAGAGAAAAAAAGGAAAAAGAAAAAAAGAAAAGAAAAAAGAAAAAGAGTAAAAGAAAAAATGAAAAAAGAAAAAATATATAAATAAAAATATTCTCCAAACAAGGAAATAAAAATGGGAGTCATAGCGACCAAAAATGGGAGTCATAGCGAAAAAAAAAGAGGAAAAACCGACTAGCCTTGGTACTTCGGTTGTAAAAGAATAATACACGAATGATCGACTAGCCTTGGTACTTCGATCCAACAGAATCGAACCAGAGAAAAAAAAAAAAACAACAACAAACAAAAATATCCTCCAAACAAGGAAACAAAAATGGGAGTCATAGCGACCAAAAAAAAAAAAACAAACAACTTTCCAACAAGGAAATAAAAACGGAAGTCATAACGACCAAAATGGGAATCATGGCGACCAAAAAATGGGAGTCATAGCGAAAAAAAAAAAAAAAAAAAAGAAAAAACCGACTAGCCTTGGTACTTCGGTTGAAAAACACACGAACGATCGACTAGCCTTGGTACTTCGATCCAACACACAAACAGAATCAAACTAGAAAAACAACAAATAAAAATATTTTCCAAACAAGGAAACAAAAATGGGAGTCATAGCAACCAAAAATGGGAGTCATAGCGACCAAAAAAAAAACCGACTAGTCCTGGCACTTCGGTTTTAAAAAAAAAAAAAAAAAACACAAAAAAAACAAACAAACAAAACACCAATAAAAATAGCCTCCAACAAGGAAATAAAAACGGGAGTCATAACGACCAAAAATAGGAGTCAGAGCGACCAAAACTAAGAGTATAGCGACCGAAAAACAAAAAACACAAAAACCGACTAGTCCCGGTACTTTGGAGAAGAAAAACAAAAAAAAACAAAACAACTAATAAAAATATTTTCCAACAAGGAAATAAAAATGGGAGTCATGGCGACCAAAAACGGGAGTCATAACGACCAAAATGGGAGCCATAGCGACCAAAAATGAGAGTCATAGAGACCAAAAAAAAAAACAAACACCGACTAGTCCTGGTACTTCGGAAAAAAAAAAAAAAAAAATAATAACAAAACAACAAAAACAAATAATAAAAACATTTTCCAACAAGGAAATAAAAACGGGAGTCATAACGACCAAAATGGGAGTCATAGTGACCAAAAAAAAAACCGACCAGTCTTGGTACTTCGGTTGAAAAAACAAACAAAAAACGACTAATAAAAAATAGATTCCAACAAGGAAATAAAAACGGGAGTCACAACGACCAAAAATGGGAGTCATGGCGACCAAAAAATGGGAGTCATAGCGACCAAAAAAAAAAAAAAAACCGACCAGTCTGGGTACTTCGGTTGAAAAAAAAAAAAAAAACAAACAAAAAACGACTAATAAAAAATTAGTTTCCAACAAGGAAATAAAAACGGGAGTCATAACGACCAAAAAATGGGAGTCATAGCGACCAAAAAAACAAAACCGACCAGTCTTGGTACTTCGGTTGAAAAAACAAAAAAAAAACAACTAATAAAATAAGTTCCCAACAAGGAAATAAAAACGGCAGTCATAACGACCAAAAATTGGAGTCATGATGACCAAAAACGGGAGTCATAGCGACCAAAAAAAAAAAACCGACCAGTCTTGGTACTTCGGTTGAATAAAAAAAAAAAAAACACAAACAAAAAACAACTAATAAAAATAGTTTCCAACAAGGAAATAAAAACGGGAGTCATAACGACCAAAATGGGAGTCAGCGACAAAAAAAAAAAACCCGATCAGTCTTGGTACTTCGATTGAAAAAACAAACAAAAAACAACTAATAAAAATAGTCTCCAACAAGGAAATAAAAAGGTGAGTCATAACGACCAAAAATGGGAGTCATGGCGACCTAAAAACCGACTAGTCTTAGTACTTCGATGAAAAAAAAAAAAACAACACTCGATAATAGAATACCGAAACGGCAATTACAACAAGTAAACGGTAGAACAAAATACCAGAAACGAGAGCAATTAACACGGTTCTTCGAAGTGCCGAGAAGCTAGCTCGCGATCGCATAAACCTGACCGGCAAAGCGTCCGCAATCACGGTTGAAACGACGCGGCCTAGAGTTGATCGAAACTCTGAGAAACTGAAGTCTAGGAACACCGCCTTAAAACAAGGATAATGGACCTGAATCAGAAGGAAAGGACAGAGCAAAAAGCTCATCCCCTGATACACGGTCTTTCGTAGTGCCGAGAAGCTAGCTCGCGATCGCATAAAACCTGACCGGCAAAGTGTCCGCAATCATGGTTGAAACGATGCGTCCTAGAGCTGATCGAAACTATGAGAAAAGCCGAATCAGAATGACAGAACAGAGCAAAAAGCTCGCACGGTCTCTCGAAGTGCGGAGAAGCTAGCTCGCGATCGCCTAAACCTGACCGGCAAAGTGTCCGCAATCACGGTTGAAACGACGCGGCCTAGACCTGATCGAAACTATGAGAAAAGCCGAATCAGAATGGTAGAACAGAGCAAAAAGCTCACACGGTCTCTCGAAGTGCCGAGAAGCTAGCTCGCGATCGCATAACCCTGACCGGCAAAGTGTCCGCAATCACGGTTGAAACGACGTGGCCTAGACCTGATCGAAACTATGAGAAAAGCCGAATCAGAATAAAGGGACAGAGCAAAACGCTCATCCCTTGAAACACGGTCTGCGCCAAACAATAATAAGCAGAAACCAAGAAATAAACGGGAAACAAACCTTAAAGGTGGAAGGTAGAACGCTCGAATACTTAAAGTTGAACGTCGACCGGAAGCTAAGGATGATGGTGACATCCTACATAAATCAGTTGTAACTACTAGAGACACGTCGAGCCCACCACAAGGGGGAGAACACCATGTAGCCAATATTCCGCATCTGTAAAAAGAGAAAGAATTTAGGCGAAATCGGTGTACGAGCCCCCTTAACCCACGCGGATTAGACTCGGCAGTGAACGGCGATGGAATCGATATTTTGGCCGCGTCAAAATTTCGACCAAGTTGGCCCGAAGCTGTGGACCTTGCTGTTACCTTCTTCCCAATGTAAAACACTTCGCGGCCCCTTACTTTGACCCGTAGAATCACATATAGCTCAGGATTGGAGTAGCATCCAAGGGTGGGACTGGGTGAATTTCTGGATTATCTGGAAAAGAATAGGGAAGGGACTGTTAACAACTCGACGATCTCAAATAAAGTAGTTACGATGAAGGCGGGGGGAGTCAAAATACGGGCAGGCGAGACACCCTGCGGGTCTGAAGGTGAGACGGTCCGACGTACGCTCCGAGCCCTAAAAAGCTCAAAAACACTCACAATTAGGTAGAATGACCGTCTCATCGATGATGACCATCCCACTTAGTAGGTCGAAGTTTTATCCGAAAGCGGCCCGGGCCATATAAAACGGAGCCTCGATCGAAAAGTGGCAAAACTGCAACCCGATAAAGGGCCGAGGCCGGAAGCGCCGTTGTGAAACCGTGATGAAAGATCGGTGTGCCTTAAGGAAGTGAGCGCGAACCGATTCGACGACTCCCCGGCGAACTCCAATACTACTACTACTACTACTAGGTCTGGGTTAGGTCAAGTGGTCAAGTGGTCAAATGGTCCAGTGGTCAAGTGGTCAATGGTCAAATGGTCAAGTGGTCAAGTGGTCAAGTGGTCAAGTGGTCAGTGGTAAAGAGGTCAAGTGGTCAAGTGGTCAAGTGGTCAAGTGGTCAATGGTCATTGGCAAATGGTCAAGTGGTCAAGTGGTGAGTGGTCAAGTGGTCAATGGTCAAGTGGTCAATGGTCAAGTGGTCAATGGTCAAGTGGTCAATGGTCAAGTGGTCAACTGGTCAAATGGTCCAGTGGTCAAGTGGTCAAGTGGTCAAGTGGTCAAGTAGTCAAGTGGTCAAGTGGTCAATGGTCAAATGGTCAAGTGGTCAAGTGGTCAATGGTCAAGTGGTCAAGTGGTCAAGTGGTCAAATGGTCAAGTGGTCAAGTGGTCAAGTGGTCAATGGTCAAGTGGTCAATGGTCAAGTGGTCAATGGTCAAGTGGTCAATGGTCAAGTGGTCAATGGTCAAGTGGTCAACTGGTCAAATGGTCCAGTGGTCAAGTGGTCAATGGTCAAATGGTCAAGTGGTCAAGTGGTCAAGTGGTCAAGTGGTCAAGTAGTCAAGTGGTCAAGTGGTCAATGGTCATATGGTCAAGTGGTCAAGTGGTCAATGGTCAAGTGGTCAAGTGGTCAAGTGGTCAAATGGTCAAGTGGTCAAATGGTCAATGGTCAAGTGGTCAAGTGGTCAGTGGTCAAGTGGTCAAGTGGTCAATGGTCAAATGGTCAAGTGGTCAAGTGGTCAAGTGGTCAGTGGTCAAGTGGTCAAGTGGTCAAGTGGTCAAGTGGTCAAGTGGTCGACTGGTCGAGTGGTCAAGTGGTGAAAAGGTCCAGTGGTAAAGTGGTCAATGGTCAAGTGGTCAAGTGGTCAAGTGGTCAAGTGGTCGACTGGTCGAGTGGTCAAGTGGTGAAAAGGTCCAGTGGTAAAGTGGTCAATGGTCAAGTGGTCAAGTGGTCAAGTGGTCAAGTGATCAAGTGGTCATGTGGTCAAGTGGTCAAGTGGTCAAGTGGTCAATGGTCAAGTGGTCAAGTCGTCAGTGGTCAAGTGGTCAATGGTCAATGGTCAAGTGGTCAATGGTCAAGTGGTCAGTGATCAAGTGGTCAAGTGGTCAAGTGGTCAAGTGGTCAATGGTCAAGTGGTGAAGTGGTCAAGTGGTCAATGGTCAAGTGGTCAACTGGTCAAATGGTCCAGTGGTCAAGTGGTCAATGGTCAAATGGTCAAGTGGTCATGTGGTCAAGTGGTCAAGTGGTCAAGTGGTCAAGTAGTCAAGTGGTCAAGTGGTCAGTGGTCAAGTGGTCAAGTGGTCAAGTGGTCAGTGGTCAATGGTCAAGTGGTCAATGGTCAAGTGGTCAAGTGGTCAGTGGTCAAGTGGTCAATGGTCAAGTGGTCAAGTGGTCAAGTGGTCAATGGTCAAGTGGTCAATGGTCAAGTGGTCAAGTGGTCAGTGGTCAAGTGGTCAATGGTCAAGTGGTCAAGTGGTCAAGTGGTCAATGGTCAAGTGGTCAATGGTCAAGTGGTCAACTGGTCAAATGGTCCAGTGGTCAAGTGGTCAATGGTCAAATGGTCAAGTGGTCAAGTGGTCAAGTGGTCAAGTGGTCAAGTAGTCAAGTGGTCAAGTGGTCAATGGTCAAATGGTCAAGTGGTCAAGTGGTCAATGGTCAAGTGGTCAACTGGTCAAGTGGTCAAGTGGTCAGTGGTCAAGTGGTCAATGGTCAAGTGGTCAAGTGGTCAAGTGGTCAAGTGGTCAAGTGGTCAAGTGGTCAAGTGGTCAATGGTCAAATGGTCAAGTGGTCAAGTGGTCAATGGTCAAGTGGTCAATGGTCGACTGGTCAAGTGGTCAAGTGGTCGACTGGTCAAGTGGTCAAGTGGTGAAAAGGTCCAGTGGTAAAGTGGTCAATGGTCAAGTGGTCAAGTGGTCAAGTGGTCAAGTGGTCAAAGGTCAAGTGGTCAATGGTCAAGTGGTCAAGTGGTCAGTGGTCAAGTGGTCAATGGTCAAGTGGTCAAGTGGTCAATGGTCAAGTGGTCAATGGTCAAGTGGTCAAGTGGTCAGTGGTCAAGTGGTCAATGGTCAAGTGGTCAAGTGATCAAGTGGTCAATGGTCAAGTGGTCAATGGTCAAGTGGTCAACTGGTCAAATGGTCCAGTGGTCAAGTGGTCAATGGTCAAATGGTCAAGTGGTCAAGTGGTCAAGTGGTCAAGTGGTCAAGTGGTCAAGTGGTCAAGTGGTCAAGTGGTCAATGGTCAAGTGGTCAACTGGTCAAGTGGTCAAGTGGTCAGTGGTCAAGTGGTCAATCGTCAAGTGGTCAAGTGGTCAAGTGGTCAAGTGGTCAAGTGGTCAAGTGGTCAAGTGGTCAATGGTCAAATGGTCAAGTGGTCAAGTGGTCAAGCGGTCAATGGTCAAGTGGTCAATGGCCAAGTCGTCAAGTGGTTAAGCGGTCAATGGTCAAATGGTCAAGTGGTCAAACGGTCAATTGGTCAAGTTGTCATATTGTCAAACGATCAAGTGGTCAAGTGGTCAATGGTCAAGTGGTCAATGGTCTAGTGGTCAAGTGGTCAAGTGGTCAAGTGGTCAATGGTCAAGTGGTCAATGGTCAAGTGGTCAATGGTCAAGTGGTCAATGGTCAAGTGGTCAGTGATCAAGTGGTCAATGGTCCAGTGGTCAAGTGGTCAAGTGGTCAATGGTCAATGGTCAATGGTCAAGTGGTCAAGTGGTCAAGTGGTCAAATGGTCAGTGGTCAATGGTCAATGGTCAAATGGTCAAGAGGTCAAGTGGTCATGTGGTCAATGGTCAAGTGGTCAATGGTCAACTGGTCAAGTGGTCAAGTGGTCAGTGGTCAAGTGGTCAATGGTCAAGTGGTCAAGTGGTCAAGTGGTCAAATGGTCAGTGGTCAAGTGGTCAAGTGGTCAATGCTCAAATGGTCAAGTGGTCCAGTGGTCAATGGTCAAGTGGTCAATGGTCGACTGGTCAAGTGGTCAAGTGGTGAAAAGGTCCAGTGGTAAAGTGGTCAATGGTCAAGTGGTCATGTGGTCAATGGTCAAGTGGTCAATGGTCGACTGGTCAAGTGGTCAAATGGTCCAGTGGACAATAGTCTAGTGGTCAAGTGGTCAAGTGGTCAAATGGTCAAGTGGTCAAATGGTCAGTTGTCAGTGGTCAAGTGGTCAAGTGGTCAATGGGCAAATGGTCAAGTGGTCAAGTGGTCAAGTGGCCAAGTGGCCAAGTGGTCAGTGGTCAAGTGGTCAATGGTCAAGTGGTCAAGTGGTCAATGGTCAAGTGGTCAATGGTCAAGTGGTCAATGGTCAATGGTCAAATGGTCAATGGTCAAATGGTCAAGAGGTCAAGTGGTCATGTGGTCAATGGTCAAGTGGTCAATGGTCGACTGGTCAAGTGGTCAAGTGGTCAGTGGTCAAGTGGTCAATGGTCAAGTGGTCAAGTGGTGAAGTGGTCAAATGGTCAGTGGTCAAGTGGTCAAGTGGTCAATGCTCAAATGGTCAAGTGGTCCAGTGGTCAATGGTCAAGTGGTCAATGGTCGACTGGTCAAGTGGTCAAGTGGTGAAAAGGTCCCGTGGTAAAGTGGTCAATGGTCAAGTGGTCATGTGGTCAATGGTCAAGTGGTCAATGGTCGACTGGTCAAGTGGTCAAATGGTCCAGTGGACAATAGTCTAGTGGTCAAGTGGTCAAGTGGTCAAATGGTCAAGTGGTCAAATGGTCAGTTGTCAGTGGTCAAGTGGTCAAGTGGTCAATGGGCAAATGGTCAAGTGGTCAATTGGTCAGTGGTCAAGTGGTCAAGTGGTCAAGTGGTCAAATGGTTAAGAGGTCAAGTGGTCATGTGGTCAATGGTCAAGTGGTCAATGGTCGACTGGTCAAGTGGTCAAGTGGTCAGTGGTCAAGTGGTCAATGGTCAAGTGGTCAAGTGGTCAAGTGGTCAAGTGGTCAAGTGGTCAAGTGGTCAAGTGGTCAAGTGGTCAATGGTCAAGTGGTCAATGGTCGACTGGTCAAGTGGTCAAGTGGTGAAAAGGTCCAGTGGTAAAGTGGTCAATGGTCAAGTGGTCATGTGGTCAATGGTCGACTGGTCAAGTGGTAAATGGTCAGTTGTCAGTGGTCAAGTGGTCAAGTGGTCAATGGGCAAATGGCCAAGTGGTCAAGTGGTCAAGTGGCCAAGTGGCCAAGGGGTAAGTGGTCAAGTGGTCAAGTGGTCAATGGTCAAGTGGTCAATGGCCAAGTGGTCAGTGATCAAGTGGTCAATGGTCCAGTGGTCAAGTGGTCAAGTGGTCAATGGTCAAGTGGTCAAGTGGTCAAGTGGTCAAGTGGTCAAGTGGTCAAGTGGTCAAGTGGTCAAGTGGTCAATGGTCAAGTGGTCAATGGTCGACTGGTCAAGTGGTCAAGTGGTGAAAAGGTCCAGTGGTAAAGTGGTCAATGGTCAAGTGGTCATGTGGTCAATGGTCGACTGGTCAAGTGGTAAATGGTCAGTTGTCAGTGGTCAAGTGGTCAAGTGGTCAATGGGCAAATGGCCAAGTGGTCAAGTGGTCAAGTGGCCAAGTGGCCAAGGGGTAAGTGGTCAAGTGGTCAAGTGGTCAATGGTCAAGTGGTCAATGGCCAAGTGGTCAGTGATCAAGTGGTCAATGGTCCAGTGGTCAAGTGGTCAAGTGGTCAGTGGTCAATGGTCAATGGTCAAGTGGTCAAGTGGTCAAGTCGTCAAGTGGTCAAGTGGTCAAGTGGTCAAATGGTCAGTGGTCAAGTGGTCAAGTGGTCAATGCTCAAATGGTCAAGTGGTCCAGTGGTCAATGGTCAAGTGGTCAATGGTCGACTGGTCAAGTGGTCAAGTGGTGAAAAGGTCCAGTGGTAAAGTGGTCAATGGTCAAGTGGTCATGTGGTCAATGGTCAAGTGGTCAATGGTCAAGTGGTCAATGGTCGACTGGTCACGTGGTCAAATGGTCCAGTGGACAATGGTCAAGTGGTCAATGGTCAAATGGTCAAGTGTTCAATGGTCGACTGGTCAAGTGGTCAAATGATCCAGTGGACAATGGTCAAGTGGTCAAGTAGTCAAGTGGTCAAATGGTCAGTGGTCAAGTGGTCAATGGTCAATGGTCAATGGTCAAATGGTCAAGTGGTCAAGTGGTCATGTGGTCAATGGTCAAGTGGTCAATGGTCGATTGGTCAAGTGGCCAAATGGTCAAGTGGTCAATGGTCGACTGGTAAAGTGGTCAAATGGTCCAGTGGACAATGGTCAAGTGGTCAATGGTCAAGTGGTCAATGGTCAAATGGTCAAGTGGTCAATGGTCGACTGGTCAAGTGGTCAAATGGTCCAGTGGTCAAATGGTCAATGGTCAAGTGGTCAAGTGGTCAAGTGGTCAAGTGGTCAAATGGTCAGTGGTCAAGTGGTCAATGGTCAAATGGTCAAGTGGTCAACTGGTCATGTGGTCAAGTGGTCAAGTGGTCAAGTGGTCAGTGGTCAAGTGGTCAAGTGGTCAAGTGGTCAAGAGGTCAAGTGGTCAAGTGGTCATTTTTCAAGTTGTCAAGTGATCAATGGTCAATGGTCAAATGGTCAAGTGGTCAAGTTGTCTTGTGGTCAATGGTCAAGTGGTCAATGGTCGATTGTTCAAGTGGCCAAATGGTCCAGTGGACAATGGTCAAGTGGTCAAGTGGTAAAGTGGTCAAGTGGTCAGTGGTCAAGTGGTCAATGGTCAAATGGTCAAGTGGTCAATGGTCGACTGGTCAAGTGGCCAAATGGTCCAGTGGACAATGGTCAAGTGGCCAAGTGGTAAAGTGGTCAAGTGGTCAGTGGTCAAGTGGTCAATGGTCAAATGGTTAAGTGGTCAATGGTCGACTGGTCAAGTGGACAAATGGTCCAGTGGACAATGGTCAAGTGGTCAATGGTCAAATGGTCAAGTGGTCAATGGTCGACTGGTCAAGTGGTCAAATGGTCCAGTGGACAATGGTGAAGTGTTCAAGTGGTCAAGTGGTCAAATGGTCAGTGGTCAAGTGGTCCATGGTCAAATGGTCAAGTGGTCAAGTGGTCAAGTGGATAATGGTCAATGGTCAAGTGGTCAATGGTCAAGTGGTCTATGGTCAGTGGTCAAGTGGTCAAGTGGTCAAGTGTTCAAGTGGTCAAGTGGTCAGTGGTCAAGTGGTCAATGGTCAAATGTTCAAGTGGTCAAGTGGTCAATGGTCAATAGTCAAATGGTCAAGTGGTCAAGTGGTCAAGTGGTCAATGGTCAATGGTCAAATGGTCAAGTGGTCAAGTGGTCATGTGGTCAATGGTCAAGTGGTCAATGGTCGATTGGTCAAGTGGCCAAATGGTCCAGTGGACAATGGTCAAGCGGTCAAGTGGTAAAGTGGTCAAGTGGTCAATGGTCAAATGGTCATGTGTTCAAGTGGTCAAGTGGTCAAGTGGTCAATGGTCAAATGGTCAAGTGGTCAAGTGGTCAAGTGGTCAATGGTCAAGTGGTCAATGGTCAAGTGGTCAAGTGGTCAAATGGTCAGTGGTCAAGTGGTCAAGTGGTCAATGCTCAAATGGTCAAGTGGTCCAGTGGTCAATGGTCAAGTGGTCAATGGTCGACTGGTCAAGTGGTCAAGTGGTGAAAAGGTCCAGTGGTAAAGTGGTCAATGGTCAAGTGGTCATGTGGTCAATGGTCAAGTGGTCAATGGTCAAGTGGTCAATGGTCGACTGGTCACGTGGTCAAATGGTCCAGTGGACAATGGTCAAGTGGTCAATGGTCAAATGGTCAAGTGTTCAATGGTCGACTGGTCAAGTGGTCAAATGATCCAGTGGACAATGGTCAAGTGGTCAAGTAGTCCAGTGGTCAAATGGGCAGTGGTCAAGTGGTCAATGGTCAATGGTCAATGGTCAAATGGTCAAGTGGTCAAGTGGTCATGTGGTCAATGGTCAAGTGGTCAATGGTCGATTGGTCAAGTGGCCAAATGGTCAAGTGGTCAATGGTCGACTGGTAAAGTGGTCAAATGGTCCAGTGGACAATGGTCAAGTGGTCAATGGTCAAGTGGTCAATGGTCAAATGGTCAAGTGGTCAATGGTCGACTGGTCAAGTGGTCAAATGGTCCAGTGGTCAAGTGGTCAATGGTCAAGTGGTCAAGTGGTCAAGTGGTCAAGTGGTCAAATGGTCAGTGGTCAAGTGGTCAATGGTCAAATGGTCAAGTGGTCAACTGGTCCTGTGGTCAAGTGGTCAAGTGGTCAAGTGGTCAGTGGTCAAGTGGTCAAGTGGTCAAGTGGTCAAGAGGTCAAGTGGTCAAGTGGTCATTTTTCAAGTTGTCAAGTGATCAATGGTCCATGGTCAAATGGTCAAGTGGTCAAGTGGTCTTGTGGTCAATGGTCAAGTGGTCAATGGTCGATTGTTCAAGTGGCCAAATGGTCCAGTGGACAATGGTCAAGTGGACAATGGTCAAGTGGTCAAGTGGTAAAGTGGTCAAGTGGTCAGTGGTCAAGTGGTCAATGGTCAAATGGTCAAGTGGTCAATGGTCGACTGGTCAAGTGGCCAAATGGTCCAGTGGACAATGGTCAAGTGGCCAAGTGGTAAAGTGGTCAAGTGGTCAGTGGTCAAGTGGTCAATGGTCAAATGGTTAAGTGGTCAATGGTCGACTGGTCAAGTGGACAAATGGTCCAGTGGACAATGGTCAAGTGGTCAATGGTCAAATGGTCAAGTGGTCAATGGTCGACTGGTCAAGTGGTCAAATGGTCCAGTGGACAATGGTCAAGTGTTCAAGTGGTCAAGTGGTCAAATGGTCAGTGGTCAAGTGGTCCATGGTCAAATGGTCAAGTGGTCAAGTGGTCAAGTGGATAATGGTCAATGGTCAAGTGGTCAATGGTCAAGTGGTCAATGGTCAAATGGTCAAGTGGTCAAGTGGTCAAGTGGTCAATGGTCAAATGGACAAGTGGTCAAGTTGACATATTGTCAAACGATCAAGTGGTCAAGTGGTCAAGTGGTCAAATGGTCAGTGGTCAAGTGGTCAATGGACAAGTCGTCAAGTGGTCAAGTGGTAAATGGTGAATGGTCAAGTGGTCAAGTGGTCAAGTGGTCAATGGTCAAGTGGTCATGTGGTCAAGTGGTCAAGTGGTCAGTGGTCAAGTGGTCAATGGTCAAGTGGTCAAGTGGTCAAGTGGTCAATGGTCAAGTGTTCAAGTGGTCAATTGGTCAATGGTCAATGGTCAATGGTCAAGTGGTCAATGGTCAAATGGTCAAGTGGTCAATGGTCAAATGGTCAAGTGGTCAAGTTGACATATTGTCAAACGATCAAGTGGTCAAGTGGTCAATGGTCAAGTGGTCAATGGTCAGTGGTCAAATGGTCAAGTGGTCAAATGGTCCAGTGGTCAAGTGGTCAATGGTCAAGTGGTCAAGTGGTCAAGTGGTCAAGTGGTCAAGTGGTCAAATGGTCAGTGGTCAAGTGGTCAATGGTCAAATGGTCAAGTGGTCAACTGGTCATGTGGTCAAGTGGTCAAGTGGTCAAGTGGTCAGTGGTCAAGTGGTCAAGTGGTCAAGTGGTCAAGAGGTCAAGTGGTCAAGTGGTCATTTTTCAAGTTGTCAAGTGATCAATGGTCAATGGTCAAATGGTCAAGTGGTCAAGTGGTCTTGTGGTCAATGGTCAAGTGGTCAATGGTCGATTGTTCAAGTGGCCAAATGGTCCAGTGGACAATGGTCAAGTGGTCAAGTGGTAAAGTGGTCAAGTGGTCAGTGGTCAAGTGGTCAATGGTCAAATGGTCAAGTGGTCAATGGTCGACTGGTCAAGTGGCCAAATGGTCCAGTGGACAATGGTCAAGTGGCCAAGTGGTAAAGTGGTCAAGTGGTCAGTGGTCAAGTGGTCAATGGTCAAATGGTTAAGTGGTCAATGGTCGACTGGTCAAGTGGACAAATGGTCCAGTGGACAATGGTCAAGTGGTCAATGGTCAAATGGTCAAGTGGTCAATGGTCGACTGGTCAAGTGGTCAAATGGTCCAGTGGACAATGGTCAAGTGGTCAAGTGGTCAAGTGGTCAAATGGTCAGTGGTCAAGTGGTCCATGGTCAAATGGTCAAGTGGTCAAGTGGTCAAGTGGATAATGGTCAATGGTCAAGTGGTCAATGGTCAAGTGGTCTATGGTCAGTGGTCAAGTGGTCAAGTGGTCAAGTGTTCAAGTGGTCAAGTGGTCAATGGTCAAGTGGTCAATGGTCAAGTGTTCAAGTGGTCAAGTGGTCAATGGTCAATAGTCAAATGGTCAAGTGGTCAAGTGGTCAATGGTCGACTGGTCAAATGGTCAGTGGTCAAGTGGCCAGTGGTCAAGTGGTCAATGGTCAAATGGTCATGTGGTCAAGTGGTCAATGGTCAAATGGTCAAGTGGTCATATGGTCAATGGTCAAGTGGTCAATTGTCGATTGGTCAAGTGGCCAAATGGTCCAGTGGACAATGGTCAAGTGTTCAAGTGGTCAAGTGGTCAAATGGTCAGTGGTCAAGTGGTCCATGGTCAAATGGTCAAGTGGTCAAGTGGTCAAGTGGATAATGGTCAATGGTCAAGTGGTCAATGGTCAAGTGGTCTATGGTCAGTGGTCAAGTGGTCAAGTGGTCAAGTGTTCAAGTGGTCAAGTGGTCAATGGTCAAGTGGTCAATGGTCAAGTGTTCAAGTGGTCAAGTGGTCAATGGTCAATAGTCAAATGGTCAAGTGGTCAAGTGGTCAATGGTCGACTGGTCAAATGGTCAGTGGTCAAGTGGCAAGTGGTCAAGTGGTCAATGGTCAAATGGTCAAGTGGTCAAGTGGTCAATGGTCAAATGGTCAAGTGGTCATATGGTCAATGGTCAAGTGGTCAATTGTCGATTGGTCAAGTGGCCAAATGGTCCAGTGGACAATGGTCAAGTGGTCAAGTGGTAAAGTGGTCAAGTGGTCAAGTGGTCAGTGGTCAAGTGGTCAATGGTCAAATGGTCAAGTGGTCAATGGTCGACTGGTCAAGTGGCCAAATGGTCCAGTGGACAATGGTCAATTGGTCAAGTGGTAAAGTGGTCAAGTGGTCAGTGGTCAAGTGGTCAATGGTCAAATGGTTAAGTGGTCAATGGTCGACTGGTCAAGTGGTCAAATGGTCCAGTGGACAATGGTCAAGTGGTCAAGTGGTCAAGTGATCAAATGGTCAGTGGTCTAGTGGTCCATGGTCAAATGGTCAAGAGGTGTAGTGGTCAAGTGGTCAATGGTCAATGGTCAAGTGGTCAATGGTCAGTGGTCAAGTGGGCAGTGGTCAAGTGGTCAATGGTCAAATGGCCAAGTGGTCAAGTGGTCAGTGGTCAAGTGGTCAATGGTCAAATGGACAAGTGGTCAAGTTGACATATTGTCAAACGATCAAGTGGTCAAATGGTCAATGATCAAGTGGTCAAGTGGTCAAGTGGTCAAATGGTCAGTGGTCAAGTGGTCAATGGACAAGTGGTCAAGTGGTCAAGTGGTAAATGGTGAATGGTCAAGTGGTCAAGTGGTCAAGTGGTCAAGTGGTCAATGGTCAAGTGGTCATGTGGTCAAGTGGTCAATGGTCAAGTGGTCAAGTGGTCAATAATCCAAGTGGTCAAGTGGTCAGTGGTCAAGTGGTCAAGTGGTCAATTGGTCAAGTGGTCAAATGGTCAGTGGTCATGTGGTCAGTGGTCAAGATGTCAATGGTCAAGTGGTCAAGTGGTCAAGTGGTCAATGGTCATTGGTCAAATGGTCATTGGTCAAATGGTCATGTGGTCAAATGGTCAATGGGCAAGTGGTCAATGGTCAAGTGGTCAAGTGGTCAAGTGGTCAATGGTCAAATGGTCAAATGGTCAAGTGGTCAAGTTGTCATATTGTCAAACGATCAAGTGGTCAAGTGGTCAATGATCAAGTGGTCAATGGTCAAGTGGTGAAGTGGTGAAGTGGTCAAGTGGTCAATGGTCAAGTGGTCAATGGTCAAATGGTCAAGTGGTCAAGTGGTCAAGTGGTCAATGGTCAAATGGACAAGTGGTCAAGTTGACATATTGTCAAACGATCAAGTGGTCAAGTGGTCAATGATCAAGTGGTCAAGTGGTCAAGTGGTCAAATGGTCAGTGGTCAAGTGGTCAATGGACAAGTCGTCAAGTGGTCAAGTGGTAAATGGTGAATGGTCAAGTGGTCAAGTGGTCAAGTGGTCAATGGTCAAGTGGTCATGTGGTCAAGTGGTCAAGTGGTCAGTGGTCAAGTGGTCAATGGTCAAGTGGTCAAGTGGTCAAGTGGTAAATGGTCAATGGTCAAGTGGTCAAGTGGTCAAGTGGTCAATGGTCAAGTGGTCAATGGTCAATGGTCAAGAGGCCAAGTGGTCATGTGGTCAAATGGTCAAGTGGTCAATGGTCGACTGGTCAAGTGGTCAAATGGTCCAGTGGACAATGGTCAAGTGGTCAAGTGGTCCAGTGGTCAAATGGTCAAATGGTCAGTGGTCAAGTGGTCAATGGTCAAATGGTCAAGTGGTCAAGTGGTCAAGTGGTCAAGTGGTCAATTGTCAAGTGGTCAGTGGTCAAGTGGTCAATGGTCAAGTGTTCAAGTGGTCAATTGGTCAATGGTCAATGGTCAATGGTCAAGTGGTCAATGGTCAAATGGTCAAGTGGTCAATGGTCAAATGGTCAAGTGGTCAAGTTGACATATTGTCAAACGATCAAGTGGTCAAGTGGTCAATGGTCAAGTGGTCAATGGTCAGTGGTCAAATGGTCAAGTGGTCAATTGGTCAAGTGGTCAATGGTCAATGGTCAAGTGGTCAATGGTCAAGTGGTCAATGGTCAAGTGGTCAAGTGGTCAATTGTTCAAGTGGTCAAGTGGTCAATGGTCAAGTGGTCAATGGTCAAGTGGTCAAGTGGTCAAGTGGTCAATGGTCATATGGTCAAGTGGTCAATGGTCGACTGGTCAAATGGACAGTGGTCAAGTGGTCAATGGTCAAATGGTCAAGTGGTCAATTGGTCAAGTGGTCAATGGTCAATGGTCAATGGTCAAGTGGTCAATGGTCAAGTGGTCAAGTGGTCAATTGTCCAAGTGGTCAAGTGGTCAGTGGTCAAGTGGTCAAGTGGTCAATTGTTCAAGTGGTCAAATGGTCAGTGGTCATGTGGTCAGTGGTCAAGAGGTCAATGGTCAAGTGGTCAAGTGGTCAAGTGGTCAAGTGGTCAATGGTCGACTGGTCAAGTGGTCAATGGTCGACTCGTCAAGTGGTCAAATGGTCCAGTGGGCAAGTGGTCAAGTGGTCAAATGGTCAGTGGTCAAGTGGTCAATGGTCAAGTGGTCAATGGTCAAGTGGTCAAGTGGTCAATTGTTCAAGTGGTCAAGTGGTCAGTGGTCAAGTGGTCAAGTGGTCAATTGGTCAAGTGGTCAAATGGTCAGTGGTCATGTGCTCAGTGGTCAAGTGGTCAATGGTCAAGTGGTCAAGTGGTCAAGTGGTCAATGGTCAAATGGTCAAGTGGTCAAGTTGTCATATTGTCATACGATCAAGTGGTCAAGTGGTCAATGATCAAGTGGTCAATGGTCAAGTGCTGAAGTGGTCAAGTGGTTAAGTGGTCAGTGGTCAAGTGGTCAATGGTCAAGTGGTCAATGGTCAAATGGTCAAGTGGTCAAGTGGTCAAGTGGTCAAGTGGTCAATGGTCAAATGGACAAGTGGTCAAGTTGACATATTGTCAAACGATCAAGTGGTCAAGTGGTCAATGATCAAGTGGTCAAGTGGTCAAGTGGTCAAATGGTCTGTGGTCAAGTGGTCAATGGACAAGTGGTCAAGTGGTCAAGTGGTAAATGGTGAATGGTAAAGTGGTCAAATGGTCAAGTGGTCAATGGTCAAATGGTCAAGTGGTCAATGGTCGACTGGTCAAGTGGTCAATGGTCGACTCGTCAAGTGGTCAAATGGTCCACTGGGCAAGTGGTCAAGTGGTCAAATGGTCAGTGGTCAAGTGGTCAATGGTCAAGTGGTCAAGTGGTCAAGTGGTAAATGGTCAATGGTCAAGTGGTCAAGTGGTCAAGTGGTCAATGGTCAAGTGGTCAATGGTCAATGGTCAAGAGGCCAAGTGGTCATGTGGTCAAATGGTCAAGTGGTCAATGGTCGACTGGTCAAGTGGTCAAATGGTCCAGTGGACAATGGTCAAGTGGTCAAGTGGTCCAGTGGTCAAATGGTCAAATGGTCAGTGGTCAAGTGGTCAATGGTCAAATGGTCAAGTGGTCAAGTGGTCAAGTGGTCAATGGTCATGTGGTCAATGGTCAAGTGGTCAATGGTGAAGTGGTCAAGTGTTCAAGTGGTCAAGTGGTCATTGGTCAAATGGTCAAGTGGTCAAGTGGTCAAGTGGTCAGTGGTCAGGTGGTCAAATGGTCAAATGGTCAAGTGTTCAAGTGGTCAAGTGGCCAATGGTCAAGGGGTCAATGGTCAAGGGGTCAATGGTCAAGGGGTCAATGGTCAAGTGGTCAAGTGGTCAATGGTCAAATGGTCAAGTGGTCAAGTGGTCAATGGTCAAGTGGTCAATGGTCAAGTGGTCAAGTGGTCAAGTGGTCAATGGTCAAATGGTCAATGGTCAATGGTCAAGTGGTGACGTGGTCACGTGGTCAATGGTCAAATGGTCAAATGGTCAAGTGGTCAAGTGGTCAGTGATTAAGTGGTCAATGGTCGCCTGGTCAAGAGGTCAAATGGTCCAGTGGACAATGGTCAAGTGGTCAATGGTCCATGGTCATGTGGTCAAGTGGTCAAGTGGTCCAGTGGTCAAGTGGTCAAGTGGTCAAGTGGTCAAATGGTCAGTGGTCAAATGGTCATGTGGTCAAGTGGTCAATGGTCAAGTGGTCAATGGTCATATGGTCATGTGGTCAAGTGGTCAAGTGGTCAATGTTCAAGTGGTCAAAGGTCAAGTGGTCAAGTGGTCAAGTGGTCAAGTGGTCAAGTGGTCAAATGGTCAGTGGTCAAATTGTCATGTGGTCAAGTGGTCAATGGTCAAGTGGTCAATGGTCAAATGGTCATGTGGTCAAGTGGTCAAGTGGTCAATGGTCAAGTGGTCAAAGGTCAAGTGGTCAAGTGGTCAATGGTCAAGTGGTCAAGTGGTCAAGTAGTCAATGGTCAAGTGGTCAAGTGGTCAAGTGGTCAATGGTCAAGTGGTCAAGTGGTCAGTGGTCAAGTGGTCAAGTGGTCAATGGGCAATGGTCAAATGGTCAAGTGGTCAAGTGGTCATGTGGTCATGTGGTCAATGGTCAAGTGGTCAATGGTCGACTGGTCACGTGGTCAAATGGTCCAGTGGACAATGGTCAAGTGGTCAATGGTCAAATGGTCACGTGGTCAATGGTCGACTGGTCAAGTGGTCAAATGGTCCAGTGGACAATGGTCGAGTGGTCAAGTAGTCAGGTGGTCAAATGGTCAGTGGTCAAGTGGTCAATGGTCAATGGTCAATGGTCAAATGGTCAAGTGGTCAAGTGGTCATGTGGTCAATGGTCAAGTGGTCAATGGTCGATTGGTCAAGTGGTCAATGGTCGACTGGTAAAGTGGTCAAGTGGTCAAATGGTCAGTGGTCAAGTGGTCAATGGTCAAGTGGTCAATGGTCAAGTGGTCAAATGGTCAGTGGTCAAGTGGTCAATGGTCAAATGGTCATGTTGTCAAGTGGTCAAGTGGTCAATGGTCAAGTGGTCAAGTGGTCAAGTGGTCAAATGGTCCAGTGGTCAAGTGGTCAATGGTCAAGTGGTCAAGTGGTCAAGTGGTCAAATGGTCAGTGGTCAAGTGGTCAAGTGGTCAAATGGTCAAGTGGTCAACTGGTCAATGGTCAAGTGGTCAAGTGGTCAATGGTCAAGTGGTCAAGTGGTCAAGTGGTCAAATGGTCCAGTGGTCAAGTGGTCAATGGACAAGTGGTCAAGTGGTCAAGTGGTCAAGGGGTCAGTGGTCAAGTGGTCAATGGTCAAATGGTCAAGTGGTCAATGGTCGACTGGTCAAGTGGTCAATGGTCGACTCGTCAAGTGGTCAAATGGTCCAGTGGGCAAGTGGTCAAGTGGTCAAATGGTCAGTGGTCAAGTGGCCAATGGTCAAGTGGTCAATGGTCAAGTGGTCAAGTGGTCAATTGTTCAAGTGGTCAAGTGGTCAGTGGTCAAGTGGTCAAGTGGTCAATTGGTCAAGTGGTCAAATGGTCAGTGGTCATGTGCTCAGTGGTCAAGTGGTCAATGGTCAAGTGGTCAAGTGGTCAAGTGGTCAATGGTCAAATGGTCAAGTGGTCAAGTTGTCATATTGTCAAACGATCAAGTGGTCAAGTGGTCAATGATCAAGTGGTCAAGTGGTCAAGTGGTCAAATGGTCTGTCGTCAAGTGGTCAATGGACAAGTGGTCAAGTGGTCAAGTGGTAAATGGTGAATGGTCAAGTGGTCAAATGGTCAGTGGTCAAATGGTCATGTGGTCAAGTGGTCAATGGTCAAGTGGTCAATGGTCAAATGGTCATGTGGTCAAGTGGTCAAGTGGTCAATGGTCAAGTGGTCAAAGGTCAAGTGGTCAAGTGGTCAAGTGGTCAAGTGGTCAAGTGGTCAAATGGTCAGTGGTCAAATGGTCATGTGGTCAAGTGGTCAATGGTCAAGTGGTCAATGGTCAAATGGTCATGTGGTCAAGTGGTCAAGTGGTCAATGGTCAAGTGGTCAAAGGTCAAGTGGTCAAGTGGTCAATGGTCAAGTGGTCAAGTGGTCAAGTAGTCAATGCTCAAGTGGTCAAGTGGTCAAGTGGTCAATGGTCAATGGTCAAATGGTCAAGTGGTCAAGTGGTCAATGGTCAAGTGGTCAAGTGGTCAATGGTCAAATGGTCAAGTAGTCAAGTGGTCAAGTGGTCAAATGGTCAAATGGTCAAATGGTCAAGTGGTCAAGTGGTCAAGTGGTCAATGGTCAAGGGGTCAATGGTCAAGTGGTCAAGTGGTCAATGGTCAAATGGTCAAGTGGTCAAGTGGTCAATGGTCAAGTGGTCAATGGTCAAGTGGTCAAGTGGTCAAGTGGTCAATGGTCAAGTGGTCAATGGTCAATGGTCAAGTGGTCACGTGGTCACGTGGTCAATGGTCAAATGGTCAAATGGTCAAGTGGTCAAGTGGTCAAGTGGTCAATGGTCAAGGGGTCAATGGTCAAGGGGTCAATGGTCAAGTGGTCAAGTGGTCAATGGTCAAATGGTCAAGTGGTCAAGTGGTCAATGGTCAAGTGGTCAATGGTCAAGTGGTCAAGTGGTCAAGTGGTCAATGGTCAAGTGGTCAATGGTCAATGGTCAAGTGGTGACGTGGTCCCGTGGTCAATGGTCAAATGGTCAAATGGTCAAGTGGTCAAGTGGTCAGTGATTAAGTGGTCAATGGTCGCCTGGTCAAGAGGTCAAATGGTCCAGTGGACAATGGTCAAGTGGTCAATTGTCAATGGTCATGTGGTCAAGTGGTCAATGGCCAAGTGGTCAAATAGTCAGTGGTCAAGTGGTCAATGGTCAAATGGTCAAGTTGTCAAGTGGTCAAGTGGTCAAATGGTCAGTGGTCAAGTGGTCAATGGTCAAATGGTCTTGTTGTCAAGTGGTCAAGAGGTCAATGGTCAAGTGGTCAAGTGGTCAAGTGGTCAAATGGTCCAGTGGTCAAGTGGTCAATGGTCAAGTGGTCAAGTGGTCAAGTGGTCAAATGGTCCAGTGGTCAAGTGGTCAATGGTCAAGTGGTCAAGTGGTCAAGTGGTCAAATGGTCAGTGGTCAAGTGGTCAAGTGGTCAAATGGTCAAGTGGTCAACTGGTCAATGGTCAAGTGGTCAAGTGGTCAAGTGGTCAGTGGTCAAGTGGTCAATGGTCAAATGGTCAAGTAGTCAATGGTCGACTGGTCAAGTGGCCAAATGGTCCAGTGGACAATGGTCAAGTGGTCAAGTGGTCAGTGTTCAAGTGGTCAAGTGGTCAGTGGTCAAGTGGTCAATGGTCAAGTGTTCAAGTGGCCAAGTGGTCAATGGTCAATGGTCAATGGTCAATGGTCAATGGTCAATGGTCAATGGTCAAATGGTCAAGTGGTCACGTGGTCAAGTGGTCAATGGTCAAATGGTCATGTGGTCAAGTGGTCAAGTGGTCAAGTGGTCAATGGTCAAATGGTCTAGTGGTCAAGTGGTCAAGTGGTCAATGGTCAAGTGGTCAATGGTCAATGGTCAAATGGTCAAGTGGTCAAGTGGTCATGTGGTCAATGGTCAAGTGGTCAATGGTCGACTGGTCACGTGGTCAAATGGTCCAGTGGACAATGGTCAAGTGGTCAATGGTCAAATGGTCAAGTGGTCAATGGTCGACTGGTCAAGTGGTCAAATGATCCAGTGGACAATGGTCAAGTGGTCAAGTAGTCAAGTGGTCAAATGGGCAGTGGTCAAGTGGTCAATGGTCAATGGTCAATGGTCAAATGGTCAAGTGGTCAAGTGGTCATGTGGTCAATGGTCAAGTGGTCAATGGTCGATTGGTCAAGTGGCCAAATGGTCAAGTGGTCAATGGTCGACTGGTAAAGTGGTCAAATGGTCCAGTGGACAATGGTCAAGTGGTCAATGGTCAAGTGGTCAATGGTCAAATGGTCAAGTGGTCAATGGTCGACTGGTCAAGTGGTCAAATGGTCCAGTGGTCAAGTGGTCAATGGTCAAGTGGTCAAGTGGTCAAGTGGTCAAGTGGTCAAATGGTCAGTGGTCAAGTGGTCAATGGTCAAATGGTCAAGTGGTCAACTGGTCATGTGGTCAAGTGGTCAAGTGGTCAAGTGGTCAGTGGTCAAGTGGTCAAGTGGTCAAGTGGTCAAGTGGTCAAGTGGTCAAGAGGTCAAGTGGTCAAGTGGTCATTTTTCAAGATTTCAAGTGATCAATGGTCAATGGTCAAATGGTCAAGTGGTCAAGTGGTCTTGTGGTCAATGGTCAAGTGGTCAATGGTCGATTGTTCAAGTGGCCAAATGGGCCAGTGGACAATGGTCAAGTGGTCAAGTGGTAAAGTGATCAAGTGGTCAGTGGTCAAGTGGTCAATGGTCAAATGGTCAAGTGGTCAATGGTCGACTGGTCAAGTGGCCAAATGGTCCAGTGGACAATGGTCAAGTGGCCAAGTGGTAAAGTGGTCAAGTGGTCAGTGGTCAAGTGGTCAATGGTCTAATGGTTAAGTGGTCAATGGTCCATGGTCAAATGGTCAAGTGGTCAAGTGGTCAAGTGGATAATGGTCAATGGTCAAGTGGTCAATGGTCAAGTGGTCTATGGTCAGTGGTCAAGTGGTCAAGTGGTCAAGTGTTCAAGTGGTCAAGTGGTCAGTGGTCAAGTGGTCAATGGTCAAGTGTTCAAGTGGTCAAGTGGTCAATGGTCAATGGTCAAATGGTCAAGTGGTCAAGTGGTCAAGTGGTCAATGGTCAAGTGGTCAATGGTCGACTGGTCAAATGGTCAGTGGTCAAGTGGCCAGTGGTCAAGTGGTCAATGGTCAAATGGTCAAGTGGTCAAGTGGTCAATGGTCAAATGGTCAAGTGGTCATATGGTCAATGGTCAAGTGGTCAATTGTCGATTGGTCAAGTGGCCAAATGGTCCAGTGGACAATGGTCAAGTGGTCAAGTGGTAAAGTGGTCAAGTGGTCAAGTGGTCAGTGGTCAAGTGGTCAATGGTCAAATGGTCAAGTGGTCAATGGTCCACTGGTCAAGTGGCCAAATGGTCCAGTGGACAATGGTCAATTGGTCAAGTGGTAAAGTGGTCAAGTGGTCAATGGTCAAGTGGTCAATGGTCAGTGGTCAAATGGTCAAGTGGTCAATTGGTCAAGTGGTCAATGGTCAATGGTCAAGTGGTCAATGGTCAAGTTGTCAAGTGGTCAATTGTTCAAGTGGTCAAGTGGTCAATGGTCAAGTGGTCAATGGTCAAGTGGTCAAGTGGTCAAGTGGTCAAGTGGTCAATGGTCATATGGTCAAGTGGTCAATGGTCGACTGGTCAAATGGACAGTGGTCAAGTGGTCAATGGTCAAATGGTCAAGTTGTCAAGTGGTCAAGTGGTCAATGGTCAAGTGGTCAAGTGGTCAGTGGTCAAGTGGTCAAGTGGTCAATGGGCAATGGTCAAATGGTCAAGTGGTCAAGTGGTCATGTGGTCATGTGGTCAATGGTCAAGTGGTCAATGGTCGACTGGTCACGTGGTCAAATGGTCCAGTGGACAATGGTCAAGTGGTCAATGGTCAAATGGTCACGTGGTCAATGGTCGACTGGTCAAGTGGTCAAATGGTCCAGTGGACAATGGTCAATTGGTCAAGTGGTAAAGTGGTCAAGTGGTCAGTGGTCAAGTGGTCAATGGTCAAATGGTTAAGTGGTCAATGGTCGACTGGTCAAGTGGTCAAATGGTCCAGTGGACAATGGTCAAGTGGTCAAGTGGTCAAGTGGTCAAATGGTCAGTGGTCTAGTGGTCCATGGTCAAATGGTCAAGAGGTCAAGTGGTCAAGTGGTCAATGGTCAATGGTCAAGTGGTCAATGGTCAGTGGTCAAGTGGGCAGTGGTCAAGTGGTCAATGGTCAAATGGCCAAGTGGTCAAGTGGTCATGTGGTCAATGGTCGATTGGTCAAGTGGCCAAATGGTCCAGTGGACAATGGTTAAGTGGTCAAGTGGTCAAGTGGTCATGTGGTCAAATGGTCAAGTGGTCAATGGTCGACTGGTCAAGTGGTCAAATGGTCCAGTGGACAATGGTCAAGTGGTCAAGTGGTCCAGTGGTCAAATGGTCAAATGGTCAATGGTCAAATGGTCAAGTGGTCAATGGTCAAATGGTCAAGTGGTCAAGTTGACATATTGTCAAACGATCAAGTGGTCAAGTGGTCAATGGTCAAGTGGTCAATGGTCAGTGGTCAAATGGTCAAGTGGTCAATTGGTCAAGTGGTCAATGGTCAATGGTCAAGTGGTCAATGGTCAAGTGGTCAAGTGGTCAATTGTTCAAGTGGTCAAGTGGTCAATGGTCAAGTGGTCAATGGTCAAGTGGTCAAGTGGTCAAGTGGTCAAGTGGTCAATGGTCATATGGTCAAGTGGTCAATGGTCGACTGGTCAAATGGACAGTGGTCAAGTGGTCAATGGTCAAATGGTCAAGTTGTCAAGTGGTCAAGTGGTCAATGGTCAAGTGGTCAAGTGGTCAGTGGTCAAGTGGTCAAGTGGTCAATGGGCAATGGTCAAATGGTCAAGTGGTCAAGTGGTCATGTGGTCATGTGGTCAATGGTCAAGTGGTCAATGGTCGACTGGTCACGTGGTCAAATGGTCCAGTGGACAATGGTCAAGTGGTCAATGGTCAAATGGTCACGTGGTCAATGGTCGACTGGTCAAGTGGTCAAATGGTCCAGTGGACAATGGTCGAGAGGTCAAGTAGTCAGGTGGTCAAATGGTCAGTGGTCAAGTGGTCAATGGTCAATGGTCAATGGTCAAATGGTCAAGTGGTCAAGTGGTCATGTGGTCAATGGTCAAGTTGTCAATGGTCGATTGGTCAAGTGGTCAATGGTCGACTGGTAAAGTGGTCAAGTGGTCAAATGGTCAGTGGTCAAGTGGTCAATGGTCAAGTGGTCAATGGTCAAGTGGTCAAATGGTCAGTGGTCAAGTGGTCAATGGTCAAATGGTCTTGTTGTCAAGTGGTCAAGAGGTCAATGGTCAAGTGGTCAAGTGGTCAAGTGGTCAAATGGTCCAGTGGTCAAGTGGTCAATGGTCAAGTGGTCAAGTGGTCAAGTGGTCAAATGGTCCAGTGGTCAAGTGGTCAATGGTCAAGTGGTCAAGTGGTCAAGTGGTCAAATGGTCAGTGGTCAAGTGGTCAAGTGGTCAAATGGTCAAGTGGTCAACTGGTCAATGGTCAAGTGGTCAAGTGGTCAAGTGGTCAGTGGTCAAGTGGTCAATGGTCAAATGGTCAAGTAGTCAATGGTCGACTGGTCAAGTGGCCAAATGGTCCAGTGGACAATGGTCAAGTGGTCAAGTGGTCAGTGTTCAAGTGGTCAAGTGGTCAGTGGTCAAGTGGTCAATGGTCAAGTGTTCAAGTGGCCAAGTGGTCAATGGTCAATGGTCAATGGTCAATGGTCAATGGTCAAATGGTCAAGTGGTCACGTGGTCAAGTGGTCAATGGTCAAATGGTCATGTGGTCAAGTGGTCAAGTGGTCAAGTGGTCAATGGTCAATGGTCAAGTGGTCAATGGTCAAATGGTCAAGTGGTCAATGGTCGACTGGTCAAGTGGTCAAATGGTCCAGTGGTCAAGTGGTCAATGGTCAAGTGGTCAAGTGGTCAAGTGGTCAAGTGGTCAAATGGTCAGTGGTCAAGTGGTCAATGGTCAAATGGTCAAGTGGTCAACTGGTCATGTGGTCAAGTGGTCAAGTGGTCAAGTGGTCAGTGGTCAAGTGGTCAAGTGGTCAAGTGGTCAAGTGGTCAAGTGGTCAAGAGGTCAAGTGGTCAAGTGGTCATTTTTCAAGATGTCAAGTGATCAATGGTCAATGGTCAAATGGTCAAGTGGTCAAGTGGTCTTGTGGTCAATGGTCAAGTGGTCAATGGTCGATTGTTCAAGTGGCCAAATGGGCCAGTGGACAATGGTCAAGTGGTCAAGTGGTAAAGTGATCAAGTGGTCAGTGGTCAAGTGGTCAATGGTCAAATGGTCAAGTGGTCAATGGTCGACTGGTCAAGTGGCCAAATGGTCCAGTGGACAATGGTCAAGTGGCCAAGTGGTAAAGTGGTCAAGTGGTCAGTGGTCAAGTGGTCAATGGTCTAATGGTTAAGTGGTCAATGGTCCATGGTCAAATGGTCAAGTGGTCAAGTGGTCAAGTGGATAATGGTCAATGGTCAAGTGGTCAATGGTCAAGTGGTCTATGGTCAGTGGTCAAGTGGTCAAGTGGTCAAGTGTTCAAGTGGTCAAGTGGTCAGTGGTCAAGTGGTCAATGGTCAAGTGTTCAAGTGGTCAAGTGGTCAATGGTCAATGGTCAAATGGTCAAGTGGTCAAGTGGTCAAGTGGTCAATGGTCAAGTGGTCAATGGTCGACTGGTCAAATGGTCAGTGGTCAAGTGGCCAGTGGTCAAGTGGTCAATGGTCAAATGGTCAAGTGGTCAAGTGGTCAATGGTCAAATGGTCAAGTGGTCATATGGTCAATGGTCAAGTGGTCAATTGTCGATTGGTCAAGTGGCCAAATGGTCCAGTGGACAATGGTCAAGTGGTCAAGTGGTAAAGTGGTCAAGTGGTCAAGTGGTCAGTGGTCAAGTGGTCAATGGTCAAATGGTCAAGTGGTCAATGGTCCACTGGTCAAGTGGCCAAATGGTCCAGTGGACAATGGTCAATTGGTCAAGTGGTAAAGTGGTCAAGTGGTCAGTGGTCAAGTGGTCAATGGTCAAATGGTTAAGTGGTCAATGGTCGACTGGTCAAGTGGTCAAATGGTCCAGTGGACAATGGTCAAGTGGTCAAGTGGTCAAGTGGTCAAATGGTCAGTGGTCTAGTGGTCCATGGTCAAATGGTCAAGAGGTCTAGTGGTCAAGTGGTCAATGGTCAATGGTCAAGTGGTCAATGGTCAGTGGTCAAGTGGGCAGTGGTCAAGTGGTCAATGGTCAAATGGCCAAGTGGTCAAGTGGTCATGTGGTCAATGGTCGATTGGTCAAGTGGCCAAATGGTCCAGTGGACAATGGTCAGGTGGTCAAGTGGTCAAGTGGTCATGTGGTCAAATGGTCAAGTGGTCAATGGTCGACTGGTCAAGTGGTCAAATGGTCCAGTGGACAATGGTCAAGTGGTCAAGTGGTCCAGTGGTCAAATGGTCAAATGATCAATGGTCAAATGGTCAAGTGGTCAATGGTCAAATGGTCAAGTGGTCAAGTTGACATATTGTCAAACGATCAAGTGGTCAAGTGGTCAATGGTCAAGTGGTCAATGGTCAGTGGTCAAATGGTCAAGTGGTCAATTGGTCAAGTGGTCAATGGTCAATGGTCAAGTGGTCAATGGTCAAGTGGTCAAGTGGTCAATTGTTCAAGTGGTCAAGTGGTCAATGGTCAAGTGGTCAATGGTCAAGTGGTCAAGTGGTCAAGTGGTCAAGTGGTCAATGGTCATATGGTCAAGTGGTCAATGGTCGACTGGTCAAATGGACAGTGGTCAAGTGGTCAATGGTCAAATGGTCAAGTGGTCAATTGGTCAAGTGGTCAATGGTCAATGGTCAATGGTCAAGTGGTCAATGGTCAAGTGGTCAAGTTGACATATTGTCAAACGATCAAGTGGTCAAGTGGTCAATGATCAAGTGGTCAAGTGGTCAAGTGGTCAAATGGTCTGTGGTCAAGTGGTCAATGGACAAGTGGTCAAGTGGTCAAGTGGTAAATGGTGAATGGTCAAGTGGTCAAATGGTCAAGTGGTCAATGGTCAAATGGTCAAGTGGTCAATGGTCGACTGGTCAAGTGGTCAATGGTCGACTCGTCAAGTGGTCAAATGGTCCACTGGGCAAGTGGTCAAGTGGTCAAATGGTCAGTGGTCAAGTGGTCAATGGTCAAGTGGTCAAGTGGTGAAGTGGTAAATGGTCAATGGTCAAGTGGTCAAGTGGTCAAGTGGTCAATGGTCAAGTGGTCAATGGTCAATGGTCAAGAGGCCAAGTGGTCATGTGATCAAATGGTCAAGTGGTCAATGGTCGACTGGTCAAGTGGTCAAATGGTCCAGTGGACAATGGTCAAGTGGTCAAGTGGTCCAGTGGTCAAATGGTCAAATGGTCAGTGGTCAAGTGGTCAATGGTCAAATGGTCAAGTGGTCAAGTGGTCAAGTGGTCAATGGTCATGTGGTCAATGGTCAAGTGGTCAATGGTGAAGTGGTCAAGTGTTCAAGTGGTCAAGTGGTCATTGGTCAAATGGTCAAGTGGTCAAGTGGTCAAGTGGTCAAGTGGTCAGTGGTAAAGAGGTCAAGTGGTCAAGTGGTCAAGTGGTGAGTGGTCAAGTGGTCAATGGTCAAGTGGTCAATGGTCAAGTGGTCAATGGTCAAGTGGTCAATGGTCAAGTGGTCAACTGGTCAAATGGTCCAGTGGTCAAGTGGTCAATGGTCAAATGGTCAAGTGGTCAAGTGGTCAAGTGGTCAAGTGGTCAAGTAGTCAAGTGGTCAAGTGGTCAATGGTCAAATGGTCAAGTGGTCAAGTGGTCAATGGTCAAGTGGTCAAGTGGTCAAGTGGTCAAATGGTCAAGTGGTCAAATGGTCAATGGTCAAGTGGTCAAGTGGTCAGTGGTCAAGTGGTCAATGGTCAAGTGGTCAAGTGGTCAAGTGGTCAATGGTCAAGTGGTCAATGGTCAAGTGGTCAATGGTCAAGTGGTCAATGGTCAAGTGGTCAATGGTCAAGTGGTCAACTGGTCAAATGGTCCAGTGGTCAAGTGGTCAATGGTCAAATGGTCAAGTGGTCAAGTGGTCAAGTGGTCAAGTGGTCAAGTAGTCAAGTGGTCAAGTGGTCAATGGTCATATGGTCAAGTGGTCAAGTGGTCAATGGTCAAGTGGTCAAGTGGTCAAGTGGTCAAATGGTCAAGTGGTCAAATGGTCAATGGTCAAGTGGTCAAGTGGTCAGTGGTCAAGTGGTCAAGTGGTCAATGGTCAAATGGTCAAGTGGTCAAGTGGTCAAGTGGTCAGTGGTCAAGTGGTCAAGTGGTCAAGTGGTGAAAAGGTCCAGTGGTAAAGTGGTCAATGGTCAAGTGGTCAAGTGGTCAAATGGTCAGTTGTCAGTGGTCAAGTGGTCAAGTGGTCAATGGGCAAATGGTCAAGTGGTCAAGTGGTCAAGTGGCCAAGTGGCCAAGTGGTCAGTGGTCAAGTGGTCAAGTGCTCAATGGTCAAGTGGTCAATGGTCAAGTGGTCAAGTGGTCAGTGGTCAATGGTCATGTAGTCAGTGGTCAAGTGGTCAAGTGGTCAATGGTCAATGGTCAAATGGTCAAGAGGTCAAGTGGTCATGTGGTCAATGGTCAATTGGTCAATGGTCGACTGGTCAAGTGGTCAAATGGTCAGTGGTCAAGTGGTCAATGGTCAAATGGTCAAGTGGTCAGTGGTCAATGGTCATGTAGTCAGTGGTCAAGTGGTCAAGTGGTCAAATGGTCAAGTGGTCAAGTGGTCAATGGTCAAGTGGTCAAGTGGTGAATGGTCAAATGGTCAAGTGGTCAAGTGGTCAAGTGGTCAAGTGGTCAATGGTCAAGTGGTCAGTGGTCAAATGGCCAAGTGGTCAAGGTAACAATGGTCAAGTGGTCAATGGTCAAGTGGTCAAATGGTCAGTGGTCAAGTGGTCAATGGTCGACTGGTCAAGTGGTCAAGTGGTGAAAAAGTCCAGTGGTAAAGTGGTCAATGGTCAAGTGGTCAAGTGTTCAAGTGGTCAAATGGTCCAGTGGACAATGGTCAAGTGGTCAAGTGGTCAAGTGGTCAAATGGTCAAGTGGTCAAATGGTCAGTGGTCAAGTGGTCAAATGGTCCAGTGCACAATGGTCAAGTGTTCAAGTGGTCAAATGGTCAGTGGTCAAGTCGGCAAGTGGTCAATGGTCAAATGGTCAAGTGGTCAAGTGGTCAAGTGGTCAATTGGTCAGTGGTCAAGTGGTCAATGGTCAAGTGGTCAATGGTCAAGTGGTCAAGTGGTCAATGGTCAAGTGGTCAATGGTCAAGTGGTCAGTGGTCAAGTGGTCAAGTGGTCAAGTGGTCAGTGGTCAATGGTCAAGTGGTCAAGTGGTCAGTGGTCAAGTGGTCAATGGTCAAGTGGTCAAGTGGTCAAGTGGTCAATGGTCAAGTGGTCAATGGTCAAGTGGTCAAGTGGTCAGTGGTCAAGTGGTCAATGGTCAAGTGGTCAAGTGGTCAAGTGGTCAATGGTCAAGTGGTCAATGGTCAAGTGGTCAACTGGTCAAATGGTCCAGTGGTCAAGTGGTCAATGGTCAAATGGTCAAGTGGTCAAGTGGTCAAGTGGTCAAGTGGTCAAGTAGTCAAGTGGTCAAGTGGTCAATGGTCAAATGGTCAAGTGGTCAAGTGGTCAATGGTCAAGTGGTCAACTGGTCAAGTGGTCAAGTGGTCAGTGGTCAAGTGGTCAATGGTCAAGTGGTCAAGTGGTCAAGTGGTCAAGTGGTCAAGTGGTCAAGTGGTCAAGTGGTCAATGGTCAAATGGTCAAGTGGTCAAGTGGTCAATGGTCAAGTGGTCAATGGTCGACTGGTCAAGTGGTCAAGTGGTCGACTGGTCGAGTGGTCAAGTGGTGAAAAGGTCCAGTGGTAAAGTGGTCAATGGTCAAGTGGTCAAGTGGTCAAGTGGTCAAGTGGTCAAAGGTCAAGTGGTCAATGGTCAAGTGGTCAAGTGGTCAGTGGTCAAGTGGTCAATGGTCAAGTGGTCAAGTGGTCAATGGTCAAGTGGTCAATGGTCAAGTGGTCAAGAGGTCAGTGGTCAAGTGGTCAATGGTCAAGTGGTTAAGTGATCAAGTGGTCAATGGTCAAGTGGTCAATGGTCAAGTGGTCAACTGGTCAAATGGTCCAGTGGTCAAGTGGTCAATGGTCAAATGGTCAAGTGGTCAAGTGGTCAAGTGGTCAAGTGGTCAAGTGGTCAAGTGGTCAAGTGGTCAAGTGGTCAATGGTCAAGTGGTCAACTGGTCAAGTGGTCAAGTGGTCAGTGGTCAAGTGGTCAATGGTCAAGTGGTCAAGTGGTCAAGTGGTCAAGTGGTCAAGTGGTCAAGTGGTCAAGTGGTCAATGGTCAAATGGTCAAGTGGTCAAGTGGTCAAGCGGTCAATGGTCAAGTGGTCAATGGCCAAGTCGTCAAGTGGTTAAGCGGTCAATGGTCAAATGGTCAAGTGGTCAAACGGTCAATTGGTCAAGTTGTCATATTGTCAAACGATCAAGTGGTCAAGTGGTCAATGGTCAAGTGGTCAATGGTCTAGTGGTCAAGTGGTCAAGTGGTCAAGTGGTCAATGGTCAAGTGGTCAATGGTCAAGTGGGCTATGGTCAAGTGGTCAATGGTCAAGTGGTCAGTGATCAAGTGGTCAATGGTCCAGTGGTCAAGTGGTCAAGTGGTCAATGGTCAATGGTCAATGGTCAAGTGGACAAGTGGTCAAGTGGTCAAATGGTCAGTGGTCAATGGTCAATGGTCAAATGGTCAAGAGGTCAAGTGGTCATGTGGTCAATGGTCAAGTGGTCAATGGTCGACTGGTCAAGTGGTCAAGTGGTCAGTGGTCAAGTGGTCAATGGTCAAGTGGTCAAGTGGTCAAGTGGTCAAATGGTCAGTGGTCAAGTGGTCAAGTGGTCAATGCTCAAATGGTCAAGTGGTCCAGTGGTCAATGGTCAAGTGGTCAATGGTCGACTGGTCAAGTGGTCAAGTGGTGAAAAGGTCCAGTGGTAAAGTCGTCAATGGTCAAGTGGTCATGTGGTCAATGGTCAAGTGGTCAATGGTCGACTGGTCAAGTGGTCAAATGGTCCAGTGGACAATAGTCTAGTGGTCAAGTGGTCAAGTGGTCAAATGGTCAAGTGGTCAAATGGTCAGTTGTCAGTGGTCAAGTGGTCAAGTGGTCAATGGGCAAATGGTCAAGTGGTCAAGTGGTCAAGTGGCCAAGTGGCCAAGTGGTCAGTGGTCAAGTGGTCAATGGTCAAGTGGTCAAGTAGTCAAATGATCCAGTGGACAATGGTCAAGTGGTCAAGTAGTCAAGTGGTCAAATGGGCAGTGGTCAAGTGGTCAATGGTCAATGGTCAATGGTCAAATGGTCAAGTGGTCAAGTGGTCATGTGGTCAATGGTCAAGTGGTCAATGGTCGATTGGTCAAGTGGCCAAATGGTCAAGTGGTCAATGGTCGACTGGTAAAGTGGTCAAATGGTCCAGTGGACAATGGTCAAGTGGTCAATGGTCAAGTGGTCAATGGTCAAATGGTCAAGTGGTCAATGGTCGACTGGTCAAGTGGTCAAATGGTCCAGTGGTCAAGTGGTCAATGGTCAAGTGGTCAAGTGGTCAAGTGGTCAAGTGGTCAAATGGTCAGTGGTCAAGTGGTCAATGGTCAAATGGTCAAGTGGTCAACTGGTCATGTGGTCAAGTGGTCAAGTGGTCAAGTGGTCAGTGGTCAAGTGGTCAAGTGGTCAAGTGGTCAAGAGGTCAAGTGGTCAAGTGGTCATTTTTCAAGTTGTCAAGTGATCAATGGTCAATGGTCAAATGGTCAAGTGGTCAAGTGGTCTTGTGGTCAATGGTCAAGTGGTCAATGGTCGATTGTTCAAGTGGCCAAATGGTCCAGTGGACAATGGTCAAGTGGTCAAGTGGTAAAGTGGTCAAGTGGTCAGTGGTCAAGTGGTCAATGGTCAAATGGTCAAGTGGTCAATGGTCGACTGGTCAAGTGGCCAAATGGTCCAGTGGACAATGGTCAAGTGGCCAAGTGGTAAAGTGGTCAAGTGGTCAGTGGTCAAGTGGTCAATGGTCAAATGGTTAAGTGGTCAATGGTCGACTGGTCAAGTGGTCAAATGGTCCAGTGGACAATGGTCAAGTGGTCAATGGTCAAATGGTCAAGTGGTCAATGGTCGACTGGTCAAGTGGTCAAATGGTCCAGTGGACAATGGTCAAGTGTTCAAGTGGTCAAGTGGTCAAATGGTCAGTGGTCAAGTGGTCCATGGTCAAATGGTCAAGTGGTCAAGTGGTCAAGTGGATAATGGTCAATGGTCAAGTGGTCAATGGTCAAGTGGTCTATGGTCAGTGGTCAAGTGGTCAAGTGGTCAAGTGTTCAAGTGGTCAAGTGGTCAATGGTCAAGTGGTCAATGGTCAAGTGTTCAAGTGGTCAAGTGGTCAATGGTCAATAGTCAAATGGTCAAGTGGTCAAGTGGTCAATGGTCGACTGGTCAAATGGTCAGTGGTCAAGTGGCCAGTGGTCAAGTGGTCAATGGTCAAATGGTCAAGTGGTCAAGTGGTCAATGGTCAAATGGTCAAGTGGTCATATGGTCAATGGTCAAGTGGTCAATTGTCGATTGGTCAAGTTGCCAAATGGTCCAGTGGACAATGGTCAAGTGTTCAAGTGGTCAAGTGGTCAAATGGTCAGTGGTCAAGTGGTCCATGGTCAAATGGTCAAGTGGTCAAGTGGTCAAGTGGATAATGGTCAATGGTCAAGTGGTCAATGGTCAAGTGGTCTATGGTCAGTGGTCAAGTGGTCAAGTGGTCAAGTGTTCAAGTGGTCAAGTGGTCAATGGTCAAGTGGTCAATGGTCAAGTGTTCAAGTGGTCAAGTGGTCAATGGTCAATAGTCAAATGGTCAAGTGGTCAAGTGGTCAATGGTCGACTGGTCAAATGGTCAGTGGTCAAGTGGCCAGTGGTCAAGTGGTCAATGGTCAAATGGTCAAGTGGTCAAGTGGTCAATGGTCAAATGGTCAAGTGGTCATATGGTCAATGGTCAAGTGGTCAATTGTCGATTGGTCAAGTGGCCAAATGGTCCAGTGGACAATGGTCAAGTGGTCAAGTGGTAAAGTGGTCAAGTGGTCAAGTGGTCAGTGGTCAAGTGGTCAATGGTCAAATGGTCAAGTGGTCAATGGTCGACTGGTCAAGTGGCCAAATGGTCCAGTGGACAATGGTCAATTGGTCAAGTGGTAAAGTGGTCAAGTGGTCAGTGGTCAAGTGGTCAATGGTCAAATGGTTAAGTGGTCAATGGTCGACTGGTCAAGTGGTCAAATGGTCCAGTGGTCAATGGTCGACTGGTCAAGTGGTCAAATGGTCCAGTGGACAATGGTCAAGTGGTCAAGTGGTCAAGTGATCAAATGGTCAGTGGTCTAGTGGTCCATGGTCAAATGGTCAAGAGGTGTAGTGGTCAAGTGGTCAATGGTCAATGGTCAAGTGGTCAATGGTCAGTGGTCAAGTGGGCAGTGGTCAAGTGGTCAATGGTCAAATGGCCAAGTGGTCAAGTGGTCATGTGGTCAATGGTCGATTGGTCAAGTGGCCAAATGGTCCAGTGGACAATGGTCAGGTGGTCAAGTGGTCAAGTGGTCTAGTGGTCAGTGGTCAAGTCGTCTAGTGGTCAATGGTCAAGTGGTCAATGGTCATATTGTCAAGTGGTCAAGTGGTCAAGTGGTCAATGGTCGACTGGTCAAATGGTCAGTGGTCAAGTGGTCAATGGTCAAATGGTCAAGTTGTCAAGTGGTCAAGTGGTCAATGGTGAAGTGGTCAAGTGGTCAAGTGGTCAAGTGGTCAATGGTCAAATGGTCAAATGGTCCAGTGGACAATGGTCAAGTGGTCAAGTGGTCAAGTGGTAAAGTGGTAAAGTGGTCAAGTGGTCAGTGGTCAAGTGGTCAATGGTCAAATGGTCAAGTGGTCAATGGTCGACTGGTCAAGTGGTCAATGGTCGACTGGTCAAGTGGTCAATGGTCGACTCGTCAAGTGGTCAAATGGTCAGTGGTCATGTGGTCAATGGTCAAGTGGTCAAGTGGTCAAGTGGTAAATGGTCAATGGTCAAGTGGTCAAGTGGTCAAGTGGTCAATGGTCAAGTGGTCAAGTTGACATATTGTCAAACGATCAAGTGGTCAAATGGTCAATGATCAAGTGGTCAAGTGGTCAAGTGGTCAAATGGTCAGTGGTCAAGTGGTCAATGGACAAGTGGTCAAGTGGTCAAGTGGTAAATGGTGAATGGTCAAGTGGTCAAGTGGTCAAGTGGTCAAGTGGTCAATGGTCAAGTGGTCATGTGGTCAAGTGGTCAATGGTCAAGTGGTCAAGTGGTCAATTGTCCAAGTGGTCAAGTGGTCAGTGGTCAAGTGGTCAAGTGGTCAATTGGTCAAGTGGTCAAATGGTCAGTGGTCATGTGGTCAGTGGTCAAGATGTCAATGGTCAAGTGGTCAAGTGGTCAAGTGGTCAAGTGGTCAATGGTCATTGGTCAAATGGTCATTGGTCAAATGGTCATGTGGTCAAATTGGCAATGGGCAAGTGGTCAATGGTCAAGTGGTCAAGTGGTCAAGTGGTCAATGGTCAAATGGTCAAATGGTCAAGTGGTCAAGTTGTCATATTGTCAAACGATCAAGTGGTCAAGTGGTCAATGATCAAGTGGTCAATGGTCAAGTGGTGAAGTGGTGAAGTGGTCAAGTGGTCAATGGTCAAGTGGTCAATGGTCAAATGGTCAAGTGGTCAAGTGGTCAAGTGGTCAATGGTCAAATGGACAAGTGGTCAAGTTGACATATTGTCAAACGATCAAGTGGTCAAGTGGTCAATGATCAAGTGGTCAAGTGGTCAAGTGGTCAAATGGTCAGTGGTCAAGTGGTCAATGGACAAGTCGTCAAGTGGTCAAGTGGTAAATGGTGAATGGTCAAGTGGTCAAGTGGTCAAGTGGTCAAGTGGTCAATGGTCAAGTGGTCATGTGGTCAAGTGGTCAAGTGGTCAGTGGTCAAGTGGTCAATGGTCAAGTGGTCAAGTGGTCAAGTGGTAAATGGTCAATGGTCAAGTGGTCAAGTGGTCAAGTGGTCAATGGTCAAGTGGTCAATGGTCAATGGTCAAGAGGCCAAGTGGTCATGTGGTCAAATGGTCAAGTGGTCAATGGTCGACTGGTCAAGTGGTCAAATGGTCAAGTGGTCAAGTGGTCCAGTGGTCAAATGGTCAAATGGTCAGTGGTCAAGTGGTCAATGGTCAAATGGTCAAGTGGTCAAGTGGTCAAGTGGTCAATTGTCAAGTGGTCAGTGGTCAAGTGGTCAATGGTCAAGTGTTCAAGTGGTCAATTGGTCAATGGTCAATGGTCAATGGTCAAGTGGTCAATGGTCAAATGGTCAAGTGGTCAATGGTCAAATGGTCAAGTGGTCAAGTTGACATATTGTCAAACGATCAAGTGGTCAAGTGGTCAATGGTCAAGTGGTCCATGGTCAGTGGTCAAATGGTCAAGTGGTCAATTGGTCAAGTGGTCAATGGTCAATGGTCAAGTGGTCAATGGTCAAGTGGTCAAGTGGTCAATTGTTCAAGTGGTCAAGTGGTCAATGGTCAAGTGGTCAATGGTCAAGTGGTCAAGTGGTCAAGTGGTCAATGGTCATATGGTCAAGTGGTCAATGGTCGACTGGTCAAATGGACAGTGGTCAAGTGGTCAATGGTCAAATGGTCAAGTGGTCAATTGGTCAAGTGGTCAATGGTCAATGGTCAATGGTCAAGTGGTCAATGGTCAAGTGGTCAAGTGGTCAATTGTCCAAGTGGTCAAGTGGTCAGTGGTCAAGTGGTCAAGTGGTCAATTGTTCAAGTGGTCAAATGGTCAGTGGTCATGTGGTCAGTGGTCAAGAGGTCAATGGTCAAGTGGTCAAGTGGTCATGTGGTCAAGTGGTCAAGTGGTCAAGTGGTCAATGGTTATTGGTCAAATGGTCAAATGGTCAAGTGGTCAAGTTGTCATATTGTCAAACGATCAAGTGGTCAAGTGGTCAATGATCAAGTGGTCAATGGTCAAGTGGTGAAGTGGTGAAGTGGTCAAGTGGTGAAGTGGTCAAGTGGTCAAGTGGTCAATGGTCAAGTGGTCAATGGTCAAGTGGTCAAGTGGTCAATGGTCAAGTGGTCATGTGGTCAAGTGGTCAAGTGATCAGTGGTCAAGTGGTCATGTGGTCAAGTGGTAAAGTGGTCAAGGGGTCAGTGGTCAAGTGGTCAATGGTCAAATGGTCAAGTGGTCAATGGTCGACTGGTCAAGTGGTCAATGGTCGACTCGTTAAGTGGTCAAATGGTCCAGTGGGCAAGTGGTCAAGTGGTCAAATGGTCAGTGGTCAAGTGGTCAATGGTCAAGTGGTCAATGGTCAAGTGGTCAAGTGGTCAATTGTTCAAGTGGTCAAATGGTCAGTGGTCATGTGCTCAGTGGTCAAGAGGTCAATGGTCAAGTGGTCAAGTGGTCAAGTGGTCAAGTGGTCAAGTGGTCAATTGTTCAAGTGGTCAAATGGTCAGTGGTCATGTGCTCAGTGGTCAAGAGGTCAATGGTCAAGTGGTCAAGTGGTCAAGTGGTCAAGTGGTCAAGTGGTCAATGGTCATTGGTCAAATTGTCATTGGTCAAATGGTCATGTGGTCAAATGGTCAATGGTCAAGTGGTCAATGGTCAAGTGGTCAAGTGGTCAAGTGGTCAATGGTCAAATGGTCAAATGGTCAAGTGGTCAAGTTGTCATATTGTCAAACGATCAAGTGGTCAAGTGGTCAATGATCAAGTGGTCAATGGTCAAGTGCTGAAGTGGTCAAGTGGTTAAGTGGTCAGTCGTCAAGTGGTCAATGCTCAAGTGGTCAATGGTCAAATGGTCAAGTGGTCAAGTGGTCAAGTGGTCAAGTGGTCAATGGTCAAATGGACAAGTGGTCAAGTTGACATATTGTCAAACGATCAAGTGGTCTAGTGGTCAATGATCAAGTGGTCAAGTGGTCAAGTGGTCAAATGGTCAGTGGTCAAGTGGTGAATGGACAAGTGGTCAAGTGGTCAAGTGGTAAATGGTGAATGGTCAAGTGGTCAAATGGTCAAGTGGTCAATGGTCAAATGGTCAAGTGGTCAATGGTCGACTGGTCAAGTGGTCAATGGTCGACTCGTCAAGTGGTCAAATGGTCCACTGGGCAAGTGGTCAAGTGGTCAAATGGTCAGTGGTCAAGTGGTCAATGGTCAAGTGGTCAAGTGGTCAAGTGGTAAATGGTCAATGGTCAAGTGGTCAAGTGGTCAAGTGGTCAATGGTCAAGTGGTCAATGGTCAAGTGGTCAATGGTCAATGGTCAAGAGGCCAAGTGGTCATGTGGTCAAATGGTCAAGTGGTCAATGGTCGACTGGTCAAGTGGTCAAATGGTCCAGTGGACAATGGTCAAGTGGTCAAGTGGTCCAGTGGTCAAATGGTCAAATGGTCAGTGGTCAAGTGGTCAATGGTCAAATGGTCAAGTGGTCAAGTGGTCAAGTGGTCAATGGTCAAGTGGTCAATGGTCAAGTGGTCAATGGTCAAGTGGTCAAGTGTTCAAGTGGTCAAGTGGTCAATGGTCAATGGTGAAGTGGTCAATGGTCGCCTGGTAAAGTGGTCAAATAGTCCAGTGGGCAAGTGGTCAAGTGGTCAAATGGTCAGTGGTCAAGTGGTCAATGGTCAAGTGGTCAATGGTCAAGTGGTCAATGGTCAAGTGGTCAAATGGTCAGTGGTCAAGTGGTCAATGGTCAAATGGTCAAGTTGTCAAGTGATCAAGTGGTCAATGGTCAAGTGGTCAAGTGGTCAAGTGGTCAAATGGTCCAGTGGTCAAGTGGTCAATGGTCAAGTGGTCAAGTGGTCAAGTGGTCAAGGGGTCAGTGGTCAAGTGGTCAATGGTCAAATGGTCAAGTGGTCAATGGTCGACTGGTCAAGTGGTCAATGGTCGACTCGTCAAGTGGTCAAATGGTCCAGTGGGCAAGTGGTCAAGTGGTCAAATGGTCAGTGGTCAAGTGGTCAATGGTCAAGTGGTCAATGGTCAAGTGGTCAAGTGGTCTATTGTTCAAGTGGTCAAGTGGTCAGTGGTCAAGTGGTCAAGTGGTCAATTGGTCAAGTGGTCAAATGGTCAGTGGTCATGTGCTCAGTGGTCAAGTGGTCAATGGTCAAGTGGTCAAGTGGTCAAGTGGTCAATGGTCAAATGGTCAAGTGGTCAAGTTGTCATATTGTCATACGATCAAGTGGTCAAGTGGTCAATGATCAAGTGGTCAATGGTCAAGTGCTGAAGTGGTCAAGTGGTTAAGTGGTCAGTGGTCAAGTGGTCAATGGTCAAGTGGTCAATGGTCAAATGGTCAAGTGGTCAAGTGGTCAAGTGGTCAAGTGGTAAATGGTGAATGGTAAAGTGGTCAAATGGTCAAGTGGTCAATGGTCAAATGGTCAAGTGGTCAATGGTCGACTGGTCAAGTGGTCAATGGTCGACTCGTCAAGTGGTCAAACGGTCCACTGGGCAAGTGGTCAAGTGGTCAAATGGTCAGTGGTCAAGTGGTCAATGGTCAAGTGGTCAAGTGGTGAAGTGGTAAATGGTCAATGGTCAAGTGGTCAAGTGGTCAAGTGGTCAATGGTCAAGTGGTCAATGGTCAATGGTCAAGAGGCCAAGTGGTCATGTGGTCAAATGGTCAAGTGGTCAATGGTCGACTGGTCAAGTGGTCAAATGGTCCAGTGGACAATGGTCAAGTGGTCAAGTGGTCCAGTGGTCAAATGGTCAAATGGTCAGTGGTCAAGTGGTCAATGGTCAAATGGTCAAGTGGTCAAGTGGTCAAGTGGTCAATGGTCATGTGGTCAATGGTCAAGTGGTCAATGGTGAAGTGGTCAAGTGTTCAAGTGGTCAAGTGGTCATTGGTCAAATGGTCAAGTGCTCAAGTGGTCAAGTGGTCAGTGGTCAGGTGGTCAAATGGTCAAATGGTCAAGTGTTCAAGTGGTCAAGTGGTCAATGGTCAAGGGGTCAATGGTCAAGGGGCAATGGTCAAGTTGTCAAGTGGTCAATGGTCAAATGGTCAAGTGGTCAAGTGGTCAATGGTCAAATGGTCAATGGTCAATGGTCAAGTGGTGACGTGGTCACGTGGTCAATGGTCAAATGGTCAAATGGTCAAGTGGTCAAGTGGTCAGTGATTAAGTGGTCAATGGTCGCCTGGTCAAGAGGTCAAATGGTCCAGTGGACAATGGTCAAGTGGTCAATGGTCCATGGTCATGTGGTCAAGTGGTCAAGTGGTCCAGTGGTCAAGTGGTCAAGTGGTCAAGTGGTCAAATGGTCAGTGGTCAAATGGTCATGTGGTCAAGTGGTCAATGGTCAAGTGGTCAATGGTCAAATGGTCATGTGGTCAAGTGGTCAAGTGGTCAATGTTCAAGTGGTCAAAGGTCAAGTGGTCAAGTGGTCAAGTGGTCAAGTGGTCAAGTGGTCAAGTGGTCAAATGGTCAGTGGTCAAATTGTCATGTGGTCAAGTGGTCAATGGTCAAGTGGTCAATGGTCAAATGGTCATGCGGTCAAGTGGTCAAGTGGTCAATGGTCAAGTGGTCAAAGGTCAAGTGGTCAAGTGGTCAATGGTCAAGTGGTCAAGTGGTCAAGTAGTCAATGGTCAAGTGGTCAAGTGGTCAAGTGGTCAATGGTCAAGTGGTCAAGTGGTCAGTGGTCAAGTGGTCAAGTGGTCAATGGGCAATGGTCAAATGGTCAAGTGGTCAAGTGGTCATGTGGTCATGTGGTCAATGGTCAAGTGGTCAATGGTCGACTGGTCACGTGGTCAAATGGTCCAGTGGACAATGGTCAAGTGGTCAATGGTCAAATGGTCACGTGGTCAATGGTCGACTGGTCAAGTGGTCAAATGGTCCAGTGGACAATGGTCGAGTGGTCAAGTAGTCAGGTGGTCAAATGGTCAGTGGTCAAGTGGTCAATGGTCAATGATCAATGGTCAAATGGTCAAGTGGTCAAGTGGTCATGTGGTCAATGGTCAAGTGGTCAATGGTCGATTGGTCAAGTGGTCAATGGTCGACTGGTAAAGTGGTCAAGTGGTCAAATGGTCAGTGGTCAAGTGGTCAATGGTCAAGTGGTCAATGGTCAAGTGGTCAAATGGTCAGTGGTCAAGTGGTCAATGGTCAAATGGTCTTGTTGTCAAGTGGTCAAGTGGTCAATGGTCAAGTGGTCAAGTGGTCAAGTGGTCAAATGGTCCAGTGGTCAAGTGGTCAATGGTCAAGTGGTCAAGTGGTCAAGTGGTCAAATGGTCAGTGGTCAAGTGGTCAAGTGTTCAAATGGTCAAGTGGTCAACTGGTCAATGGTCAAGTGGTCAAGTGGTCAATGGTCAAGTGGTCAAGTGGTCAAGTGGTCAAATGGTCCAGTGGTCAAGTGGTCAATGGTCAAGTGGTCAAGTGGTCAAGTGGTCAAGGGGTCAGTGGTCAAGTGGTCAATGGTCAAATGGTCAAGTGGTCAATGGTCGACTGGTCAAGTGGTCAATGGTCGACTCGTCAAGTGGTCCAATGGTCCAGTGGGCAAGTGGTCAAGTGGTCAAATGGTCAGTGGTCAAGTGGTCAATGGTCAAGTGGTCAATGGTCAAGTGGTCAAGTGGTCAATTGTTCAAGTGGTCAAGTGGTCAGTGGTCAAGTGGTCAAGTGGTCAATTGGTCAAGTGGTCAAATGGTCAGTGGTCATGTGCTCAGTGGTCAAGTGGTCAATGGTCAAGTGGTCAAGTGGTCATGTGGTCATGTGGTCAATGGTCAAGTGGTCAATGGTCGACTGGTCACGTGGTCAAATGGTCCAGTGGACAATGGTCAAGTGGTCAATGGTCAAATGGTCACGTGGTCAATGGTCGACTGGTCAAGTGGTCAAATGGTCCAGTGGACAATGGTCGAGTGGTCAAGTAGTCACGTGGTCAAATGGTCAGTGGTCAAGTGGTCAATGGTCAATGGTCAATGGTCAAATGGTCAAGTGGTCAAGTGGTCATGTGGTCAATGGTCAAGTGGTCAATGGTCGATTGGTCAAGTGGTCAATGGTCGACTGGTAAAGTGGTCAAGTGGTCAAATGGTCAGTGGTCAAGTGGTCAATGGTCAAGTGGTCAATGGTCAAGTGGTCAAATGGTCAGTGGTCAAGTGGTCAATGGTCAAATGGTCTTGTTGTCAAGTGGTCAAGTGGTCAATGGTCAAGTGGTCAAGTGGTCAAGTGGTCAAATGGTCCAGTGGTCAAGTGGTCAATGGTCAAGTGGTCAAGTGGTCAAGTGGTCAAATGGTCAGTGGTCAAGTGGTCAAGTGGTCAAATGGTCAAGTGGTCAACTGGTCAATGGTCAAGTGGTCAAGTGGTCAAGTGGTCAGTGGTCAAGTGGTCAATGGTCAAATGGTCAAGTGGTCAATGGTCGACTGGTCAAGTGGCCAAATGGTCCAGTGGACAATGGTCAAGTGGTCAAGTGGTCAGTGTTCAAGTGGTCAAGTGGTCAGTGGTCAAGTGGTCAATGGTCAAGTGTTCAAGTGGCCAAGTGGTCAATGGTCAATGGTCAATGGTCAATGGTCAATGGTCAAATGGTCAAGTGGTCATGTGGTCAAGTGGTCAATGGTCAAGTGGTCATGTGGTCAATGGTCAAGTGGTCAATGGTCGACTGGTCACGTGGTCAAATGGTCCAGTGGACAATGGTCTAGTGGTCAATGGTCAAATGGTCAAGTGGTCAATGGTCGACTGGTCAAGTGGTCAAATGATCCAGTGGACAATGGTCAAGTGGTCAAGTAGTCAAGTGGTCAAATGGGCAGTGGTCAAGTGGTCAACTGGTCATGTGGTCAAGTGGTCAAGTGGTCAAGTGGTCAGTGGTCAAGTGGTCAGTGGTCAAGTGGTCAAGTGGTCAAGTGGTCAAGTGGTCAAGTGGTCAAGAGGTCAAGTGGTCAAGTGGTCATTTTTCAAGATGTCAAGTGATCAATGGTCAAGTGGTCAAGTGGTCTTGTGGTCAATGGTCAAGTGGTCAATGGTCGATTGTTCAAGTGGCCAAATGGGCCAGTGGACAATGGTCAAGTGGTCAAGTGGTAAAGTGGTCAAGTGGTCAGTGGTCAAGTGGTCAATGGTCAAATGGTCAAGTGGTCAATGGTCGACTGGTCAAGTGGCCAAATGGTCCAGTGGTCAAGTGGATAATGGTCAATGGTCAAGTGGTCAATGGTCAAGTGGTCTATGGTCAGTGGTCAAGTGGTCAAGTGGTCAAGTGTTCAAGTGGTCAAGTGGTCAGTGGTCAAGTGGTCAATGGTCAAGTGTTCAAGTGGTCAAGTGGTCAATGGTCAATAGTCAAATGGTCAAGTGGTCAAGTGGTCAAGTGGTCAATGGTCAAGTGGTCAATGGTCGACTGGTCAAATGGTCAGTGGTCAAGTGGCCAGTGGTCAAGTGGTCAATGGTCAAATGGTCAAGTGGTCAAGTGGTCAATGGTCAAATGGTCAAGTGGTCATATGGTCAATGGTCAAGTGGTCAATTGTCGATTGGTCAAGTGGCCAAATGGTCCAGTGGACAATGGTCAAGTGGTCAAGTGGTAAAGTGGTCAAGTGGTCAAGTGGTCAGTGGTCAAGTGGGCAATGGTCAAATGGTCAAGTGGTCAATGGTCCACTGGTCAAGTGGCCAAATGGTCCAGTGGACAATGGTCAATTGGTCAAGTGGTAAAGTGGTCAAGTGGTCAGTGGTCAAGTGGTCAATGGTCAAATGGTTAAGTGGTCAATGGTCGACTGGTCAAGTGGTCAAATGGTCCAGTGGACAATGGTCAAGTGGTCAAGTGGTCAAGTGGTCCATGGTCAAATGGTCAAGAGGTCTAGTGGTCAAGTGGTCAATGGTCAATGGTCAAGTGGTCAATGGTCAGTGGTCAAGTGGGCAGTGGTCAAGTGGTCAATGGTCAAATGGCCAAGTGGTCAAGTGGTCATGTGGTCAATGGTCGATTGGTCAAGTGGCCAAATGGTCCAGTGGACAATGGTCAGGTGGTCAAGTGGTCAAGTGGTCATGTGGTCAAATGGTCAAGTGGTCAATGGTCGACTGGTCAAGTGGTCAAATGGTCCAGTGGACAATGGTCAAGTGGTCAAGTGGTCCAGTGGTCAAATGGTCAAATGGTCAATGGTCAAATGGTCAAGTGGTCAATGGTCAAATGGTCAAGTGGTCAAGTTGACATATTGTCAAACGATCAAGTGGTCAAGTGGTCAATGGTCAAGTGGTCAATGGTCAGTGGTCAAATGGTCAAGTGGTCAATTGGTCAAGTGGTCAATGGTCAATGGTCAAGTGGTCAATGGTCAAGTTGTCAAGTGGTCAATTGTTCAAGTGGTCAAGTGGTCAATGGTCAAGTGGTCAATGGTCAAGTGGTCAAGTGGTCAAGTGGTCAAGTGGTCAATGGTCATATGGTCAAGTGGTCAATGGTCGACTGGTCAAATGGACAGTGGTCAAGTGGTCAATGGTCAAATGGTCAAGTGGTCAATTGGTCAAGTGGTCAATGGTCAATGGTCAATGGTCAAGTGGTCAATGGTCAAGTGGTCAAGTGGTCAATTGTCCAAGTGGTCAAGTGGTCAGTGGTCAAGTGGTCAAGTGGTCAATTGTTCAAGTGGTCAAATGGTCAGTGGTCATGTGGTCAGTGGTCAAGAGGTCAATGGTCAAGTGGTCAAGTGGTCAAGTGGTCAAGTGGTCAAGTGGTCAAGTGGTGAAGTGGTCAATGGTTATTGGTCAAATGGTCAAATGGTCAAGTGGTCAAGTTGTCATATTGTCAAACGATCAAGTGGTCAAGTGGTCAATGATCAAGTGGTCAATGGTCAAGTGGTGAAGTGGTGAAGTGGTCAAGTGGTCAAGTGGTCAAGTGGTCAAGTGGTCAATGGTCAAGTGGTCAATGGTCAAGTGGTCAAGTGGTCAATGGTCAAGTGGTCATGTGGTCAAGTGGTCAAGTGATCAGTGGTCAAGTGGTCAAGTGGTCAAGTGGTAAAGTGGTCAAGGGGTCAGTGGTCAAGTGGTCAATGGTCAAATGGTCAAGTGGTCAATGGTCGACTGGTCAAGTGGTCAATGGTCGACTCGTTAAGTGGTCAAATGGTCCAGTGGGCAAGTGGTCAAGTGGTCAAATGGTCAGTGGTCAAGTGGTCAATGGTCAAGTGGTCAATGGTCAAGTGGTCAAGTGGTCAATTGTTCAAGTGGTCAAATGGTCAGTGGTCATGTGCTCAGTGGTCAAGAGGTCAATGGTCAAGTGGTCAAGTGGTCAAGTGTTCAAGTGGTCAAGTGGTCAATGGTCATTGGTCAAATTGTCATTGGTCAAATGGTCATGTGGTCAAATGGTCAATGGTCAAGTGGTCAATGGTCAAGTGGTCAAGTGGTCAAGTGGTCAATGGTCAAATGGTCAAATGGTCAAGTGGTCAAGTTGTCATATTGTCAAACGATCAAGTGGTCAAGTGGTCAATGATCAAGTGGTCAATGGTCAAGTGCTGAAGTGGTCAAGTGGTTAAGTGGTCAGTGGTCAAGTGGTCAATGGTCAAGTGGTCAATGGTCAAGTGGTCAAGTGGTCAAGTGGTCAAGTGGTCAAGTGGTCAATGGTCAATGGTGAAGTGGTCAATGGTCGCCTGGTAAAGTGGTCAAATAGTCCAGTGGGCAAGTGGTCAAGTGGTCAAATGGTCATTGGTCAAGTGGTCAATGGTCAAGTGGTCAATGGTCAAGTGGTCAATGGTCAAGTGGTCAAATGGTCAGTGGTCAAGTGGTCAATGGTCAAATGGTCAAGTTGTCAAGTGGTCAAGTGGTCAATGGTCAAGTGGTCAAGTGGTCAAGTGGTCAAATGGTCCAGTGGTCATGTGGTCAAATGGTCAATGGTCAAGTGGTCAATGGTCAAGTGGTCAAGTGGTCAAGTGGTCAATGGTCAAATGGTCAAATGGTCAAGTGGTCAAGTTGTCATATTGTCAAACGATCAAGTGGTCAAGTGGTCAATGATCAAGTGGTCAATGGTCAAGTGCTGAAGTGGTCAAGTGGTTAAGTGGTCAGTGGTCAAGTGGTCAATGGTCAAGTGGTCAAGTGGTCAAGTGGTCAATGGTCAAGTGGTCAATGGTCAAGTGGTCAATGGTCAAGTGGTCAAGTGTTCAAGTGGTCAAGTGGTCATTGGTCAAATGGTCAAGTGGTCAAGTGGTCAAGTGGTCAATGGTCAATGGTGAAGTGGTCAATGGTCGCCTGGTAAAGTGGTCAAATAGTCCAGTGGGCAAGTGGTCAAGTGGTCAAATGGTCAGTGGTCAAGTGGTCAATGGTCAAGTGGTCAATGGTCAAGTGGTCAATGGTCAAGTGGTCAAATGGTCAGTGGTCAAGTGGTCAATGGTCAAATGGTCAAGTTGTCAAGTGGTCAAGTGGTCAATGGTCAAGTGGTCAAGTGGTCAAGTGGTCAAATGGTCCAGTGGTCAAGTGGTCAATGGTCAAGTGGTCAAGTGGTCAAGTGGTCAAGGGGTCAGTGGTCAAGTGGTCAATGGTCAAATGGTCAAGTGGTCAATGGTCGACTGGTCAAGTGGTCAATGGTCAAGTGGTCAATGGTCAAGTGGTCAATGGTCAAGTGGTCAAATGGTCAGTGGTCAAGTGGTCAATGGTCAAATGGTCAAGTTGTCAAGTGGTCAAGTGGTCAATGGTCAAGTGGTCAAGTGGTCAAGTGGTCAAATGGTCCAGTGGTCAAGTGGTCAATGGTCAAGTGGTCAAGTGGTCAAGTGGTCAAGGGGTCAGTGGTCAAGTGGTCAATGGTCAAATGGTCAAGTGGTCAATGGTCGACTGGTCAAGTGGTCAATGGTCGACTCGTCAAGTGGTCAAATGGTCCAGTGGGCAAGTGGTCAAGTGGTCAAATGGTCAGTGGTCAAGTGGTCAATGGTCAAGTGGTCAAGTGGTCAATTGTTCAAGTGGTCAAATGGTCAGTGGTCATGTGGTCAGTGGTCAAGAGGTCAATGGTCAAGTGGTCAAGTGGTCAAGTGGTCAAGTGGTCAAGTGGTCAAGTGGTCAATGGTTATTGGTCAAATGGTCAAATGGTCAAGTGGTCAAGTTGTCATATTGTCAAACGATCAAGTGGTCAAGTGGTGAATGATGAAGTGGTCAATGGTCAAGTGGTGAAGTGGTGAAGTGGTCAAGTGGTCAAGTGGTCAAGTGGTCAAGTGGTCAATGGTCAAGTGGTCAATGGTCAAGTGGTCAAGTGGTCAATGGTCAAGTGGTCATGTGGTCAAGTGGTCAAGTGATCAGTGGTCAAGTGGTCAAGTGGTCAAGTGGTAAAGTGGTCAAGGGGTCAGTGGTCAAGTGGTCAATGGTCAAATGGTCAAGTGGTCAATGGTCGACTGGTCAAGTGGTCAATGGTCGACTCGTTAAGTGGTCAAATGGTCCAGTGGGCAAGTGGTCAAGTGGTCAAATGGTCAGTGGTCAAGTGGTCAATGGTCAAGTGGTCAATGGTCAAGTGGTCAAGTGGTCAATTGGTCAAGTGGTCAAATGGTCAGTGGTCATGTGCTCAGTGGTCAAGAGGTCAATGGTCAAGTGGTCAAGTGGTCAAGTGGTCAAGTGGTCAAGTGGTCAATGGTCATTGGTCAAATTGTCATTGGTCAAATGGTCATGTGGTCAAATGGTCAATGGTCAAGTGGTCAATGGTCAAGTGGTCAAGTGGTCAAGTGGTCAATGGTCAAATGGTCAAATGGTCAAGTGGTCAAGTTGTCATATTGTCAAACGATCAAGTGGTCAAGTGGTCAATGATCAAGTGGTCAATGGTCAAGTGCTGAAGTGGTCAAGTGGTTAAGTGGTCAGTGGTCAAGTGGTCAATGGTCAAGTGGTCAATGGTCAAATGGTCAAGTGGTCAAGTGGTCAAGTGGTCAATGGTCAAATGGACAAGTGGTCAAGTTGACATATTGTCAAACGATCAAGTGGTCTAGTGGTCAATGATCAAGTGGTCAAGTGGTCAAGTGGTCAAATGGTCAGTGGTCAAGTGGTGAATGGACAAGTGGTCAAGTGGTCAAGTGGTAAATGGTGAATGGTCAAGTGGTCAAATGGTCAAGTGGTCAATGGTCAAATGGTCAAGTGGTCAATGGTCGACTGGTCAAGTGGTCAATGGTCGACTCGTCAAGTGGTCAAATGGTCCACTGGGCAAGTGGTCAAGTGGTCAAATGGTCAGTGGTCAAGTGGTCAATGGTCAAGTGGTCAAGTGGTCAAGTGGTAAATGGTCAATGGTCAAGTGGTCAAGTGGTCAAGTGGTCAATGGTCAAGTGGTCAATGGTCAAGTGGTCAATGGTCAATGGTCAAGAGGCCAAGTGGTCATGTGGTCAAATGGTCAAGTGGTCAATGGTCGACTGGTCAAGTGGTCAAATGGTCCAGTGGACAATGGTCAAGTGGTCAAGTGGTCCAGTGGTCAAATGGTCAAATGGTCAGTGGTCAAGTGGTCAATGGTCAAATGGTCAAGTGGTCAATGGTCAAGTGGTCAATGGTCAAGTGGTCAAGTGTTCAAGTGGTCAAGTGGTCATTGGTCAAATGGTCAAGTGGTCAAGTGGTCAAGTGGTCAATGGTCAATGGTGAAGTGGTCAATGGTCGCCTGGTAAAGTGGTCAAATAGTCCAGTGGGCAAGTGGTCAAGTGGTCAAATGGTCAGTGGTCAAGTGGTCAATGGTCAAGTGGTCAATGGTCAAGTGGTCAATGGTCAAGTGGTCAAATGGTCAGTGGTCAAGTGGTCAATGGTCAAATGGTCAAGTTGTCAAGTGGTCAAGTGGTCAATGGTCAAGTGGTCAAGTGGTCAAGTGGTCAAATGGTCCAGTGGTCAAGTGGTCAATGGTCAAGTGGTCAAGTGGTCAAGTGGTCAAGGGGTCAGTGGTCAAGTGGTCAATGGTCAAATGGTCAAGTGGTCAATGGTCGACTGGTCAAGTGGTCAATGGTCAAGTGGTCAATGGTCAAGTGGTCAATGGTCAAGTGGTCAAATGGTCAGTGGTCAAGTGGTCAATGGTCAAATGGTCAAGTTGTCAAGTGGTCAAGTGGTCAATGGTCAAGTGGTCAAGTGGTCAAGTGGTCAAATGGTCCAGTGGTCAAGTGGTCAATGGTCAAGTGGTCAAGTGGTCAAGTGGTCAAGGGGTCAGTGGTCAAGTGGTCAATGGTCAAATGGTCAAGTGGTCAATGGTCGACTGGTCAAGTGGTCAATGGTCGACTCGTGAAGTGGTCAAATGGTCCAGTGGGCAAGTGGTCAAGTGGTCAAATGGTCAGTGGTCAAGTGGTCAATGGTCAAGTGGTCAATGGTCAAGTGGTCAAGTGGTCAATTGTTCAAGTGGTCAAGTGGTCAGTGGTCAAGTGGTCAAGTGGTCAATTGGTCAAGTGGTCAAATGGTCAGTGGTCATGTGCTCAGTGGTCAAGTGGTCAATGGTCAAGTGGTCAAGTGGTCAAGTGGTCAATGGTCAAATGGTCAAGTGGTCAAGTTGTCATATTGTCATACGATCAAGTGGTCAAGTGGTCAATGATCAAGTGGTCAATGGTCAAGTGCTGAAGTGGTCAAGTGGTTAAGTGGTCAGTGGTCAAGTGGTCAATGATCAAGTGGTCAATGGTCAAATGGTCAAGTGGTCAAGTGGTCAAGTGGTCAATGGTCAAATGGACAAGTGGTCAAGTTGACATATTGTCAAACGATCAAGTGGTCAAGTGGTCAAATGGTCTGTGGTCAAGTGGTCAATGGACAAGTGGTCAAGTGGTCAAGTGGTCAATGGTCGACTCGTCAAGTGGTCAAATGGTCCACTGGGCAAGTGGTCAAGTGGTCAAATGGTCAGTGGTCAAGTGGTCAATGGTCAAGTGGTCAAGTGGTGAAGTCGTAAATGGTCAATGGTCAAGTGGTCAAGTGGTCAAGTGGTCAATGGTCAAGTGGTCAATGGTCAATGGTCAAGAGGCCAAGTGGTCATGTGGTCAAATGGTCAAGTGGTCAATGGTCGACTGGTCAAGTGGTCAAATGGTCAAATGGTCAAATGGTCAGTGGTCAAGTGGTCAATGGTCAAATGGTCAAATGGTCAGTGGTCAAGTGGTCAATGGTCAAATGGTCAAGTGGTCAAGTGGTCAAGTGGTCAGTGGTCAGGTGGTCAAATGGTCAAATGGTCAAGTGTTCAAGTGGTCAAGTGGTCAATGGTCAAGGGGTCAATGGTCAAGGGGTCAATGGTCAAGTGGTCAAGTGGTCAATGGTCAAATGGTCAAGTGGTCAAGTGGTCAATGGTCAAGTGGTCAATGGTCAAGTGGTCAAGTGGTCAAGTGGTCAATGGTCAAATGGTCAATGGTCAATGGTCAAGTGGTGACGTGGTCACGTGGTCAATGGTCAAATGGTCAAATGGTCAAGTGGTCAAGTGGTCAGTGATTAAGTGGTCAATGGTCGCCTGGTCAAGAGGTCAAATGGTCCAGTGGACAATGGTCAAGTGGTCAATGGTCCATGGTCATGTGGTCAAGTGGTCAAGTGGTCCAGTGGTCAAGTGGTCAAGTGGTCAAGTGGTCAAATGGTCAGTGGTCAAATGGTCATGTGGTCAAGTGGTCAATGGTCAAGTGGTCAATGGTCAAATGGTCATGTGGTCAAGTGGTCAAGTGGTCAATGGTCAAGTGGTCAAAGGTCAAGTGGTCAAGTGGTCAAGTGGTCAAGTGGTCAAGTGGTCAAGTGGTCAAATGGTCAGTGGTCAAATGGTCATGTGGTCAAGTGGTCAATGGTCAAGTGGTCAATGGTCAAATGGTCATGTGGTCAAGTGGTCAAGTGGTCAATGGTCAAGTGGTCAAAGGTCAAGTGGTCAAGTGGTCAATGGTCAAGTGGTCAAGTGGTCAAGTAGTCAATGGTCAAGTGGTCAAGTGGTCAAGTGGTCAATGGTCAATGGTCAAATGGTCAAGTGGTCAAGTGGTCAATGGTCAAGTGGTCAAGTGGTCAAGTGGTCAATGGTCAAATGGTCAAGTAGTCAAGTGGTCAAGTGGTCAAATGGTCAAATGGTCAAATGGTCAAGTGGTCAAGTGGTCAAGTGGTCAATGGTCAAGGGGTCAATGGTCAAGTGGTCAAGTGGTCAATGGTCAAATGGTCAAGTGGTCAGGTGGTCAATGGTCAAGTGGTCAAGTGGTCAAGTGGTCAAGTGGTCAGTGGTCAAGTGGTCAGTGGTCAATGGTCAAGTAGTCAGTGGTCAAGTGGTCAAGTGGTCCAATGGTCAAGTGGTCAAGTGGTCAATGGTCAAGTGTTCAAGTGGTCAATGGTCAAGTGGTCAAGTGGTCAAGTGGTCAAGTGGCCAAGTGGTCAAGTGGTCAGTGGTCAAGTGGTCAATGGTCAAATGGTCAAGTCGTCAAGTGGTCATGTGGTCAATGGTCAAGTGGTCAATGGTCAAGTGGTCAATGGTCGACTGGTCAAGTGGACAATGATCAAGTGGTCAAGTGGTCAAGAGGTCAATGGTCAAATGGTCAAGTGGTCAAGTGGTCAATGGTCACATGGTCAAGTGGTCATATGGTCAGGAGGTCATGTTGTCAAATTGTCAAACGATCAAGTGGTCAATGGTCAAATGGTCAAATGGTCAAGTGGTCAATGATCAAGTGGTCAAGTGGTCAATGGTCACATGTTCAACTGGTCATATGGTCAGGAGGTCAAGTTGTCAAATTGTCAAACGATCAAGTGGTCAATGGTCAAATGGTCAAGTGGTCAAGTGGTCAAGTGGTCAAGTGGTCAAGTGGTCAGTGGTCAAGTGGTCAATGGTCAAATGGACAAGTCGTCAAGTGGTCATGTGGTCAATGGTCGACTGGTCAAGTGGACAATGGTCAAGTAGTCAAGTGGTCAAGTGGTCAAGTGGTCAATGGTCAAATGGTCAAGTGGTCAATTTTCAAGTGGTCAAGTGGTCAAGTGGTCAAGTGGTCAAGTGGTCAAGTGGTCAGTGGTCAGTGGTCAATGGTCAAGTAGTCAGTGGTCAAGTGGTCAAGTGGTCAAATGGTCAAGTGGTCAAGTGGTCAATGGTCAAGTGGTCAAGTGGTCAATGGTCAAGTGGTCAAGTGGTCAATCGTCAAATGGTCCAGTGGTCAAGTGGTCAATGGTCAAATGGTCAAGTGGTCAAGTGGTCAATGGTCAAGTGGTCAATGGTCGACTGGTCAAGTGCTCAAGTGGTCAAATGGTCCAGTGGTGAAGTGGTCAATGTTCAGTGGTCAAGTGGTCAAGTGTTCAAGTGGTCAAGTGGTCAATGGTCAAGTGGTCAATGGTCAAGTGGTCAATGGTCAAGTGGACAAGTGGTCAAGTGGTCAATGGTCAAGTGGTCAATGGTAAAGTGGTCAAGTGGTCAAGTGGTCAATGGTCACATGGTCAAGTGGTCATATGGTCAGGAGGTCAAGTTGTCAAATTGTCAAACGATCAAGTGGTCAATGGTCAAATGGTCAAGTGGCCAAGTGGTCAAGTGGTCAAGTGGTCAAGTGGTCAATGGTCACATGGTCAAGTGGTCATATGGTCAGGAGGTCAAGTTGTCAAATTGTCAAACGATCAAGTGGTCAATGGTCAAATGGTCAAATGGTCAATGATCAAGTGGTCAAGTGGTCAAGTGGTCAATGGTCAAATGGTCAAGTGGTCAAGTGGTCAATGGTCAAGTGGTCAATGGTCAAGTGGACAAGTGGTCAAGTGGTCAAGTGGTCAAGTGGTCAAGTGGTCAAATGGTCAGTGGTCAAGTGGTCAATGGTCAAATGGTCAAGTGGTCAACTGGGCATGTGGTCAAGTGGTCAAGTGGTCAAGTGGTCAGTGGTCAAGTGGTCAAGTGGTGAAGTGGTCAAGTGGTCAAGTGGTCATTTTTCAAGTTGTCAAGTGATCAATGGTCAATGGTCAAATGGTCAAGTGGTCAAGTGGTCTTGTGGTCAAGTGGCCAGTGGTCAAGTGGTCAATGGTCAAATGGTCAAGTGGTCAATGGTCGACAGGTCAAGTGGCCAAATGGTCCAGTGGACAATGGTCAAGTGGCCAAGTGGTGAAGTGGTCAAGTGGTCAGTGGTCAAGTGGTCAATGGTCAAATGGTTAAGTGGTCAATGGTAGACTGGTCAAGTGGACAAATGGTCCAGTGGACAATGGTCAAGTGGTCAATGGTCAAATGGTCAAGTGGTCAAGTGGTCAAGTGGTCAATGGTCAGTGGTCAAGTGGTCAAGTGGTCAAGTGTTCAAGTGGTCAAGTGGTCAGTGGTCAAGTGGTCAATGGTCAAGTGTTCAAGTGGTCAAGTGGTCAAGTGGCCAGTGGTCAAGTGGTCAATGGTCAAATGGTCAAGTGGTCAATGGTCAAATGGTCAAGTGGTCATATGGTCAATGGTCAAGTGGTCAATTGTCGATTGGTCAAGTGGCCAAATGGTCCAGTGGACAATGGTCAAGTGGTCAAGTGGTCAAGTGGTAAAGTGGTCAAGTGGTCAGTGGTCAAGTGGTCAATGGTCAAATGGTCAAGTGGTCAATGGTCGACTGGTCAAGTGGTGAAACGGTCCAGTGGACAATGGTCTAGTGGTCAAGTGTTCAAGTGGTCAAGTGGTCAGTGGTCAAGTGGTCAAGTGGTCAAGTGGTAAAGTGGTCAAGGGGTCAGTGGTCAAGTGGTCAATGGTCAAATGGTCAAGTGGTCAAATGGTCAAGTGGTCAAGTGGTCAAGTGGTCAATGGTCAAATGGTCAAGTGGTCAAGTTGACATATTGTCAAACGATCAAGTGGTCAATGATCAAGTGGTCAAGTGGTCAAGTGGTCAAGTGGTTAAATGGTCACTGGTCAAGTGGTCAATGGTCGACTCGTCAAGTGGTCAAATGGTCAGTGGTCAAGTGGTCAATGGTCAAGTGGTCAAATGGTCAAGTGGTAACTGGTCAATGGTCAAGTGGTCAAGTGGTCAAGTGGTCAATGGTCAAGTGGTCATGTGGTCAAGTGGTCAAGTGGTCAGTGGTCAAGTGGTCAATGGTAAAATGGTCAAATGGTCAAGTGGTCAATGGTAAAATGGTCAAGTGGTCAAGTGGTCAAGTGGTCAAGTGGTAAAGTGGTCAAGGGGTCAGTGGTCAAGTGGTCAATGGTCAAATGGTCAAGTGGTCAATGGTCGACTCGTCAAGTGGTAAAATGATCCAGTGGGCAAGTGGTCAAGTGGTCAAATGGTCAGTGGTCAAGTGGTCAAGTGGTCAAGTGGTCAGTGGTCAGTGGTCAATGGTCAAGTAGTCAGTGGTCAAGTGGTCAAGTGGTCAAATGGTCAAGTGGTCAAGTGGTCAATGGTCGAGTGGTCAAGTGGTCAATGGTCAAGTGGTCAAGTGGTCAATGGTCAAATGGTCAAGTGGTCAAGTGGTCAATGGTCAAATGGTCAAGTGGTCAAGTGGTCAATGGTCAAGTGGTCAATGATCGACTGGTCAAGTGCTCAAGTGGTCAAATGGTCCAGTGGTGAAGTGGTCAATGTTCAGTGGTCAAGTGGTCAAGTGTTCAAGTGGTCAAGTGGTCAATGGTCAAGTGGTCAATGGTCAAGTGGACAAGTGGTCAAGTGGTCAATGGTCAAGTGGTCAATGGTAAAGTGGTCAAGTGGTCAAGTGGTCAATGGTCACATGGTCAAGTGGTCATATGGTCAGGAGGTCAAGTTGTCAAATTGTCAAACGATCAAGTGGTCAATGGTCAAATGGTCAAGTGGTTAATGATCAAGTGGTCAAGTGGTCAAGTGGTCAATGGTCACATGGTCAAGTGGTCATATGGTCAGGAGGTCAAGTTGTCAAATTGTCAAACGATCAAGTGGTCAATGGTCAAATGGTCAAATGGTCAATGATCAAGTGGTCAAGTGGTCAAGTGGTCAATGGTCAAGTGGTCAAGTGGTCAATGGTCAAGTGGTCAAGTGGTCAATGGTCGACTGGTCAAGTGGCCAAATGGTCCAGTGGACAATGGTCAAGTGGTCAGTGGTCAAGTGGTCAATGGTCAAGTGTTCAAGTGGTCAATTGGTCAATGGTCAATGGTCAATGGTCAAATGGTCAAGTGGTCAATGGTCAAATGATCAAGTGGTCAATGGTCCACTGGTCAATGGTCAAGTGGTCGATGGACAAGTGGTCAAGTGTTCAAGTGGTCAAATGGTCAGTGGTCAAATGGTCAAGTGGTCAAGTGGTCAAGTGGTCAAGTGGTCAAGTGGTCAAGTGGTCAAGTGGTCAGTGGTCAAGTAGTCAAGTGGTCAGTGGTCAATGGTCAAGTGTTCAGTGGTCAAGTGGTCAAGTGGTCAAATGGTCAAGTGGTTAAGTGATCAATGGTCAAGAGGTCAATGGTCAAGTGATCAAATGGACAAGTGGTCAATGATCAAGTGGTCAAGTGGTCAAGTGGTCAAGTGGTCAATGGACAAGTGGTCCAGTGGACAATGGTCAAGTGGTCAATGGTCAATGGTCATGTGGTCAAGTGGTCAAGTGGTCAAGTGGTCAAGTGGTGAGTGGTCAAGTGGTCAAGTGGTCAAGTAGTCAAGTGGTCAGTGGTCAATGGTCAAGTGTTCAGTGGTCAAGTGGTCAAATGGTCAAGTGGTTAAGTGATCAATGGTCAAGAGGTCAATGGTCAAGTGATCAAGTGGTCAAGTGGTCAATGGTCAAGTGGTCAATGGTCAAGTGGTCAAGTGGTCAATGTTCACATGGTCAAGTTGTCAAATTGTCAAACGATCAAGTGGTCAATGGTCAAATGGACAAGTGGTCAATGATCAAGTGGTCAATGGTCAAATGGTCAAGTGGTCAAGTGGTCAAGTGGTCAAGTGGTCAATGGTCAAATGGTCAAGTGGTCAAGTGGTCAAGTGGTCAAGTGGTCAAGTGGTCAAGTGGTCAAGTGGACAATGGTCAAGTGGTCAAGTGGTCAGTGATTAAGTGGTCAATGGTCCAGTGGACAATGGTCAAGTGGTCAATGGTGAATGGTCATGTGGTCAAGTGGTCAAGTGGTCAAGTGGTCAAGTGGTCAGTGGTCAATGGTCAAGTAGTCAGTGGTCAAGTGGTCAAGTGGTAAAATGGTCAATTGGTCAAGTGGTCAATGGTCAAGCGGTCAAGTGGTCAATGGTCAAGTGGTCAAGTGGTCAATGGTCAAATGGTCAAGTGGTCAAGTGGTCAATGGTCAAATGGTCAAGTGGTCAAGTGGTCAAGTGGACAAGTGGTCAAGTGGTCAGTGGTCAATGGTCAAGTAGTCAGTGGTCAAGTGGTCAAGTGGTCAAGTGGTCAATGGTCACATGGTCAAGTGGTCATATGGTCAGGAGGTCAAGTTGTCAAATTGTCAATCGATCAAGTGGTCAATGGTCAAGTGGTCAAGTGGTCAAGTGGTCAAATGGTCCAGTTGTCAAGTGGTCAATGGTCAAGTGGTCAAGTGGTCAAGTGGTCAAATGGTCAGTGGTCAAGTGGTCAAGTGGTCAAATGGTCAAGTGGTCAACTGGTCAATGGTCAAGTGGTCAAGTGGTCAAGTGGTCAGTGGTCAAGTGGTCAATGGTCAAATGGTCAAGTGGTCAATGGTCGACTGGTCAAGTGGCCAAATGGTCCAGTGGACAATGGTCAAGTGGTCAAGTGGTCAGTGTTCAAGTGGTCAAGTGGTCAGTGGTCAAGTGGTCAATGGTCAAGTGTTCAAGTGGTCAAGTGGTCAATGGTCAATGGTCAATGGTCAATGGTCAAATGGTCAAGAGGTCAATGGTCCACTGGTCAAATGGTCAATGGTCAAGTGGTCAATGGACAAGTGGTCAAGTGTTCAAGTGGTCAAGTGGTCAGTGGTCAAATGGTCAAGTGGTCAAGTGGCCAAATGGTCAAGTGGTCAATGGTCGACTGGTAAAGTGGTCAAATGGTCCAGTGGACAATGGTCAAGTGGTCAATGGTCAAATGGTCAAGTGGTCAATGGTCGACTGGTCAAGTGGTCAAATGGTCCAGTAGTCAAGTGGTCAATGGTCAAGTGGTCAAGTGGTCAAGTGGTCAAGTGGTCAAGTGGTCAAATGGTCAGTGGTCAAGTGGTCAATGGTCAAATGGTCAAGTGGTCAACTGGTCATGTGGTCAAGTGGTCAAGTGGTCAAGTGGTCAGTGGTCAAGTGGTCAAGTGGTCAAGTGGTCAAGTGGTCAAGTGGTCATTTTTCAAGTTGTCAAGTGATCAATGGTCAATGGTCAAATGGTCAAGTGGTCAAGTGGTCTTGTGGTCAATGGTCAAGTGGTCAATGGTCGATTGTTCAAGTGGCTAAATGGTCCAGTGGACAATGGTCATGTGGTCAAGTGGTAAAGTGGTCAAGTGGCCAGTGGTCAAGTGGTCAATGGTCAAATGGTCAAGTGGTCAATGGTCGACTGGTCAAGTGGCCAAATGGTCCAGTGGACAATGGTCAAGTGGCCAAGTGGTAAAGTGGTCAAGTGGTCAGTGGTCAAGTGGTCAATGGTCAAATGGTTAAGTGGTCAATGGTAGACTGGTCAAGTGGACAAATGGTCCAGTGGACAATGGTCAAGTGGTCAATGGTCAAATGGTCAAGTGGTCAAGTGGTCAAGTGGTCAATGGTCAGTGGTCAAGTGGTCAAGTGGTCAAGTGTTCAAGTGGTCAAGTGGTCAGTGGTCAAGTGGTCAATGGTCAAGTGTTCAAGTGGTCAAGTGGTCAAGTGGCCAGTGGTCAAGTGGTCAATGGTCAAATGGTCAAGTGGTCAAGTGGTCAAGTGGTCAATGGTCAAATGGTCAAGTGGTCATATGGTCAATGGTCAAGTGGTCAATTGTCGATTGGTCAAGTGGCCAAATGGTCCAGTGGACAATGGTCAAGTGGTCAAGTGTTAAAGTGGTCAAGTGGTCAATGGTCAAATGGTCAAGTGGTCAATGGTCGACTGGTCAAGTGGTCAAACGGTCCAGTGGACAATGGTCAAGTGGTCAAGTGGTCAAGTGGTCAAATGGTCCAGTTGTCAAGTGGTCAATGGTCAAGTGGTCAAGTGGTCAAGTGGTCAAATGGTCAGTGGTCAAGTGGTCAAGTGGTCAAATGGTCAAGTGGTCAACTGGTCAATGGTCAAGTGGTCAAGTGGTCAAGTGGTCAGTGGTCAAGTGGTCAATGGTCAAATGGTCAAGTGGTCAATGGTCGACTGGTCAAGTGGCCAAATGGTCCAGTGGACAATGGTCAAGTGGTCAAGTGGTCAGTGTTCAAGTGGTCAAGTGGTCAGTGGTCAAGTGGTCAATGGTCAAGTGTTCAAGTGGTCAAGTGGTCAATGGTCAATGGTCAATGGTCAAATGGTCAAGAGGTCAATGGTCCACTGGTCAAATGGTCAATGGTCAAGTGGTCAATGGACAAGTGGTCAAGTGTTCAAGTGGTCAAGTGGTCAGTGGTCAAATGGTCAAGTGGTCAAGTGGCCAAATGGTCAAGTGGTCAATGGTCGACTGGTAAAGTGGTCAAATGGTCCAGTGGACAATGGTCAAGTGGTCAATGGTCAAATGGTCAAGTGGTCAATGGTCGACTGGTCAAGTGGTCAAATGGTCCAGTAGTCAAGTGGTCAATGGTCAAGTGGTCAAGTGGTCAAGTGGTCAAGTGGTCAAATGGTCAGTGGTCAAGTGGTCAATGGTCAAATGGTCAAGTGGTCAACTGGTCATGTGGTCAAGTGGTCAAGTGGTCAGTGGTCAAGTGGTCAAGTGGTCAAGTGGTCATTTTTCAAGTTGTCAAGTGATCAATGGTCAATGGTCAAATGGTCAAGTGGTCAAGTGGTCTTGTGGTCAATGGTCAAGTGGTCAATGGTCGATTGTTCAAGTGGCTAAATGGTCCAGTGGACAATGGTCAAGTGGTCAATTGGTCAAGTGGTCAATGGTCAAATGGTCAAATGGTCAAGTGGTCAAGTGGTCAATGGTCAAATGGTCAAGTGGTCAAGTGGTCAATGGTCATATGGTCAAATGGTCAAGTGGTCAATTGGTCAAGTGGTCAATGGTCAATGGTCAATGGTCAAGTGGTCAAGTAGTCAATGGTCAAGTGGTCAAGTGGTCAATTGTCCAAGTGGTCAAGTGGTCAGTGGTCAAGTGGTCAAGTGGTCAATTGGTCAAGTGGTCAAATGGTCAGTGGTCATGTGGTCAGTGGTCAAGAGGTCAATGGTCAAGTGGTCAAGTGGACAAGTGGTCAAGTTGTCAAGTGGTCAAGTGGTCAATGGTCATTGGTCAAATGGTCATTGGTCAAATGGTCATGTGGTCAAATGGTCAATGGGCAAGTGGTCAATGGTCAAGTGGTCAAGTGGTCAAGTGGTCAATGGTCAAATGGTCAAATGGTCAAGTGGTCAAGTTGTCATATTGCCAAACGATCAAGTGGTCAAGTGGTCAATGATCAAGTGGTCAATGGTCAAGTGGTGAAGTGGTCAAGTGGTCAAGTGGTCAAGTGGTCAAGTGGTCAATGGTCAAGTGGTCAATGGTCAAGTGGTCAATGGTCAAGTGGTCAAGTGGTCAATGGTCAAGTGGTCATGTGGTCAAGTGGTCAAGTGGTCAGTGGTCAAGTGGTCAAGTGGTCAAGTGGTCAAGTGGTCAAGGGGTCAGTGGTCAAGTGGTCAATGGTCAAGTGGTCAAGTGGTCAAATGGTCAAGTGGTCAACTGGTCAATGGTCAAGTGGTCAAGTGGTCACGTGGTCAGTGGTCAAGTGGTCAATGGTCAAATGATCAAGTGGTCAATGGTCGACTGGTCAAGTGGCCAAATGGTCCAGTGGACAATGGTCAAGTGGTCAAGTGGTCAGTGTTCCAGTGGTCAAGTGGTCAGTGGTCAAGTGGTCAATGGTCAAGTGTTCAAGTGGTCAAGTGGTCATTGGTCAATGGTCAAGTGGTCACGTGGTCAATGGACAAGTGGTCAATGGTCCACTGGTCAAATGGTCAGTGGTCAAGTGGCCAGTGGTCAAGTGGTCAAGTTGACATATTGTCAAACGATCAAGTGGTCAAGTGGTCAATGGTCAAGTGGTCAATGGTCAAGTGGTCAATGGTCAGTGGTCAAATGGTCAAGTGGTCAATTGGTCAAGTGGTCAAGTGGTCAATTGTTCAAGTGGTCAAGTGTCAATGGTCATGTGGTCAAGTGGTCAAGTGGTAAATGGTCAATGGTCAAGTGGTCAAGTGGTCAAGTGGTCAATGGTCAAGTGGTCAAGTGGTCAAGTGGTCAATGGTCAAGTGGTCAATGGTCAAGTGGTCAAGTGGTCCAGTGGTCAAATGGTCAAATGGTCAGTGGTCAAGTGGTCAATGGTCAAATGGTCAAGTGGTCAAGTGGTCAAGTGGTCAATTGTCAAGTGGTCAATGGTCAAGTGGTTAATGGTCAAGTGGTCAATGGTCAAATGGTCAAGTGGTCAATGGTCGCCTGGTAAAGTGGTCAAATAGTCCAGTGGGCAAGTGGTCAAGTGGTCAAATGGTCAGTGGTCAAGTGGTCAATGGTCAAGTGGTCAATGGTCAAGTGGTCAAATGGTCAGTGGTCAAGTGGTCAATGGTCAAATGGTCAAGTTGTCAAGTGGTCAAGTGGTCAATGGTCAAGTGATCAAGTTATCAAGTGGTCAAATGGTCCAGTGGTCAAGTGGTCAATGGTCAAGTGGTCAAGTGGTCAAGTGGTCAAATGGTCAGTGGTCAAGTGGTCAAGTGGTCAAATGGTCAAGTGGTCAACTGGTCAACGGTCAAGTGGTCAAGTGGTCAAGTGGTCAGTGGTCAAGTGGTCAATGGTCAAATGGTCAAGTGGTCAATGGTCGACTGGTCAAGTGGCCAAATGGTCCAGTGGACAATGGTCAAGTGGTCAAGTGGTTGGTGTTCAAGTGGTCAAGTGGTCAGTGGTCAAGTGGTCAATGGTCAAGTGTTCAAGTGGTCAAGTGGTCAATTGGTCAATGGTCAATGGTCAATGGTCAAATGTTCAAGTGGTCACGTGGTCAATGGTCAAGTGGTCAATGGTCCACTGGTCAAATGGTCAGTGGGCAAGTGGCCAGTGGTCAAGTGGTCAATGGTCAAATGGTCAAGTGGTCAAGTGGTCACGTGGTCAATGGTCAAGTGGTCAATGGTCAAGTGGTCAATGGACAAGTGGTCAAGTGTTCAAGTGGTCAAGTGGTCAGTGGTCAAATGGTCAAGTGGTCAAGTGGTCAAGTGGTCAGTGGTCAAGTGGTCAAGTGGTCAATGGTCAATGGTGAAATGGTCAAGTGGTCAAGTGGTCATGTGGTCAATGGTCAAGTGGTCAATGGTCGATTGGTCAAGTGGCCAAATGGTCCAGTGGACAATGGTCAAGCGGTCAAGTGGTAAAGTGGTCAAGTGGTCAAGTGGTCAATGGTCAAATGGTCATGTGGTCAAGTGGTCAATGGTCAAATGGTCATGTGGTCAAGTGGTCAAGTGGTCAAGTGGTCAATGGTCAAATGGTCAAGTGGTCAAGTGGTCAAGTTGTCAATGGTCAAGTGGTCAATGGTCAAGTGGTCAATGGTCAAATGGTCAAGTGGTCAATGGTCGACTGGTCAAGTGGCCAAATGGTCCAGTGGACAATGGTCAAGTGGTCAAGTGGTCAATGGTCAAATGGTCAAGTTGTCAAGTTTTCAAGTGGTCAATGGTCAAGTGATCAAGTGGTCAAGTGGTCAAATGGTCCAGTGGTCAAGTGGTCAATGGTCAAGTGGTCAAGTGGTCAAGTGGTCAAATGGTCAGTGGTCAAGTGGTCAAGTGGTCAAATGGTCAAGTGGTCAACGGGTCAACGGTCAAGTGGTCAAGTGGTCAAGTGGTCAGTGGTCAAGTGGTCAATGGTCAAATGGTCAAGTGGTCAATGGTCGACTGGTCAAGTGGCCAAATGGTCCAGTGGACAATGGTCAAGTGGTCAAGTGGTCAGTGTTCAAGTGGTCAAGTGGTCAGTGGTCAAGTGGTCAAGTGGTCAAGTGGTAAAGTGGTCAAGGGGTCAGTGGTCAAGTGGTCAATGGTCAAGTGGTCAAGTGGTCAAATGGTCAAGTGGTCAACTGGTCAATGGTCAAGTGGTCAAGTGGTCACGTGGTCAGTGGTCAAGGGGTCAATGGTCAAATGATCAAGTGGTCAATGGTCGACTGGTCAAGTGGCCAAATGGTCCAGTGGACAATGGTCAAGTGGTCAAGTGGTCAGTGTTCCAGTGGTCAAGTGGTCAGTGGTCAAGTGGTCAATGGTCAAGTGTTCAAGTGGTCAAGTGGTCAATGGTCAATTGTCAATGGTCAAATTGTCAAGTGGTCACGTGGTCAATGGACAAGTGGTCAATGGTCCACTGGTCAAATGGTCAGTGGTCAAGTGGCCAGTGGTCAAGTGGTCAAGTTGACATATTGTCAAACGATCAAGTGGTCAAGTGGTCAATGGTCAAGTGGTCAATGGTCAAGTGGTCAATGGTCAAGTGGTCAATGGTCAGTGGTCAAATGGTCAAGTGGTCAATTGGTCAAGTGGTCACTGGTCAATGGTCAAGTGGTCAAGTGGTCAAGTGGTCAATGGTCAAGTGGTCAATGGTCAAGTGGTCAAGTGGTCAAGTGGTGAATGGTCAAGTGGTCAATGGTCAATGGTCAAGTGGTGACGTGGTCACGTGGTCAATGGTCAAATGGTCAAATGGTCAAGTGGTCAAGTGGTCAAGTGGTCAGTGATTAAGTGGTCAATGGTCGCCTGGTCAAGAGGTCAAATGGTCCAGTGGACAATGGTCAAGTGGTCAAGTGGTCAATGGTCAAGTGATCAAGTGGTCAAGTGGTCAAATGGTCCAGTGGTCAAGTGGTCAATGGTCAAGTGGTCAAGTGGTCAAGTGGTCAAATGGTCAGTGGTCAAGTGGTCAAGTGGTCAAATGGTCAAGTGGTCAACTGGTCAACGGTCAAGTGGTCAAGTGGTCAAGTGGTCAATGGTCAAGTGGTCAAGTGGTCAATGTTCACATGGTCAAGTTGTCAAATTGTCAAACGATCAAGTGGTGAATGGTCAAATGGTCAAGTGGTCAATGATCAATGTGGTCAATTGGTCAAGTGGTCAAGTGGTCAAGTGGTCAAGTGGTCGGTGGTCAAGTGGTCAATGGTCAAGTGGTCAAGTGGTCAAGTGGTCAAGTGGTCAATGGTCAAATGGTCAAGTGGTCAAGTGGTCAAATGGTCAGTGGTGAAATGGTGAAGTGGTCAAGTGGTCAAGTGGTCAAGTGGTCAAGTGGTCAAGTGGTCAAGTGGTCAAGTGGTCAATGGTCAAATGGTCAAGTCGTCAAGTGGTCATGTGGTCAATGGTCAAGTGGTCAATGGTCAAGTGGTCAATGGTCAATGGTCAAATGGTCAAGTGGTCAAGTGGTCAATGGTCAAGTGGTCAATGGTCGACTGGTCAAGTGGTCAAGTGGTCAAATGGTCCAGTGGTGAAGTGGTCAATGGTCAAATGGTCAAGTGGTCAAGTGGTCAAGTGGTCAAGTGGTCAATGGTCAAGTGGTCAAGTGGTCAAGTGGTCAAGTGGTCAAGTGGTCAAGTGGTCAGTGGTCAAGTGGTCAATGGTCAAATGGTCAAGTGGTCAAGTGGTCAATGGTCAAGTGGTCAATGGTCAGTGGTCAAGTGGTAAAGTGTTCAAGTGGTCAAGTGTTCAAGTGGTCTGTGGTCAAGTGGTCAATGGTCAAGTGGTCAAGTCGTCAAGTGGTCATGTGGTGACAAGTGGTCAATGGTCGACTGGTCAAGTGGTCAACTGGTCAATGGTCAAATGGTCAAGTGGTCAAGTGGTCAAGTGGTCAAGTGGTCAAGTGGTCAAGTGGTCAATGGTCAAGTGGTCAAGTGGTCAATGTTCACATGGTCAAGTTGTCAAATTGTCAAACGATCAAGTGGTGAATGGTCAAATGGTCAAGTGGTCAATGATCAATGTGGTCAAGTGGTCAAGTGGTCAAGTGGTCGGTGGTCAAGTGGTCAATGGTCAAGTGGTCAAGTGGTCAATGGTCAAGTGGTCAAGTGGTCAAGTGGTCAATGGTCAAGTGGTCAATGGTCAAGTGGTCAAGTGTTCAAGTGGTCAATGTTCACATGGTCAAGTTGTCAAGTGGTCAATGGTCAATGGTGAAATGGTCAAGTGGTCAAGTGGTCATGTGGTCAATGGTCAAGTGGTCAATGGTCGATTGGTCAAGTGGCCAAATGGTCCAGTGGACAATGGTCAAGTGGTCAAGTGGTCAAGTGGTCAAGTGGTCAATGGTCAAATGGTCAAGTGGTCAAGTGGTCAAGTGGTCAAGTGGTCAGTGGTCAAGTGGTCAATGGTCAAATGGTCAAGTGGTCAAGTGGTCAATGGTCAAGTGGTCAATGGTCAGTGGTCAAGTGGTAAAGTGTTCAAGTGGTCAAGTGGTCAAGTGGTCTGTGGTCAAGTGGTCAATGGTCAAGTGGTCAAGTCGTCAAGTGGTCATGTGGTGACAAGTGGTCATTGGTCAAGTGGTCAATGGTCAAGTGGTCAAGTGTTCAAGTGGTCAATGTTCACATGGTCAAGTTGTCAAGTGGTCAATGGTCAATGGTGAAATGGTCAAGTGGTCAAGTGGTCATGTGGTCAATGGTCAAGTGGTCAATGGTCGATTGGTCAAGTGGCCAAATGGTCCAGTGGACAATGGTCAAGTGGTCAAGTGGTCAAGTGGTCAACTGGTCAATGGTCAAATGGTCAAGTGGTCAAGTGGTCAAGTGGTCAAGTGGTCAGTGGTCAAGTGGTCAATGGTCAAATGGTCAAGTGGTCAAGTGGTCAATGGTCAAGTGGTCAATGGTCAGTGGTCAAGTGGTAAAGTGTTCAAGTGGTCAAGTGTTCAAGTGGTCTGTGGTCAAGTGGTCAATGGTCAAGTGGTCAAGTCGTCAAGTGGTCATGTGGTGACAAGTGGTCAATGGTCGACTGGTCAAGTGGTCAAGTGGTCAATGGTCAAATGGTCAAGTGGTCAAGTGGTCAAGTGGTCAAGTGGTCAAGTGGTCAAGTGGTCAATGGTCAAGTGGTCAAGTGGTCAATGTTCACATGGTCAAGTTGTCAAATTGTCAAACGATCAAGTGGTGAATGGTCAAATGGTCAAGTGGTCAATGATCAATGTGGTCAAGTGGTCAAGTGGTCAAGTGGTCGGTGGTCAAGTGGTCAATGGTCAAGTGGTCAAGTGGTCAATGGTCAAGTGGTCAAGTGGTCAAGTGGTCAATGGTCAAGTGGTCAATGGTCAAGTGGTCAAGTGTTCAAGTGGTCAATGTTCACATGGTCAAGTTGTCAAGTGGTCAATGGTCAATGGTGAAATGGTCAAGTGGTCAAGTGGTCATGTGGTCAATGGTCAAGTGGTCAATGGTCGATTGGTCAAGTGGCCAAATGGTCCAGTGGACAATGGTCAAGTGGTCAAGTGGTCAAGTGGTCAACTGGTCAATGGTCAAATGGTCAAGTGGTCAAGTGGTCAAGTGGTCAAGTGGTCAGTGGTCAAGTGGTCAATGGTCAAATGGTCAAGTGGTCAAGTGGTCAATGGTCAAGTGGTCAATGGTCAGTGGTCAAGTGGTAAAGTGTTCAAGTGGTCAAGTGGTCAAGTGGTCTGTGGTCAAGTGGTCAATGGTCAAGTGGTCAAGTCGTCAAGTGGTCAAGTGGTCAATGGTCAATGGTCAAATGGTCAAGTGGTCACGTGGTCAATGGTCAAGTGGTCAATGGTCGACTGGTCAAGTGGTCAAGTGGTCAAATGGTCCATTGGTGAAGTGGTCAATGGTTAATTGGTCAATGGTTAAGTGGTCAAGTGGTCAAGTAGTCAAATGGTCAGTGGTCAATGGTCAAGTGGTCAATGGTCAAGAGGTCAATGGTCAATGGTCAAATGGTCAAGTGGTCAAGTGGTCAATGGTCAAGTGGTCAATGGTCGACTGGTCAAGTGGTCAAGTGGTCAAATGGTCCAGTGGTGAAGTGGTCAATGGTCAAATGGTCAAGTGGTCAAGTGGTCAAGTGGTCAAGTGGTCAATGGTCAAGTGGTCAAATGGTCAAGTAGTCAATGGTCAAGTGGTCAAGTGGTCAAGGGGTCAAATGGTCAGTGGTCAAGTGGTCAAGTGGTCAATGGTCAAATGGTCAAGTGGTCAATGGTCAAGTGGTCAAGTGGTCAAGTGGTCAAGTGGTCAAGTAGTCAGTGGTCAATGGTCAAGTAGTCAGTGGTCAAGTGGTCAAGTGGTCAAATGGTCAAGTGGTCAAGTGGTCAATGGTCAAGTGGTCAAGTGGTCAATGGTCAAGTGGTCAAGTGGTCAATGGTCAAATGGTCAAGTGGTCAAGTGGTCAATGGTCATGTGGTCAATGGTCAAGTGGTCAATGGTCGATTGGTCAAGTGGTCAAATGGTCCAGTGGACACTGGTCAAGTGGTCAAGTGGTCAAGTGGTCAAGTGGTCATGTGGTCAGTGGTCAAGTGGTCAATGGTCAAGTGGTCAATGGTCAAGTGGTCAATGGTCAATGGTAAAATGGTCAAGTGGTCAAGTGGTCAATGGTCGACTGGTCAAGTGATCAAGTGGTCAATGTTCACATGGTCAAGTTGTCAAATTGTCAAACGATCAAGTGGTCAATGGTCAAGTGGTCAAGTGGTCAATGATCAAGTGGTCAAGTGGTCAAGTGGTCAGTGGTCATGTGGTCAATGGTCAAATCGTCAAGTGGTCAAGTGGTCAATGGTCAAGTGGTCAATGGTCAAGTGGTCAATGGTCAAGTGGTCAATGGTCAAGTGGTCAATGGTCAAGTGGACAAGTGGTCAAGTGGTCAAGTGGTCAAGTGGTCGGTGGTCAAGTGGTCAAGTGGTCGGTGGTCAAGTGGTCAATGGTCATGTGGTCAAGTGGTCAAGTGGTCAATGGTCAAATGGTCAAGTGGTCAAGTGGTCAAGTGGTCAAGTGGTCAATGGTCAAATGGTCAAGTGGTCAAGTGGTCAAGTGGTCAAGTGGTCAAGTGGTCAAGTGGTCAAGTGGTCAATGGTCAAGTGGTCAATGGTCAAGTGGTCAATGGTCAAGTGGTCAAGTGGTCAAGTGGTCAATGGTCAAGTGGTCAATGGTCAAGTGGTCAAGTGGTCAAGTGGTCAATGTTCACATGGTCAAGTTGTCAAATTGTCAAACGATCAAGTGGTCAATGGTCAAATGGTCAAGTGGTCAATGATCAAGTGGTCAATTGGTCAAGTGGTCAAGTGGTCAAGTGGTCAAGTGGTCGGTGGTCAAGTGGTCAATGGTCAAGTGGTCAAGTGGTCAAGTGGTCAGTGGTCAAGTGGTCAATGGTCAAATGGTCAAGTGGTCAAGTGGTCAATGGTCAAGTGGTCAATGGTCAAGTGGTCAAGTGGTCAATGGTCAAGTGGTCAATGGTCAAGTGGTCAAATGGTCAGTGGTCAAGTGGTCAATGGTCAAATGGTCAAGTTGTCAAGTGGTCAAGTGGTCAATGGTCAAGTGGTCAATTGGTCAAGTGGTCAATGGTCAAATGGTCAAATGGTCAAGTGGTCAAGTGGTCAATGGTCAAATGGTCAAGTGGTCAAGTGGTCAAGTGGTCAGTGGTCAAGTGGTCAATGGTCAAATGATCAAGTGGTCAATGGTCGACTGGTCAAGTGGCCAAATGGTCCAGTGGACAATGGTCAAGTGGTCAAGTGGTCAGTGTTCCAGTGGTCAAGTGGTCAGTGTTCCAGTGGTCAAGTGGTCAGTGGTCAAGTGGTCAATGGTCAAGTGTTCAAGTGGTCAAGTGGTCAATGGTCAATGGTCAATGGTCAAATGGTCAAGTGGTCACGTGGTCAATGGTCAAGTGGTCAATGGTCCACTGGTCAAATGGTCAGTGGTCAAGTGGCCAGTGGTCAAGTGGTCAAGTTGACATATTGTCAAACGATCAAGTGGTCAAGTGGTCAATGGTCAAGTGGTCAATGGTCAAGTGGTCAAATGGTCAAGTGGTCAATGGTCAAATGGTCAAATGGTCAAGTGGTCAAGTGGTCAATGGTCAAATGGTCAAGTGGTCAAGTGGTCAATGGTCATATGGTCAAATGGTCAAGTGGTCAATTGGTCAAGTGGTCAATGGTCAATGGTCAATGGTCAAGTGGTCAAGTAGTCAAGTGGTCAATGGTCAAATGGTCAAGTCGTCAAGTGGTCATGTGGTCAATGGTCAAGTGGTCAATGGTCAAGTGGTCAATGGTCAAGTGGTCAAATGGTCAGTGGTCAAGTGGTCAATGGTCAAATGGTCAAGTTGTCAAGTTTTCAAGTGGTCAATGGTCAAGTGATCAAGTGGTCAAGTGGTCAAATGGTCCAGTGGTCAAGTGGTCAATGGTCAAGTGGTCAAGTGGTCAAGTGGTCAAATGGTCAGTGGTCAAGTGGTCAAGTGGTCAAATGGTCAAGTGGTCAACTGGTCAACGGTCAAGTGGTCAAGTGGTCAAGTGGTCAGTGGTCAAGTGGTCAATGGTCAAATGGTCAAGTGGTCAATGGTCGACTGGTCAAGTGGCCAAATGGTCCAGTGGACAATGGTCAAGTGGTCAAGTGGTCAGTGTTCAAGTGGTCAAGTGGTCAGTGGTCAAGTGGTCAAGTGGTCAAGTGGTAAAGTGGTCAAGGGGTCAGTGGTCAAGTGGTCAATGGTCAAGTGGTCAAGTGGTCAAATGGTCAAGTGGTCAACTGGTCAATGGTCAAGTGGTCAAGTGGTCACGTGGTCAGTGGTCAAGGGGTCAATGGTCAAATGATCAAGTGGTCAATGGTCGACTGGTCAAGTGGCCAAATGGTCCAGTGGACAATGGTCAAGTGGTCAAGTGGTCAGTGTTCCAGTGGTCAAGTGGTCAGTGGTCAAGTGGTCAATGGTCAAGTGTTCAAGTGGTCAAGTGGTCAATGGTCAATGGTCAATGGTCAAATGGTCAAGTGGTCACGTGGTCAATGGTCAAGTGGTCAATGGTCCACTGGTCAAATGGTCAGTGGTCAAGTGGCCAGTGGTCAAGTGGTCAAGTTGACATATTGTCAAACGATCAAGTGGTCAAGTGGTCAATGGTCAAGTGGTCAATGGTCAAGTGGTCAATGGTCAAGTGGTCAATGGTCAGTGGTCAAATGGTCAAGTGGTCAATTGGTCAAGTGGTCACTGGTCAATGGTCAAGTGGTCAAGTGGTCAAGTGGTCAATGGTCAAGTGGTCAATGGTCAAGTGGTCAAGTGGTCAAGTGGTCAATGGTCAAGTGGTCAATGGTCAATGGTCAAGTGGTGACGTGGTCACGTGGTCAATGGTCAAATGGTCAAATGGTCAAGTGGTCAAGTGGTCAAGTGGTCAGTGATTAAGTGGTCAATGGTCGCCTGGTCAAGAGGTCAAATGGTCCAGTGGACAATGGTCAAGTGGTCAAGTGGTCAATGGTCAAGTGATCAAGTGGTCAAGTGGTCAAATGGTCCAGTGGTCAAGTGGTCAATGGTCAAGTGGTCAAGTGGTCAAGTGGTCAAATGGTCAGTGGTCAAGTGGTCAAGTGGTCGGTGGTCAAGTGGTCAAGTGGTCGGTGGTCAAGTGGTCAATGGTCATGTGGTCAAGTGGTCAAGTGGTCAATGGTCAAATGGTCAAGGGGTCAAGTGGTCAAGTGGTCAAGTGGTCAATGGTCAAATGGTCAAGTGGTCAAGTGGTCAAGTGGTCAAGTGGTCAAGTGGTCAAGTGGTCAAGTGGTCAATGGTCAAGTGGTCAATGGTCAAGTGGTCAATGGTCAAGTGGTCAAGTGGTCAAGTGGTCAATGGTCAAGTGGTCAATGGTCAAGTGGTCAAGTGGTCAAGTGGTCAATGTTCGCATGGTCAAGTTGTCAAATTGTCAAACGATCAAGTGGTCAATGGTCAAATGGTCAAGTGGTCAATGATCAAGTGGTCAATTGGTCAAGTGGTCAAGTGGTCAAGTGGTCAAGTGGTCGGTGGTCAAGTGGTCAATGGTCAAGTGGTCAAGTGGTCAAGTGGTCAGTGGTCAAGTGGTCAATGGTCAAATGGTCAAGTGGTCAAGTGGTCAATGGTCAAGTGGTCAATGGTCAAGTGGTCAAGTGGTCAATGGTCAAGTGGTCAATGGTCAAGTGGTCAAATGGTCAGTGGTCAAGTGGTCAATGGTCAAATGGTCAAGTTGTCAAGTGGTCAAGTGGTCAATGGTCAAGTGGTCAATTGGTCAAGTGGTCAATGGTCAAATGGTCAAATGGTCAAGTGGTCAAGTGGTCAATGGTCAAATGGTCAAGTGGTCAAGTGGTCACGTGGTCAGTGGTCAAGTGGTCAATGGTCAAATGATCAAGTGGTCAATGGTCGACTGGTCAAGTGGCCAAATGGTCCAGTGGACAATGGTCAAGTGGTCAAGTGGTCAGTGTTCCAGTGGTCAAGTGGTCAGTGTTCCAGTGGTCAAGTGGTCAGTGGTCAAGTGGTCAATGGTCAAGTGTTCAAGTGGTCAAGTGGTCAATGGTCAATGGTCAATGGTTAAATGGTCAAGTGGTCACGTGGTCAATGGTCAAGTGGTCAATGGTCCACTGGTCAAATGGTCAGTGGTCAAGTGGCCAGTGGTCAAGTGGTCAAGTTGACATATTGTCAAACGATCAAGTGGTCAAGTGGTCAATGGTCAAGTGGTCAATGGTCAAGTGGTCAATTGGTCAAGTGGTCAATGGTCAAATGGTCAAATGGTCAAGTGGTCAAGTGGTCAATGGTCAAATGGTCAAGTGGTCAAGTGGTCAATGGTCATATGGTCAAATGGTCAAGTGGTCAATTGGTCAAGTGGTCAATGGTCAATGGTCAATGGTCAAGTGGTCAAGTAGTCAATGGTCAAGTGGTCAAGTGGTCAATTGTCCAAGTGGTCAAGTGGTCAGTGGTCAAGTGGTCAAGTGGTCAATTGGTCAAGTGGTCAAATGGTCAGTGGTCATGTGGTCAGTGGTCAAGAGGTCAATGGTCAAGTGGTCAAGTGGACAAGTGGTCAAGTGGTCAAGTGGTCAAGTGGTCAATGGTCATTGGTCAAATGGTCATTGGTCAAATGGTCATGTGGTCAAATGGTCAATGGGCAAGTGGTCAATGGTCAAGTGGTCAAGTGGTCAAGTGGTCAATGGTCAAATGGTCAAATGGTCAAGTGGTCAAGTTGTCATATTGCCAAACGATCAAGTGGTCAAGTGGTCAATGATCAAGTGGTCAATGGTCAAGTGGTGAAGTGGTCAAGTGGTGAAGTGGTCAAGTGGTCAAGTGGTCAATGGTCAAGTGGTCAATGGTCAAGTGGTCAATGGTCAAGTGGTCAAGTGGTCAATGGTCAAGTGGTCATGTGGTCAAGTGGTCAAGTGGTCAGTGGTCAAGTGGTCAAGTGGTCAAGTGGTAAAGTGGTCAAGGGGTCAGTGGTCAAGTGGTCAATGGTCAAGTGGTCAAGTGGTCAAATGGTCAAGTGGTCAAGTGGTCAATGGTCAAGTGGTCAAGTGGTCACGTGGTCAGTGGTCAAGTGGTCAATGGTCAAATGATCAAGTGGTCAATGGTCGACTGGTCAAGTGGCCAAATGGTCCAGTGGACAATGGTCAAGTGGTCAAGTGGTCAGTGTTCCAGTGGTCAAGTGGTCAGTGGTCAAGTGGTCAATGGTCAAGTGTTCAAGTGGTCAAGTGGTCATTGGTCAATGGTCAAGTGGTCACGTGGTCAATGGACAAGTGGTCAATGGTCCACTGGTCAAATGGTCAGTGGTCAAGTGGCCAGTGGTCAAGTGGTCAAGTTGACATATTGTCAAACGATCAAGTGGTCAAGTGGTCAATGGTCAAGTGGTCAATGGTCAAGTGGTCAATGGTCAGTGGCCAAATGGTCAAGTGGTCAATTGGTCAAGTGGTCAAGTGGTCAATTGTTCAAGTGGTCAAGTGTCAATGGTCATGTGGTCAAGTGGTCAAGTGGTAAATGGTCAATGGTCAAGTGGTCAAGTGGTCAAGTGGTCAATGGTCAAGTGGTCAAGTGGTCAAGTGGTCAATGGTCAAGTGGTCAATGGTCAATGGTCAAGAGGCCAAGTGGTCATGTGGTCAAATGGTCAAGTGGTCAATGGTCGACTGGTCAAGTGGTCAAATGGTCCAGTGGACAATGGTCAAGTGGTCAAGTGGTCCAGTGGTCAAATGGTCAAATGGTCAGTGGTCAAGTGGTCAATGGTCAAATGGTCAAGTGGTCAAGTGGTCAAGTGGTCAATTGTCAAGTGGTCAATGGTCAAGTGGTCAATGGTCAAGTGGTCAATGGTCAAATGGTCAAGTGGTCAATGGTCGCCTGGTAAAGTGGTCAAATAGTCCAGTGGGCAAGTGGTCAAGTGGTCAAATGGTCAGTGGTCAAGTGGTCAATGGTCAAGTGGTCAATGGTCAAGTGGTCAAATGGTCAGTGGTCAAGTGGTCAATGGTCAAATGGTCAAGTTGTCAAGTGGTCAAGTGGTCAATGGTCAAGTGATCAAGTGGTCAAGTGGTCAAATGGTCCAGTGGTCAAGTGGTCAATGGTCATGTGGTCAAGTGGTCAAGTGGTCAAATGGTCAGTGGTCAAGTGGTCAAGTGGTCAAATGGTCAAGTGGTCAACTGGTCAACGGTCATGTGGTCAAGTGGTCAAGTGGTCAGTGGTCAAGTGGTCAATGGTCAAATGGTCAAGTGGTCAATGGTCGACTGGTCAAGTGGCCAAATGGTCCAGTGGACAATGGTCAAGTGGTCAAGTGGTTGGTGTTCAAGTGGTCAAGTGGTCAGTGGTCAAGTGGTCAATGGTCAAGTGTTCAAGTGGTCAATTGGTCAATGGTCAATGGTCAATGGTCAAATGTTCAAGTGGTCACGTGGTCAATGGTCAATGGTGAAATGGTCAAGTGGTCAAGTGGTCATGTGGTCAATGGTCAAGTGGTCAATGGTCGATTGGTCAAGTGGCCAAATGGTCCAGTGGACAATGGTCAAGCGGTCAAGTGGTAAAGTGGTCAAGTGGTCAAGTGGTCAATGGTCAAATGGTCATGTGATCAAGTGGTCAAGTGGTCAAGTGGTCAATGGTCAAATGGTCAAGTGGTCAAGTGGTCAAGTTGTCAATGGTCAAGTGGTCAATGGTCAAGTGGTCAATGGTCAAATGGTCAAGTGGTCAATGGTCGACTGGTCAAGTGGTCAAATGGTCCAGTGGACAGTGGTCAAGTGGTCAAGTGGTCAAGTGGTCAAATGGTCAGTTGTCAAGTGGTCAATGGTCAAATGGTCAAGTGGTCAAGTGGTCAAGTGGTCACTGGTCAATGGTCAAGTGGTCAATGGTCGCCTGGTAATGTGGTCAAATAGTCCAGTGGGCATGTGGTCAAGTGGTCAAATGGTCAGTGGTCAAGTGGTCAATGGTCAAGTGGTCAATGGTCAAGTGGTCAATGGTCAAGTGGTCAAATGGTCAGTGGTCAAGTGGTCAATGGTCAAATGGTCAAGTTGTCAAGTTTTCAAGTGGTCAATGGTCAAGTGATCAAGTGGTCAAGTGGTCAAATGGTCCAGTGGTCAAGTGGTCAATGGTCAAGTGGTCAAGTGGTCAAGTGGTCAAATGGTCAGTGGTCAAGTGGTCAAGTGGTCAAATGGTCAAGTGGTCAACTGGTCAACGGTCAAGTGGTCAAGTGGTCAAGTGGTCAGTGGTCAAGTGGTCAATGGTCAAATGGTCAAGTGGTCAATGGTCGACTGGTCAAGTGGCCAAATGGTCCAGTGGACAATGGTCAAGTGGTCAAGTGGTCAGTGTTCAAGTGGTCAAGTGGTCAGTGGTCAAGTGGTCAAGTGGTCAAGTGGTAAAGTGGTCAAGGGGTCAGTGGTCGAGTGGTCAATGGTCAAGTGGTCAAGTGGTCAAATGGTCAAGTGGTCAACTGGTCAATGGTCAAGTGGTCAAGTGGTCACGTGGTCAGTGGTCAAGGGGTCAATGGTCAAATGATCAAGTGGTCAATGTTCGACTGGTCAAGTGGCCAAATGGTCCAGTGGACAATGGTCAAGTGGTCAAGTGGTCAGTGTTCCAGTGGTCAAGTGGTCAGTGGTCAAGTGGTCAATGGTCAAGTGTTCAAGTGGTCAAGTGGTCAATGGTCAATGGTCAATGGTCATATGGTCAAGTGGTCACGTGGTCAATGGACAAGTGGTCAATGGTCCACTGGTCAAATGGTCAGTGGTCAAGTGGCCAGTGGTCAAGTGGTCAAGTTGACATATTGTCAAACGATCAAGTGGTCAAGTGGTCAATGGTCAAGTGGTCAATGGTCAAGTGGTCAATGGTCAAGTGGTCAATGGTCAAGTGGTCAATGGTCAGTGGTCAAATGGTCAAGTGGTCAATTGGTCAAGTGGTCACTGGTCAATGGTCAAGTGGTCAAGTGGTCAAGTGGTCAATGGTCAAGTGGTCAATGGTCAAGTGGTCAAGTGGTCAAGTGGCCAATGGTCAAGTGGTCAATGGTCAATGGTCAAGTGGTGACGTGGCCACGTGGTCAATGGTCAAATGGTCAAATGGTCAAGTGGTCAAGTGGTCAAGTGGTCAGTGATTAAGTGGTCAATGGTCGCCTGGTCAAGAGGTCAAATGGTCCAGTGGACAATGGTCAAGTGGTCAAGTGGTCAATGGTCAAGTGATCAAGTGGTCAAGTGGTCAAATGGTCCAGTGGTCAAGTGGTCAATGGTCAAGTGGTCAAGTGGTCAAGTGGTCAAATGGTCAGTGGTCAAGTGGTCAAGTGGTCAAATGGTCAAGTGGTCAACTGGTCAACGGTCAAGTGGTCAAGTGGTCAAGTGGTCAATGGTCAAGTGGTCAAGTGGTCAATGTTCACATGGTCAAGTTGTCAAATTGTCAAACGATCAAGTGGTGAATGGTCAAATGGTCAAGTGGTCAAGTGGTCAAGTGGTCAAGTGGTCAATGGTCAAGTGGTCAAGTGGTCAAGTGGTCAATGGTCAAGTGGTCAATGGTCAAGTGGTCAAGTGTTCAAGTGGTCAATGTTCACATGGTCAAGTTGTCAAGTGGTCAATGGTCAATGGTGAAATGGTCAAGTGGTCAATGGTCGATTGGTCAAGTGGCCAAATGGTCCAGTGGACAATGGTCAAGTGGTCAAGTGGTCAAGTGGTCAACTGGTCAATGGTCAAATGGTCAAGTGGTCAAGTGGTCAAGTGGTCAAGTGGTCAGTGGTCAAGTGGTCAATGGTCAAATGGTCAAGTGGTCAAGTGGTCAATGGTCAAGTGGTCAATGGTCAGTGGTCAAGTGGTAAAGTGTTCAAGTGGTCAAGTGGTCAAGTGGTCTGTGGTCAAGTGGTCAATGGTCAAGTGGTCAAGTCGTCAAGTGGTCATGTGGTGACAAGTGGTCAATGGTCGACTGGTCAAGTGGTGAAGTGGTCAAATGGTCCAGTGGTGAAGTGGTCAAGTGGTCAAATGGTCAATGGTCAATGGTCAAATGGTCAAGTGGTCACGTGGTCAATGGTCAAGTGGTCAATGGTCGACTGGTCAAGTGGTCAAGTGGTCAAATGGTCCATTGGTGAAGTGGTCAATGGTTAATTGGTCAATGGTTAAGTGGTCAAGTGGTCAAGTAGTCAAATGGTCAGTGGTCAATGGTCAAGTGGTCAATGGTCAAGAGGTCAATGGTCAATGGTCAAATGGTCAAGTGGTCAAGTGGTCAATGGTCAAGTGGTCAATGGTCGACTGGTCAAGTGGTCAAGTGGTCAAATGGTCCAGTGGTGAAGTGGTCAATGGTCAAATGGTCAAGTGGTCAAGTGGTCAAGTGGTCAAGTGGTCAATGGTCAAGTGGTCAAATGGTCAAGTAGTCAATGGTCAAGTGGTCAATGGTCAAGTGGTCAAGTGGTCAAGTGGTCAATGTTCACATGGTCAAGTTGTCAAATTGTCAAACGATCAAGTGGTCAATGGTCAAATGGTCAAGTGGTCATATGGTCAGGAGGTCAAGTTGTCAAATTGTCAAGTGGTCGGTGGTCAAGTGGTCAATGGTCAAGTGGTCAAGTGGTCAGTGGTCAAGTGGTCAAGTGGTCAAGTGGTCAAGTGGTCCAGTGGATGAAGTGGTCAATGTTCAGTGGTCAAGTGGTCAAGTGTTCAAGTGGTCAAGTGGTCAATGGTCAAGTGGTCAATGGTCAAGTGGTCAATGGTCAAGTGGACAAGTGGTCAAGTGGTCAATGGTCAAGTGGTCAATGGTAAAGTGGTCAAGTGGTCAAGTGGTCAATGGTCACATGGTCAAGTGGTCATATGGTCAGGAGGTCAAGTTGTCAAATTGTCAAACGATCAAGTGGTCAAGGGTCAAATGGTCAAGTGGTTAATGATCAAGTGGTCAAGTGGTCAAGTGGTCAATGGTCACATGGTCAAGTGGTCATATGGTCAGGAGGTCAAGTTGTCAAATTGTCAAACGATCAAGTGGTCAATGGTCAAATGGTCAAATGGTCAATGATCAAGTGGTCAAGTGGTCAAGTGGTCAATGGTCAAGTGGTCAGTGGTCAAGTGGTCAATGGTCAAATGGTCAAGTGGTCAAGTGGTCAATGGTCAAGTGGTCAATGGTCAAGTGGACAAGTGGTCAAGTGGTCAATGGTCAAGTGGTCAATGGTAAAGTGGTCAAGTGGTCAAGTGGTCAATGGTCACATGGTCAAGTGGTCATATGGTCTGGAGGTCAAGTTGTCAAATTGTCAAACGATCAAGTGGTCAATGGTCGACTGGTCAAGTGATCAAGTGGTCAAATGGTCCAGTGGTGAAGTGGTCAATGGTCAAGTGGTCAAGTGGTCAAGTGGTCAAGGGGTCAAATGGTCAGTGGTCAAGTGGTCAAGTGGTCAATGGTCAAATGGTCAAGTGGTCAATGGTCAAGTGGTCAAGTGGTCAAGTGGTCAAGTGGTCAAGTAGTCAGTGGTCAATGGTCAAGTAGTCAGTGGTCAAATGGTCAAGTGGTCAAATGGTCAAGTGGTCAAGTGGTCAATGGTCAAGTGGTCAAGTGGTCAATGGTCAAGTGGTCAAGTGGTCAATCGTCAAATGGTCAAGTGGTCAAGTGGTCAATGGTCATGTGGTCAATGGTCAAGTGGTCAATGGTCGATTGGTCAAGTGGTCAAATGGTCCAGTGGACACTGGTCCAGTGGTCAAGTGGTCAAGTCGTCAAGTGGTCATGTGGTCAGTGGTCAAGTGGTCAATGGTCAAGTGGTCAATGGTCAAGTGGTCAATGGTCAATGGTAAAATGGTCAAGTGGTCAAGTGGTCAATGGTCGACTGGTCAAGTGATCAAGTGGTCAATGTTCACATGGTCAAGTTGTCAAATTGTCAAACGATCAAGTGGTCAATGGTCAAATGGACAAGTGGTCAATGATCAAGTGGTCAAGTGGACAAGTGGTCAGTGGTCATGTGGTCAATGGTCAAATCGTCAAGTGGTCAAGTGGTCAATGGTCAAGTGGTCAATGGTCAAGTGGTCAATGGTCAAGTGGTCAATGGTCAAGTGGTCAATGGTCAAGTGGACAAGTGGTCAAGTGGTCAAGTGGTCAAGTGGTCGGTGGTCAAGTGGTCAAGTGGTCGGTGGTCAAGTGGTCAATGGTCAAGTGGTCAAGTGGTCAAGTGGTCAATGGTCAAATGGTCAAGTGGTCAAGTGGTCAAGTGGTCAAGTGGTCAATGGTCAAATGGTCAAGTGGTCAAGTGGTCAAGTGGTCAAGTGGTCAAGTGGTCAAGTAGTCAAGTGGTCAATGGTCAAGTGGTCAATGGTCAATGGTAAAATGGTCAAGTGGTCAAGTGGTCAATGGTCGACTGGTCAAGTTATCAAGTGGTCAAATGGTCCAGTGGTGATGTGGTCAATGGTCAAGTGGTCAAGTGGTCAAGGGGTCAAATGGTCAGTGGTCTAGTGGTCAAGTGGTCAATGGTCAAGTGGTCAAGTGGTCAAGGGGTCAAATGGTCAGTGGTCAAGTGGTCAAGTGGTCAATGGACAAGTGGTCAATGGTCAAGTGGTCAATGGTCAAGTGGTCAATGGTCAAGTGGACATGTGGTCAAGTGGTCAAGTGGTCGGTGGTCAAGTGGTCAAGTGGTCGGTGGTCAAGTGGTCAATGGTCATGTGGTCAAGTGGTCAAGTGGTCAATGGTCATGTGGTCAAGTGGTCAAGTGGTCAATGGTCAAATGGTAAAGTGGTCAAGTGGTCAAGTGGTCAAGTGGTCAATGGTCAAATGGTCAAGTGGTCAAGTGGTCAAGTGGTCAAGTGGTCAAGTGGTCAATGGTCAAGTGGTCAATGGTCAAGTGGTCAATGGTCAATGGTAAAATGGTCAAGTGGTCAAGTGGTCAATGGTCGACTGGTCAAGTTATCAAGTGGTCAAATGGTCCAGTGGTGAAGTGGTCAATGGTCAAGTGGCAAGTGGTCAAGAGGTCTAATGGTCAGTGGTCAAGTGGTCAAGTGGTCAATGGTCAAGTGGTCAAGTGGTCAAGTGGTCAATGTTCACATGGTCAAGTTGTCAAATTGTCAAACGATCAAGTGGTCAATGGTCAAATGGACAAGTGGTCAATAATCAAGTGGTCAAGTGGTCAAGTCGTCAGTGGTCATGTGGTCAATGGTCAAATCGTCAAGTGGTCAAGTGGACAATGGTCAAGTGGTCAATGGTCAAGTGGTCAATGGTCAAGTGGTCAATGGTCAAGTGGACAAGTGGTCAAGTGGTCAAGTGGTCAAGTGGTCGGTGGTCAAGTGGTCAAGTGGTCGGTGGTCAAGTGGACAATGGTCAAGTGGTCAATGGTCAAGTGGTCAAGTGGTCAAGTGGTCAAGTGGTCAATGGTCAAATGGTCAAGTGGTCAAGTGGTCAAGTGGTCAAGTGGTCAAGTGGACAATGGTCAAGTGGTCAAGTGGTCAGTGATTAAGTGGTCAATGGTGCAGTGGACAATGGTCAAGTGGTCAATGGTCAATGGCCATGTGGTCAAGTGGTCAAGTGGTCAAGTGGTCATGTGGTCAATGGTCAAGTGGTCAATGGTCAAGTGGTCAATGGTCAAGTGGTCAATGGTCAAGTGGTCAATGGTCAATGGTAAAATGGTCAAGTGGTCAAGTGGTCAATGGTCGACTGGTCAAATGATAAAGTGGTCAAATGGTCCAGTGGTGAAGTGGTCAATGGTCAAGTGGTCAAGTGGTCAAGGGGTCAAATGGTCAGTGGTCAAGTGGTCAAGTGGTCAATGGTCAAGTGGTCAAGTGGTCAAGTGGTCAATGTTCACATGGTCAAGTTGTCAAATTGTCAAACGCTCAAGTGGTCAATGGTCAAATGGACAAGTGGTCAATGATCAAGTGGTCAAGTGGTCAAGTGGTCAGTGGTCATGTGGTCAATGGTCAAATCGTCAAGTGGTCAAGTGGTCAATGGTCAAGTGGTCAATGGTCAAGTGGTCAATGGTCATGTGGTCAATGGTCAAGTGGACAAGTGGTCAAGTGGTCAAGTGGTCAAGTGGTCGGTGGTCAAGTGGTCAATGGTCATGTGGTCAAGTGGTCAAGGGGTCAATGGTCAAATGGTCAAGTGGTCAAGTGGTCAAGTGGCCAAGTGGTCAATGGTCAAATGGTCAAGTGGTCAAGTTGTCAAGTGGTCAAGTGGGCAAGTGGTCAAGTGGACAATGGTCAAGTGGTCAAGTGGTCAGTGATTAAGTGGTCAATGGTCCAGTGGACAATGGTCATGTGGTCAATGGTCAATGGTCATGTGGTCAAGTGGTCAAGTGGTCAAGTGGTCAAGTGGTCAAGTGGTCAAGTGGTCATGTGGTCAGTGGTCAATGGTCAAGTAGTCAGTGGTCAAATGGTCAATTGGTCAAGTGGTCAATGGTCAAGCGGTCAAGTGGTCAATGGTCAAGTGGTCAAGTGGTCAATGGTCAAATGGTCAAGTGGTCAAGTGGTCAATGGTCATGTGGTCAATGGTCAAGTGGTCAATGGTCGATTGGCCAAGTGGTCAAATGGTCAAGTGGTCATGTGGTCAAGTGGTCAATGGTCAAGTGGACACTGGTCAAGTGGTCAAGTGGTAAAGTGTTCAAGTGGTCAAGTGGTCAAGTGGTCTGTGGTCAAGTGGTCAATGGTCAAGTGGTCAAGTCGTCAAGTGGTCATGTGGTGACAAGTGGTCAATGGTCGACTGGTCAAGTGGTCAAGTGGTCAAATGGTCCAGTGGTGAAGTGGTGAAGTGGTCAAGTGGTCAATGGTCAATGGTCAAATGGTCAAGTGGTCACGTGGTCAATGGTCAAGTGGTCAATGGTCGACTGGTCAAGTGGTCAAGTGGTCAAATGGTCCATTGGTGAAGTGGTCAATGGTTAATTGGTCAATGGTTAAGTGGTCAAGTGGTCAAGTAGTCAAATGGTCAGTGGTCAATGGTCAAGTGGTCAATGGTCAAGAGGTCAATGGTCAATGGTCAAATGGTCAAGTGGTCAAGTGGTCAATGGTCAAGTGGTCAATGGTCGACTGGTCAAGTGGTCAAGTGGTCAAATGGTCCAGTGGTGAAGTGGTCAATGGTCAAATGGTCAAGTGGTCAAGTGGTCAAGTGGTCAAGTGGTCAATGGTCAAGTGGTCAAATGGTCAAGTAGTCAATGGTCAAGTGGTCAATGGTCAAGTGGTCAAGTGGTCAAGTGGTCAATGTTCACATGGTCAAGTTGTCAAATTGTCAAACGATCAAGTGGTCAATGGTCAAATGGTCAAGTGGTCATATGGTCAGGAGGTCAAGTTGTCAAATTGTCAAGTGGTCGGTGGTCAAGTGGTCAATGGTCAAGTGGTCAAGAGGTCAGTGGTCAAGTGGTCAAGTGGTCAAGTGGTCAAGTGGTCCAGTGGTGAAGTGGTCAATGTTCAGTGGTCAAGTGGTCAAGTGTTCAAGTGGTCAAGTGGTCAATGGTCAAGTGGTCAATGGTCAAGTGGTCAATGGTCAAGTGGACAAGTGGTCAAGTGGTCAATGGTCAAGTGGTCAATGGTAAAGTGGTCAAGTGGTCAAGTGGTCAATGGTCACATGGTCAAGTGGTCATATGGTCAGGAGGTCAAGTTGTCAAATTGTCAAACGATCAAGTGGTCAAGGGTCAAATGGTCAAGTGGTTAATGATCAAGTGGTCAAGTGGTCAAGTGGTCAATGGTCACATGGTCAAGTGGTCATATGGTCAGGAGGTCAAGTTGTCAAATTGTCAAACGATCAAGTGGTCAATGGTCAAATGGTCAAATGGTCAATGATCAAGTGGTCAAGTGGTCAAGTGGTCAATGGTCAAGTGGTCAGTGGTCAAGTGGTCAATGGTCAAATGGTCAAGTAGTCAAGTGGTCAATGGTCAAGTGGTCAATGGTCAAGTGGACAAGTGGTCAAGTGGTCAATGGTCAAGTGGTCAATGGTAAAGTGGTCAAGTGGTCAAGTGGTCAATGGTCACATGGTCAAGTGGTCATATGGTCTGGAGGTCAAGTTGTCAAATTGTCAAACGATCAAGTGGTCAATGGTCGACTGGTCAAGTGATCAAGTGGTCAAATGGTCCAGTGGTGAAGTGGTCAATGGTCAAGTGGTCAAGTGGTCAAGTGGTCAAGGGGTCAAATGGTCAGTGGTCAAGTGGTCAAGTGGTCAATGGTCAAATGGTCAAGTGGTCAATGGTCAAGTGGTCAAGTGGTCAAGTGGTCAAGTGGTCAAGTAGTCAGTGGTCAATGGTCAAGTAGTCAGTGGTCAAGTGGTCAAGTGGTCAAATGGTCAAGTGGTCAAGTGGTCAATGGTCAAGTGGTCAAGTGGTCAATGGTCAAGTGGTCAAGTGGTCAATGGTCAAATGGTCAAGTGGTCAAGTGGTCAATGGTCATGTGGTCAATGGTCAAGTGGTCAATGGTCGATTGGTCAAGTGGTCAAATGGTCCAGTGGACACTGGTCCAGTGGTCAAGTGGTCAAGTCGTCAAGTGGTCATGTGGTCAGTGGTCAAGTGGTCAATGGTCAATTGGTCAATGGTCAAGTGGTCAATGGTCAATGGTAAAATGGTCAAGTGGTCAAGTGGTCAATGGTCGACTGGTCAAGTGATCAAGTGGTCAATGTTCACATGGTCAAGTTGTCAAATTGTCAAACGATCAAGTGGTCAATGGTCAAATGGACAAGTGGTCAATGATCAAGTGGTCAAGTGGTCAAGTGGTCAGTGGTCATGTGGTCAATGGTCAAATCGTCAAGTGGTCAAGTGGTCAATGGTCAAGTGGTCAATGGTCAAGTGGTCAATGGTCAAGTGGTCAATGGTCAAGTGGTCAATGGTCAAGTGGTCAATGGTCAAGTGGACAAGTGATCAAGTGGTCAAGTGGTCAAGTGGTCGGTGGTCAAGTGGTCAAGTGGTCGGTGGTCAAGTGGTCAATGGTCATGTGGTCAAGTGGTCAAGTGGTCAATGGTCAAATGGTCAAGTGGTCAAGTGGTCAAGTGGTCAAGTGGTCAATGGTCAAGTGGTCAAGTGGTCAATGGTCAAGTGGTCAATGGTCAATGGTAAAATGGTCAAGTGGTCAAGTGGTCAATGGTCGACTGGTCAAGTGGTCAAGTGGTCAAGTGGCCAAGTGGTCAATGGTCAAATGGTCAAGTGGTCAAGTTGTCAAGTGGTCAAGTGGGCAAGTGGTCAAGTGGACAATGGTCAAGTGGTCAAGTGGTCAGTGATTAAGTGGTCAATGGTCCAGTGGACAATGGTCAAGTGGTCAATGGTCAATGGTCATGTGGTCAAGTGGTCAAGTGGTCAAGTGGTCAAGTGGTCAAGTGGTCAAGTGGTCAAGTGGTCAGTGGTCAATGGTCAAGTAGTCAGTGGTCAAATGGTCAAGTGGTCAAGTGGTCAATGGTCAAGCGGTCAAGTGGTCAATGGTCAAGTGGTCAAGTGGTCAATGGTCAAATGGTCAAGTGGTCAAGTGGTCAATGGTCATGTGGTCAATGGTCAAGTGGTCAATGGTCGATTGGCCAAGTGGTCAAATGGTCAAGTGGTCATGTGGTCAAGTGGTCAATGGTCAAGTGGACACTGGTCAAGTGGTCAAGTGGTAAAGTGTTCAAGTGGTCAAGTGGTCAAGTGGTCTGTGGTCAAGTGGTCAATGGTCAAGTGGTCAAGTCGTCAAGTGGTCATGTGGTGACAAGTGGTCAATGGTCGACTGGTCAAGTGGTCAAGTGGTCAAATGGTCCAGTGGTGAAGTGGTCAAGTGGTCAAGTGGTCAATGGTCAATGGTCAAATGGTCAAGTGGTCACGTGGTCAATGGTCAAGTGGTCAATGGTCGACTGGTCAAGTGGTCAAGTGGTCAAATGGTCCATTGGTGAAGTGGTCAATGGTTAATTGGTCAATGGTTAAGTGGTCAAGTGGTCAAGTAGTCAAATGGTCAGTGGTCAATGGTCAAGTGGTCAAGTGGTCAAGTGGTCAATGTTCACATGGTCAAGTTGTCAAATTGTCAAACGATCAAGTGGTCAATGGTCAAATGGTCAAGTGGTCATATGGTCAGGAGGTCAAGTTGTCAAATTGTCAAGTGGTCGGTGGTCAAGTGGTCAATGGTCAAGTGGTCAAGTGGTCAGTGGTCAAGTGGTCAAGTGGTCAAGTGGTCAAGTGGTCCAGTGGTGAAGTGGTCAATGTTCAGTGGTCAAGTGGTCAAGTGTTCAAGTGGTCAAGTGGTCAATGGTCAAGTGGTCAATGGTCAAGTGGTCAATGGTCAAGTGGTCAATGGTCAAGTGGACAAGTGGTCAAGTGGTCAATGGTCAAGTGGTCAATGGTAAAGTGGTCAAGTGGTCAAGTGGTCAATGGTCACATGGTCAAGTGGTCATATGGTCAGGAGGTCAAGTTGTCAAATTGTCAAACGATCAAGTGGTCAATGGTCAAATGGTCAAATGGTCAATGATCAAGTGGTCAAGTGGTCAAGTGGTCAATGGTCAAGTGGTCAGTGGTCAAGTGGTCAATGGTCAAATGGTCAAGTGGTCAAGTGGTCAATGGTCAAGTGGTCAATGGTCAAGTGGACAAGTGGTCAAGTGGTCAATGGTCAAGTGGTCAATGGTAAAGTGGTCAAGTGGTCAAGTGGTCAATGGTCACATGGTCAAGTGGTCATATGGTCTGGAGGTCAAGTTGTCAAATTGTCAAACGATCAAGTGGTCAATGGTCGACTGGTCAAGTGATCAAGTGGTCAAATGGTCCAGTGGTGAAGTGGTCAATGGTCAAGTGGTCAAGTGGTCAAGTGGTCAAGGGGTCAAATGGTCAGTGGTCAAGTGGTCAAGTGGTCAATGGTCAAATGGTCAAGTGGTCAATGGTCAAGTGGTCAAGTGTTCAAGTGGTCAAGTGGTCAAGTAGTCAGTGGTCAATGGTCAAGTAGTCAGTGGTCAAGTGGTCAAGTGGTCAAATGGTCAAGTGGTCAAGTGGTCAATGGTCAAGTGGTCAAGTGGTCAATGGTCAAGTGGTCAAGTGGTCAATGGTCAAATGGTCAAGTGGTCAAGTGGTCAATGGTCATGTGGTCAATGGTCAAGTGGTCAATGGTCGATTGGTCAAGTGGTCAAATGGTCCAGTGGACACTGGTCCAGTGGTCAAGTGGTCAAGTCGTCAAGTGGTCATGTGGTCAGTGGTCAAGTGGTCAATGGTCAAGTGGTCAATGGTCAAGTGGTCAATGGTCAATGGTAAAATGGTCAAGTGGTCAAGTGGTCAATGGTCGACTGGTCAAGTGATCAAGTGGTCAATGTTCACATGGTCAAGTTGTCAAATTGTCAAACGATCAAGTGGTCAATGGTCAAATGGACAAGTGGTCAATGATCAAGTGGTCAAGTGGTCAAGTGGTCAGTGGTCATGTGGTCAATGGTCAAATCGTCAAGTGGTCAAGTGGTCAATGGTCAAGTGGTCAATGGTCAAGTGGTCAATGGTCAAGTGGTCAATGGTCAAGTGGTCAATGGTCAAGTGGACAAGTGGTCAAGTGGTCAAGTGGTCAAGTGGTCGGTGGTCAAGTGGTCAAGTGGTCGGTGGTCAAGTGGTCAATGGTCATGTGGTCAAGTGGTCAAGTGGTCAATGGTCAAATGGTCAAGTGGTCAAGTGGTCAAGTGGTCAAGTGGTCAATGGTCAAGTGGTCAAGTGGTCAATGGTCAAGTGGTCAATGGTCAATGGTAAAATGGTCAAGTGGTCAAGTGGTCAATGGTCGACTGGTCAAGTGATCAAGTGGTCAATGTTCACATGGTCAAGTTGTCAAATTGTCAAACGATCAAGTGGTCAATGGTCAAATGGACAAGTGGTCAATGATCAAGTGGTCAAGTGGACAAGTGGTCAGTGGTCATGTGGTCAATGGTCAAATCGTCAAGTGGTCAAGTGGTCAATGGTCAAGTGGTCAATGGTCAAGTGGTCAATGGTCAAGTGGTCAATGGTCAAGTGGTCAATGGTCAAGTGGACAAGTGGTCAAGTGGTCAAGTGGTCAAGTGGTCGGTGGTCAAGTGGTCAAGTGGTCGGTGGTCAAGTGGTCAATGGTCATGTGGTCAAGTGGTCAAGTGGTCAATGGTCAAATGGTCAAGTGGTCAAGTGGTCAAGTGGTCAAGTGGTCAATGGTCAAATGGTCAAGTGGTCAAGTGGTCAAGTGGTCAAGTGGTCAAGTGGTCAAGTAGTCAAGTGGTCAATGGTCAAGTGGTCAATGGTCAATGGTAAAATGGTCAAGTGGTCAAGTGGTCAATGGTCGACTGGTCAAGTTATCAAGTGGTCAAATGGTCCAGTGGTGATGTGGTCAATGGTCAAGTGGTCAAGTGGTCAAGGGGTCAAATGGTCAGTGGTCTAGTGGTCAAGTGGTCAATGGTCAAGTGGTCAAGTGGTCAAGGGGTCAAATGGTCAGTGGTCAAGTGGTCAAGTGGTCAATGGACAAGTGGTCAATGGTCAAGTGGTCAATGGTCAAGTGGTCAATGGTCAAGTGGACATGTGGTCAAGTGGTCAAGTGGTCGGTGGTCAAGTGGTCAAGTGGTCGGTGGTCAAGTGGTCAATGGTCATGTGGTCAAGTGGTCAAGTGGTCAATGGTCATGTGGTCAAGTGGTCAAGTGGTCAATGGTCAAATGGTCAAGTGGTCAAGTGGTCAAGTGGTCAAGTGGTCAATGGTCAAATGGTCAAGTGGTCAAGTGGTCAAGTGGTCAAGTGGTCAAGTGGTCAATGGTCAAGTGGTCAATGGTCAAGTGGTCAATGGTCAATGGTAAAATGGTCAAGTGGTCAAGTGGTCAATGGTCGACTGGTCAAGTTATCAAGTGGTCAAATGGTCCAGTGGTGAAGTGGTCAATGGTCAAGTGGCAAGTGGTCAAGAGGTCTAATGGTCAGTGGTCAAGTGGTCAAGTGGTCAATGGTCAAGTGGTCAAGTGGTCAAGTGGTCAATGTTCACATGGTCAAGTTGTCAAATTGTCAAACGATCAAGTGGTCAATGGTCAAATGGACAAGTGGTCAATAATCAAGTGGTCAAGTGGTCAAGTCGTCAGTGGTCATGTGGTCAATGGTCAAATCGTCAAGTGGTCAAGTGGACAATGGTCAAGTGGTCAATGGTCAAGTGGTCAATGGTCAAGTGGTCAATGGTCAAGTGGACAAGTGGTCAAGTGGTCAAGTGGTCAAGTGGTCGGTGGTCAAGTGGTCAAGTGGTCGGTGGTCAAGTGGACAATGGTCAAGTGGTCAATGGTCAAGTGGTCAAGTGGTCAAGTGGTCAAGTGGTCAATGGTCAAATGGTCAAGTGGTCAAGTGGTCAAGTGGTCAAGTGGTCAAGTGGACAATGGTCAAGTGGTCAAGTGGTCAGTGATTAAGTGGTCAATGGTGCAGTGGACAATGGTCAAGTGGTCAATGGTCAATGGCCATGTGGTCAAGTGGTCAAGTGGTCAAGTGGTCATGTGGTCAATGGTCAAGTGGTCAATGGTCAAGTGGTCAATGGTCAAGTGGTCAATGGTCAAGTGGTCAATGGTCAATGGTAAAATGGTCAAGTGGTCAAGTGGTCAATGGTCGACTGGTCAAATGATAAAGTGGTCAAATGGTCCAGTGGTGAAGTGGTCAATGGTCAAGTGGTCAAGTGGTCAAGGGGTCAAATGGTCAGTGGTCAAGTGGTCAAGTGGTCAATGGTCAAGTGGTCAAGTGGTCAAGTGGTCAATGTTCACATGGTCAAGTTGTCAAATTGTCAAACGCTCAAGTGGTCAATGGTCAAATGGACAAGTGGTCAATGATCAAGTGGTCAAGTGGTCAAGTGGTCAGTGGTCATGTGGTCAATGGTCAAATCGTCAAGTGGTCAAGTGGTCAATGGTCAAGTGGTCAATGGTCAAGTGGTCAATGGTCATGTGGTCAATGGTCAAGTGGACAAGTGGTCAAGTGGTCAAGTGGTCAAGTGGTCGGTGGTCAAGTGGTCAATGGTCATGTGGTCAAGTGGTCAAGGGGTCAATGGTCAAATGGTCAAGTGGTCAAGTGGTCAAGTGGCCAAGTGGTCAATGGTCAAATGGTCAAGTGGTCAAGTTGTCAAGTGGTCAAGTGGGCAAGTGGTCAAGTGGACAATGGTCAAGTGGTCAAGTGGTCAGTGATTAAGTGGTCAATGGTCCAGTGGACAATGGTCAAGTGGTCAATGGTCAATGGTCATGTGGTCAAGTGGTCAAGTGGTCAAGTGGTCAAGTGGTCAAGTGGTCAAGTGGTCATGTGGTCAGTGGTCAATGGTCAAGTAGTCAGTGGTCAAATGGTCAATTGGTCAAGTGGTCAATGGTCAATCGGTCAAGTGGTCAATGGTCAAGTGGTCAAGTGGTCAATGGTCAAATGGTCAAGTGGTCAAGTGGTCAATGGTCATGTGGTCAATGGTCAAGTGGTCAATGGTCGATTGGCCAAGTGGTCAAATGGTCAAGTGGTCATGTGGTCAAGTGGTCAATGGTCAAGTCGTCACGTGGTCATTTGGTCAATGGTCAAGTGGACACTGGTCAAGTGGTCAAGTGGTCAAATGGTCAAGTGGTCAAGTGGTCAAGTGGTCAAGTGGTCAAGTGGTCAGTGGTCAAGTGGTCAAGTGGTCAAGTGGTCAAGTGGTCAAGTGGCCAAGTGGTCAGTGGTCAAGTGGTCAAGTGGTCAATGGTCAATGGTCAAATGGTCAAGTGGTCATGTGGTCAATGGTCAAGTGGTCAATGGTCGACGGGTCAAGTGGACAATGGTCAAGTGGTCAAGTGGTCAAGTGGTCAATGGTCAAATGGTCAAGTGGTCAAGTGGTCAATGGTCAAGTGGTCAAGTGGTCAAGTGGTCAAGTGGTCAAGTGGTCAGTGGTCAAGTGGTCAGTGGTCAATGGTCAAGTAGTCAGTGGTCAAGTGGTCAAGTGGTCCAATGGTCAAGTGGTCAAGTGGTCAATGGTCAAGTGGTCAAGTGGTCAATGGTCAAGTGGTCAAGTGGTCAAGTGGTCAAGTGGTCAAGTGGTCAGTGGTCAAGTGGTCAATGGTCAAATGGTCAAGTCGTCAAGTGGTCATGTGGTCAATGGTCAAGTGGTCAATGGTCAAGTGGTCAATGGTCGACTGGTCAAGTGGACAAGAGGTCAATGGTCAAATGGTCAAGTGGTCAAGTGGTCAATGGTCACATGGTCAAGTGGTCATATGGTCAGGAGGTCAAGTTGTCAAATTGTCAAACGATCAAGTGGTCAATGGTCAAATGGTCAAATGGTCAAGTGGTCAATGATCAAGTGGTCAAGTGGTCAAGTGGTCAATGGTCACATGTTCAACTGGTCATATGGTCAGGAGGTCAAGTTGACAAATTGTCAAACGATCAAGTGGTCAATGGTCAAATGGTCAAGTGGTCAAGTGGTCAAGTGGTCAAGTGGTCCAGTGGTCAATGGTCAAGTGGTCAATGGTCAAGTGGTCAATGGTCAAGGGGTCAATGGTCAAGTGGTCAAGTGGTCAGTGGTCAAATGGTCAAGTGGTCAAGTGGTCAAGTGGTCAATGGTCAATGGTCAAATGGTCAAGTGGTCAAGTGGTCATGTGGTCAATGGTCAGGTGGTCAATGGTCGACTGGTCACGTGGTCAAATGGTCCAGTGGACAATGGTCAAGTGGTCAATGGTCAAATGGTCAAGTGGTCAATGGTCGACTGGTCAAGTGGTCAAATGGTCCAGTGGACAATGGTCGAGTGGTCACGTAGTCAGGTGGTCAAATGGTCAGTGGACAAGTGGTCAATGGTCAATGGTCAATGGTCAAATGGTCAAGTGGTCAAATGGTCAGTGGTCAAGTGGTCAAGTAGTCAACTGGTCAACGGTCAAGTGGTCAAGTGGTCAAGTGGTCAGTGGTCAAGTGGTCAAGTGGTCAAGTGGTAAAGTGGTCAAGGGGTCAGTGGTCAAGTGGTCAATGGTCAAGTGGTCAAGTGGTCAAATGGTCAAGTGGTCAACTGGTCAATGGTCAAGTGGTCAAGTGGTCACGTGGTCAGTGGTCAAGTGGTCAATGGTCAAATGATCAAGTGGTCAATGGTCGACTGGTCAAGTGGCCAAATGGTCCAGTGGACAATGGTCAAGTGGTCAATGGTCAAATGGTCAAGTGGTCAATGGTCGACTGGTCAAGTGGTCAAATGGTCCAGTAGTCAAGTGGTCAATGGTCAAGTGGTCAAGTGGTCAAGTGGTCAAGTGGTCAAATGGTCATTGGTCAAGTGGTCAATCGTCAAATGGTCAAGTGGTCAACTGGTCATGTGGTCAAGTGGACAAGTGGTCAAGTGGTCAGTGGTCAAGTGGTCAAGTGGTCAAGTGGTCAAGTGGTCAAGTGGTCATTTTTCAAGTTGTCAAGTGATCAATGGTCAATGGTCAAATGGTCAAGTGGTCAAGTGGTCTTGTGGTCAATGGTCAAGTGGTCAATGGTCGATTGTTCAAGTGGCCAAATGGTCCAGTGGACAATGGTCAAGTGGTCAAGTGGTAAAGTGGTCAAGTGGCCAGTGGTCAAGTGGTCAATGGTCAAATGGTCAAGTGGTCAATGGTCGACTGGTCAAGTGGCCAAATGGTCCAGTGGACAATGGTCAAGTGGCCAAGTGGTAAAGTGGTCAAGTGGTCAGTGGTCAAGTGGTCAATGGTCAAATGGTTAAGTGGTCAATGGTAGACTGGTCAAGTGGACAAATGGTCCAGTGGACAATGGTCAAGTGGTCAATGGTCAAATGGTCAAGTGGTCAAGTGGTCAAGTGGTCAATGGTCAGTGGTCAAGTGGTCAAGTGGTCAAGTGTTCAAGTGGTCAAGTGGTCAGTGGTCAAGTGGTCAATGGTCAAGTGTTCAAGTGGTCAAGTGGTCAAGTGGCCAGTGGTCAAGTGGTCAATGGTCAAATGGTCAAGTGGTCAAGTGGTCAAGTGGTCAATGGTCAAATGGTCAAGTGGTCATATGGTCAATGGTCAAGTGGTCAATTGTCGATTGGTCAAGTGGCCAAATGGTCCAGTGGACAATGGTCAAGTGGTCAAGTGGTAAAGTGGTCAAGTGGTCAATGGTCAAATGGTCAAGTGGTCAATGGTCGACTGGTCAAGTGGTCAAACGGTCCAGTGGACAATGGTCAAGTGGTCAAGTGTTCAAGTGGTCAAGTGGTCAGTGGTCAAGTGGTCAAGTGGTCAAGTGGTCAAGTGGTCAAGGGGTCAGTGGTCAAGTGGTCAATGGTCAAATGGTCAAGTGGTCAAATGGTCAAGTGGTCAAGTGGTCAAGTGGTCAATGGTCAAATGGTCAAGTGGTCAAGTTGACATATTGTCAAACGATCAAGTGGTCAATGATCAAGTGGTCATGTGGTCAAGTGGTTAAATGGTCAGTGGTCAAGTGGTCAATGGACAAGTGGTCAAGTGGTCAAGTGGTAAATGGTGAATGGTCTAGTGGTCAAGTGGTCAGTGGTCACGTGGTCAAGTGGTCAAGTGGTAAAGTGGTCAAGGGGTCAGTGGTCAAGTGGTCAATGGTCAAATGGTCAAATGGTCAAGTGGTCAATGGTTGACTGGTCAAGTGGTCAATGGTCGACTCGTCAAGTGGTCAAATGGTCAGTGGTCAAGTTGTCAATGGTCAAGTGGTCAAGTGGTCAAGTGGTAAATGGTCAATGGTCAAGTGGTCAAGTGGTCAAGTGGTCAATGGTCAAGTGGTCATGTGGTCAAATGGTCAAGTGGTCAGTGGTCAAGTGGTCAATGGTAAAATGGTCAAGTGGTCAATGGTAAAATGGTCAAGTGGTCAAGTGGTCAAGTGGTCAAGTGGTAAAGTGGTCAAGGGGTCAGTGGTCAAGTGGTCAATGGTCAAATGGTCAAGTGGTCAATGGTCGACTCGTCAAGTGGTCAAATGTTCCAGTGGGCAAGTGGTCAAGTGGTCAAATGGTCAGTGGTCAAGTGGTCAATGGGCAAGTGGTCAAGTGGTCAAGTGGTAAATGGTCAATGGTCAATGGTCAAGTGGTCAAGTGGTCAAGTGGTCAGTGGTCAAATGGTCAGTGGTCAAATGGTCAATGGTCAAGTGGTCAATGGTCAAGTGGTCAAGTGGTCAATTGTTCAAGTGGTCAAATGGTCAAATGGTCAAGTGGTCAAGTTGTCATATTGTCAAACGATCAAGTGGTCAAGTGGTCAATGGTCAAGTGGTCAATGGTCAAATGGTCAAGTGGTCAAGTGGCCAAGTGGTCAATGGTCAAATGGACAAGTGGTCAAGTTGACATATTGTCAAACGATCAAGTGGTCAAGTGGTCAATGATCAAGTGGTCAAGTGGTCAAGTGGTCAAATGGTCAGTGGTCAAGTGGTCAATGGACAAGTGGTCAAGTGGTCAAGTGGTAAATGGTGAATGGTCAAGTGGTCAATGGTCAAGTGGTCATGTGGTCAAGTGGTCAAGTGGTCAGTGGTCAAGTGGTCAAGTGGTAAAGTGGTCAAGTGGTCAAGTGGTCAGTGGTCAGGTGGTCAAGTGGTCAAATGGTCCAGTGGTCAATGGTCAAGTGGTCAATGGTCAAGTGGTCAATGGTCAAGGGGTCAATGGTCAAGTGGTCAAGTGGTCAGTGGTCAAATGGTCAAGTGGTCAAGTGGTCAAGTGGTCAATGGTCAATGGTCAAATGGTCAAGTGGTCAAGTGGTCATGTGGTCAATGGTCAAGTGGTCAATGGTCGACTGGTCACGTGGTCAAATGGTCAAGTGGTCAATGGTCAAGTGGTCAATTGGTCAAGTGGTCAATGGTCAAATGGTCAAATGGTCAAGTGGTCAAGTGGTCAATGGTCAAATGGTCAAGTGGTCAAGTGGTCAATGGTCATATGGTCAAATGGTCAAGTGGTCAATTGGTCAAGTGGTCAAGTGGTCAGTGGTCAAGTGGTCAAGTGGTAAAGTGGTCAAGTGGTCAAGTGGTCAGTGGTCAGGTGGTCAAGTGGTCAAATGGTCCAGTGGTCAATGGTCAAGTGGTCAATGGTCAAGTGGTCAATGGTCAAGGGGTCAATGGTCAAGTGGTCAAGTGGTCAGTGGTCAAATGGTCAAGTGGTCAAGTGGTCATTGGTCAAATGGTCATGTGGTCAAATGGTCAAGTGGTCAAGTGGTCAATGGTCAAGTGGTCAAGTGGTCAAGTGGTCAATGGTCAAATGGTCAAATGGTCAAGTGGTCAAGTTGTCATATTGCCAAACGATCAAGTGGTCAAGTGGTCAATGGTCAAGTGGTCAATGGTCAAGTGGTCAAGTGGTCAATGGTCAAGTGGTCATGTGGTCAAGTGGTCAAGTGGTCAGTGGTCAAGTGGTCAAGTGGTCAAGTGGTAAAGTGGTCAAGGGGTCAGTGGTCAAGTGGTCAATGGTCAAGTGGTCAAGTGGTCAAATGGTCAAGTGGTCAACTGGTCAATGGTCAAGTGGTCAAGTGGTCACGTGGTCAGTGGTCAAGTGGTCAATGGTCAAATGATCAAGTGGTCAATGGTCGACTGGTCAAGTGGCCAAATGGTCCAGTGGACAATGGTCAAGTGGTCAAGTGGTCAGTGTTCCAGTGGTCAAGTGGTCAGTGGTCAAGTGGTCAATGGTCAAGTGTTCAAGTGGTCAAGTCGTCATTGATCAATGGTCAATGGTCAAATGGTCAAGTGGTCACGTGGTCAATGGACAAGTGGTCAACAGTCCACTGGTCAAATGGTCAGTGGTCAAGTGGCCAGTGGTCAAGTGGTCAAGTTGACATATTGTCAAACGATCAAGTGGTCAAGTGGTCAATGGTCAAGTGGTCAATGGTCAAGTGGTCAATGGTCAGTGGTCAAATGGTCAAGTGGTCAATTGGTCAAGTGGTCAAGTGGTCAATTGTTCAAGTGGTCAAGTGTCAATGGTCATGTGGTCAAGTGGTCAAGTGGTAAATGGTCAATGGTCAAGTGGTCAAGTGGTCAAGTGGTCAATGGTCAAGTGGTCAAGTGGTCAAGTGGTCAATGGTCAAGTGGTCAATGGTCAATGGTCAAGAGGCCAAGTGGTCATGTGGTCAAATGGTCAAGTGGTCAATGGTCGACTGGTCAAGTGGTCAAATGGTCCAGTGGACAATGGTCAAGTGGTCAAGTGGTCCAGTGGTCAAATGGTCAAATGGTCAGTGGTCAAGTGGTCAATGGTCAAATGGTCAAGTGGTCAAGTGGTCAAGTGGTCAATTGTCAAGTGGTCAATGGTCAAGTGGTCAATGGTCAAGTGGTCAATGGTCAAATGGTCAAGTGGTCAATGGTCGCCTGGTAAAGTGGTCAAATAGTCCAGTGGGCAAGTGGTCAAGTGGTCAAATGGTCAGTGGTCAAGTGGTCAATGGTCAAGTGGTCAATGGTCAAGTGGTCAAATGGTCAGTGGTCAAGTGGTCAATGGTCAAATGGTGAAGTTGGCAAGTGGTCAAGTGGTCAATGGTCAAGTGATCAAGTGGTCAAGTGGTCAAATGGTCCAGTGGTCAAGTGGTCAATGGTCAAGTGGTCAAGTGGTCAAGTGGTCAAATGGTCAGTGGTCAAGTGGTCAAGTGGTCAAATGGTCAAGTGGTCAACTGGTCAACGGTCAAGTGGTCAAGTGGTCAAGTGGTCAGTGGTCAAGTGGTCAATGGTCAAATGGTCAAGTGGTCAATGGTCGACTGGTCAAGTGGCCAAATGGTCCAGTGGACAATGGTCAAGTGGTCAAGTGGTTGGTGTTCTAGTGGTCAAGTGGTCAGTGGTCAAGTGGTCAATGGTCAAGTGTTCATGTGGTCAATTGGTCAATGGTCAATGGTCAATGGTCAAATGTTCAAGTGGTCACGTGGTCAATGGTCAAGTGGTCAATGGTCCACTGGTCAAATGGTCAGTGGGCAAGTGGCCAGTGGTCAAGGGGTCAATGGTCAAATGGTCAAGTGGTCAAGTGGTCACGTGGTCAATGGTCAAGTGGTCAAGGGTCAAGTGGTCAATGGACAAGTGGTCAAGTGTTCAAGTGGTCAAGTGGTCAGTGGTCAAATGGTCAAGTGGTCAAGTGGTCAAGTGGTCAAGTGGTCAGTGGTCAAGTGGTCAAGTGGTCAATGGTCAATGGTGAAATGGTCAAGTCGTCAAGTGGTCATGTGGTCAATGGTCAAGTGGTCAATGGTCGATTGGTCAAGTGGCCAAATGGTCCAGTGGACAATGGTCAAGCGGTCAAGTGGTAAAGTGGTCAAGTGGTCAAGTGGTCAATGGTCAAATGGTCATGTGGTCAAGTGGTCAAGTGGTCAACTGGTCAATGGTCAAATGGTCAAGTGGTCAAGTGGTCAAGTTGTCAATGGTCAAGTGGTCAATGGTCAAGTGGTCAATGGTCAAATGGTCAAGTGGTCAATGGTCGACTGGTCAAGTGGTCAAATGGTCCAGTGGACAGTGGTCAAGTGGTCAAGTGGTCAAGTGGTCAAATGGTCAGTTGTCAAGTGGTCAATGGTCAAATGGTCAAGTGGTCAAGTGGTCAAGTGGTCACTGGTCAATGGTCAAGTGGTCAATGGTCGCCTGGTAATGTGGTCAAATAGTCCAGTGGGCAAGTGGTCAAGTGGTCAAATGGTCAGCGGTCAAGTGGTCAATGGTCAAGTGGTCAATGGTCAAGTGGTCAATGGTCAAGTGGTCAAATGGTCAGTGGTCAAGTGGTCAATGGTCAAATGGTCAAGTTGTCAAGTTTTCAAGTGGTCAATGGTCAAGTGATCAAGTGGTCAAGTGGTCAAATGGTCCAGTGGTCAAGTGGTCAATGGTCAAGTGGTCAAGTGGTCAAGTGGTCAAATGGTCAGTGGTCAAGTGGTCAAGTGGTCAAATGGTCAAGTGGTCAACTGGTCAACGGTCAAGTGGTCAAGTGGTCAAGTGGTCAGTGGTCAAGTGGTCAAGTGGTCAAGTGGTAAAGTGGTCAAGGGGTCAGTGGTCAAGTGGTCAATGGTCAAGTGGTCAAGTGGTCAAATGGTCAAGTGGTCAACTGGTCAATGGTCAAGTGGTCAAGTGGTCACGTGGTCAGTGGTCAAGTGGTCAATGGTCAAATGATCAAGTGGTCAATGGTCGACTGGTCAAGTGGCCAAATGGTCCAGTGGACAATGGTCAAGTGGTCAAGTGGTCAGTGTTCCAGTGGTCAAGTGGTCAGTGGTCAAGTGGTCAATGGTCAAGTGTTCAAGTGGTCAAGTGGTCAATGGTCAATGGTCAATGGTCAAATGGTCAGTGGTCAAGTGGTCAATGGTCAAGTGGTCAATGGACAAGTGGTCAAGTGTTCATGTGGTCAAGTGGTCAGTGGTCAAATGGTCAAGTGGTCAAGTGGTCAAGTGGTCAAGTGGTCAGTGGTCAAGTGGTCAAGTGGTCAATGGTCAATGGTGAAATGGTCAAGTGGTCAAGTGGTCATGTGGTCAATGGTCAAGTGGTCAATGGTCGATTGGTCAAGTGGCCAAATGGTCCAGTGGACAATGGTCAAGCGGTCAAGTGGTAAAGTGGTCAAGTGGTCAAGTGGTCAATGGTCAAATGGTCATGTGGTCAAGTGGTCAAGTGGTCAAGTGGTCAATGGTCAAATGGTCAAGTGGTCAAGTGGTCAAGTTGTCAATGGTCAAGTGGTCAATGGTCAAGTGGTCAATGGTCAAGTGGTCAAGTGGTCAGTGGTCAAATGGTCAAGTGGTCAAGTGGTCAAGTGGTCAGTGGTCAAGTGGTCAAGTGGTCAATGGTCAATGGTCAAATGGTCAAGTGGTCAAGTGGTCATGTGGTCAAGTGGTCAATGGTCAAGTGGTCAATGGTCAAGTGGTCAAATGGTCCAGTGGACAATGGTCGAGTGGTCACGTAGTCAGGTGGTCAAATGGTCAGTGGTCAAGTGGTCAATGGTCAATGGACAATGGTCAAATGGTCAAGTGGTCAAGTGGTCATGTGGTCAATGGTCAAGTGGTCAATGGTCGATTGGTCAAGTGGTCAAGTGGTCATGTGGTCAAGTGGTCAATGGTCAAGTGGTCAATGGTCAAGTGGTCAAGTGGTCAAATGGTCAAATGGTCGACTGGTCACGTGGTCAAATGGTCCAGTGGACAATGGTCAAGTGGTCAATGGTCAAATGGTCAAGTGGTCAATGGTCGACTGGTCAAGTGGTCAAATGGTCCAGTGGACAATGGTCGAGTGGTCACGTAGTCAGGTGGTCAAATGGTCAGTGGTCAAGTGGTCAATGGTCAATGGTCAATGGTCAAATGGTCAAGTGGTCAAGTGGTCATGTGGTCAATGGTCAATTGGTCAATGGTCGATTGGTCAAGTGGTCACGTGGTCAATGGTCAAGTGGTCAATGGTCCACTGGTCAAATGGTCAGTGGTCAAGTGGCCAGTGGTCAAGTGGTCAAGTTGACATATTGTCAAACGATCAAGTGGTCAATGGTCAATGGTCAATGGTCAATGGTCAAATGGTCAAGTGGTCAAGTGGTCATGTGGTCAATGGTCAATGGTCAAGTGGTCAAGTGGTCAAGTGGTCAATGGTCAAGTGGTCAATGGTCAATGGTCAAGAGGCCAAGTGGTCATGTGGTCAAATGGTCAAGTGGTCAATGGTCAAGTGGTCAATGGTCAAGTGGTCAAGTGGTCAAGTGGTCAATGGTCAAATGGTCAAGTGGTCAAGTTGTCATATTGTCAAACGATCAAGTGGTCAAGTGGTCAATGATCAAGTGGTCAATGGTCAAGTGCTGAAGTGGTCAAGTGGTTAAGTGGTCAGTGGTCAAGTGGTCAATGGTCAAGTGGTCAATGGTCAAATGGTCAAGTGGTCAAGTGGTCAAGTGGTCAATGGTCAAATGGACAAGTGGTCAAGTTGACATATTGTCAAACGATCAAGTGGTCAAGTGGTCAATGATCAAGTGGTCAAGTGGTCAATGATCAAGTGGTCAAGTGGTCAAGTGGTCAAATGGTCAGTGGTCAAGTGGTCAAGTGGTCAAGTGGTCAATGGTCAAGTGGTCATGTGGTCAAGTGGTCAAGTGGTCTGTGGTGAAGTGGTCAAGTGGTAAAGTGGTCAATGGTCAAATGGTCAAGTGGTCAATGGTCAAATGGTCAAGTGGTCAATGGTCATTGGTCAAATTGTCATTGGTCAAATGGTTATGTGGTCAAATGGTCAATGGTCAAGTGGTCAATGGTCAAGTGGTCAAGTGGTCAAGTGGTCAATGGTCAAATGGTCAAATGGTCAAGTGGTCAAGTTGTCATATTGTCAAACGATCAAGTGGTCAAGTGGTCAATGATCAAGTGGTCAATGGTCAAGTGCTGAAGTGGTCAAGTGGTTAAGTGGTCAGTGGTCAAGTGGTCAATGGTCAAGTGGTCAATGGTCAAATGGTCAAGTGGTCAAGTGGTCAAGTGGTCAATGGTCAAATGGACAAGTGGTCAAGTTGACATATTGTCAAACGATCAAGTGGTCTAGTGGTTAATGATCAAGTGGTCAAGTGGTCAAGTGGTCAAATGGTCAGTGGTCAAGTGGTGAATGGACAAGTGGTCAAGTGGGCAAGTGGTAAATGGTGAATGGTCAAGTGGTCAAATGGTCAAGTGGTCAATGGTCAAATGGTCAAGTGGTCAATGGTCGACTGGTCAAGTGGTCAATGGTCGACTCGTCAAGTGGTCAAATGGTCCACTGGGCAAGTGGTCAAGTGGTCAAATGGTCAGTGGTCAAGTGGTCAATGGTCAAGTGGTCAAGTGGTCAAGTGGTAAATGGTCAATGGTCAAGTGGTCAAGTGGTCAAGTGGTCAATGGTCAAGTGGTCAATGGTCAAGTGGTCAATGGTCAAGTGGTCATGTGGTCAAGTGGTCAAGTGGTCAGTGGTCAAGTGGTCAAGTGGTAAAGTGGTCAAGTGGTCAAGTGGTCAGTGGTCAGGTGGTCAAGTGGACAAATGGTCCAGTGGTCAATGGTCAAGTGGTCAATGGTCAAGTGGTCAATGGTCAAGGGGTCAATGGTCAAGTGGTCAAGTGGTCAGTGGTCAAATGGTCAAGTGGTCAAGTGGTCAAGTGGTCAATGGTCAATGGTCAAATGGTCAAGTGGTCAAGTGGTCATGTGGTCAATGGTCAAGTGGTCAATGGTCGACTGGTCACGTGGTCAAATGGTCGAGTGGTCAATGGTCAAGTGGTCAATTGGTCAAGTGGTCAATGGTCAAATGGTCAAATGGTCAAGTGGTCAAGTGGTCAATGGTCAAATGGTCAAGTGGTCAAGTGGTCAATGGTCATATGGTCAAATGGTCAAGTGGTCAATTGGTCAAGTGGTCAATGGTCAATGGTCAATGGTCAAGTAGTCAATGGTCAAGTGGTCAAGTGGTCAATTGTCCAAGTGGTCAAGTGGTCAGTGGTCAAGTGGTCAAGTGGTCAATTGGTCAAGTGGTCAAATGGTCAGTGGTCATGTGGTCAGTGGTCAAGAGGTCAATGGTCAAGTGGTCAAGTGGACAAGTGGTCAAGTGGTCAAGTGGTCAAGTGGTCAATGGTCATTGGTCAAATGGTCATTGGTCAAATGGTCATGTGGTCAAATGGTCAATGGGCAAGTGGTCAATGGTCAAGTGGTCAAGTGGTCAAGTGGTCAATGGTCAAATGGTCAAATGGTCAAGTGGTCAAGTTGTCATATTGCCAAACGATCAAGTGGTCAAGTGGTCAATGGTCAAGTGGTCAATGGTCAAGTGGTCAAGTGGTCAATGGTCAAGTGGTCATGTGGTCAAGTGGTCAAGTGGTCAGTGGTCAAGTGGTCAAGTGGTCAAGTGGTAAAGTGGTCAAGGGGTCAGTGGTCAAGTGGTCAATGGTCAAGTGGTCAAGTGGTCAAATGGTCAAGTGGTCAACTGGTCAATGGTCAAGTGGTCAAGTGGTCACGTGGTCAGTGGTCAAGTGGTCAATGGTCAAATGATCAAGTGGTCAATGGTCGACTGGTCAAGTGGCCAAATGGTCCAGTGGACAATGGTCAAGTGGTCAAGTGGTCAGTGTTCCAGTGGTCAAGTGGTCAGTGGTCAAGTGGTCAATGGTCAAGTGTTCAAGTGGTCAAGTCGTCATTGGTCAATGGTCAATGGTCAAATGGTCAAGTGGTCACGTGGTCAATCTACAAGTGGTCAACGGTCCACTGGTCAAATGGTCAGTGGTCAAGTGGCCAGTGGTCAAGTGGTCAAGTTGACATATTGTCAAACGATCAAGTGGTCAAGTGGTCAATGGTCAAGTGGTCAATGGTCAAGTGGTCAATGGTCAGTGGTCAAATGGTCAAGTGGTCAATTGGTCAAGTGGTCAAGTGGTCAATTGTTCAAGTGGTCAAGTGTCAATGGTCATGTGGTCAAGTGGTCAAGTGGTAAATGGTCAATGGTCAAGTGGTCAAGTGGTCAAGTGGTCAATGGTCAAGTGGTCAAGTGGTCAAGTGGTCAATGGTCAAGTGGTCAATGGTCAATGGTCAAGAGGCCAAGTGGTCATGTGGTCAAATGGTCAAGTGGTCAATGGTCGACTGGTCAAGTGGTCAAATGGTCCAGTGGACAATGGTCAAGTGGTCAAGTGGTCCAGTGGTCAAATGGTCAAATGGTCAGTGGTCAAGTGGTCAATGGTCAAATGGTCAAGTGGTCAAGTGGTCAAGTGGTCAATTGTCAAGTGGTCAATGGTCAAGTGGTCAATGGTCAAGTGGTCAATGGTCAAATGGTCAAGTGGTCAATGGTCGCCTGGTAAAGTGGTCAAATAGTCCAGTGGGCAAGTGGTCAAGTGGTCAAATGGTCAGTGGTCAAGTGGTCAATGGTCAAGTGGTCAATGGTCAAGTGGTCAAATGGTCAGTGGTCAAGTGGTCAATGGTCAAATGGTGAAGTTGTCAAGTGGTCAAGTGGTCAATGGTCAAGTGATCAAGTGGTCAAGTGGTCAAATGGTCCAGTGGTCAAGTGGTCAATGGTCAAGTGGTCAAGTGGTCAAGTGGTCAAATGGTCAGTGGTCAAGTGGTCAAGTGGTCAAATGGTCAAGTGGTCAACTGGTCAACGGTCAAGTGGTCAAGTGGTCAAGTGGTCAGTGGTCAAGTGGTCAATGGTCAAATGGTCAAGTGGTCAATGGTCGACTGGTCAAGTGGCCAAATGGTCCAGTGGACAATGGTCAAGTGGTCAAGTGGTTGGTGTTCAAGTGGTCAAGTGGTCAGTGGTCAAGTGGTCAATGGTCAAGTGTTCAAGTGGTCAATTGGTCAATGGTCAATGGTCAATGGTCAAATGTTCAAGTGGTCACGTGGTCAATGGTCAAGTGGTCAATGGTCCACTGGTCAAATGGTCAGTGGGCAAGTGGCCAGTGGTCAAGGGGTCAATGGTCAAATGGTCAAGTGGTCAAGTGGTCACGTGGTCAATGGTCAAGTGGTCAATGGTCAAGTGGTCAATGGACAAGTGGTCAAGTGTTCAAGTGGTCAAGTGGTCAGTGGTCAAATGGTCAAGTGGTCAAGTGGTCAAGTGGTCAAGTGGTCAGTGGTCAAGTGGTCAAGTGGTCAATGGTCAATGGTGAAATGGTCAAGTGGTCAAGTGGTCATGTGGTCAATGGTCAAGTGGTCAATGGTCGATTGGTCAAGTGGCCAAATGGTCCAGTGGACAATGGTCAAGCGGTCAAGTGGTAAAGTGGTCAAGTGGTCAAGTGGTCAATGGTCAAATGGTCATGTGGTCAAGTGGTCAAGTGGTCAACTGGTCAATGGTCAAATGGTCAAGTGGCCAAGTGGTCAAGTTGTCAATGGTCAAGTGGTCAATGGTCAAGTGGTCAATGGTCAAATGGTCAAGTGGTCAATGGTCGACTGGTCAAGTGGTCAAATGGTCCAGTGGACCGTGGTCAAGTGGTCAAGTGGTCAAGTGGTCAAATGGTCAGTTGTCAAGTGGTCAATGGTCAAATGGTCAAGTGGTCAAGTGGTCAAGTGGTCACTGGTCAATGGTCAAGTGGTCAATGGTCGCCTGGTAATGTGGTCAAATAGTCCAGTGGGCAAGTGGTCAAGTGGTCAAATGGTCAGCGGTCAAGTGGTCAATGGTCAAGTGGTCAATGGTCAAGTGGTCAATGGTCAAGTGGTCAATGGTCAAGTGGTCAAATGGTCAGTGGTCAAGTGGTCAATGGTCAAATGGTCAAGTTGTCAAGTTTTCAAGTGGTCAATGGTCAAGTGATCAAGTGGTCAAGTGGTCAAATGGTCCAGTGGTCAAGTGGTCAATGGTCAAGTGGTCAAGTGGTCAAGTGGTCAAATGGTCAGTGGTCAAGTGGTCAAGTGGTCAAATGGTCAAGTGGTCAACTGGTCAACGGTCAAGTGGTCAAGTGGTCAAGTGGTCAGTGGTCAAGTGGTCAAGTGGTCAAGTGGTAAAGTGGTCAAGGGGTCAGTGGTCAAGTGGTCAATGGTCAAGTGGTCAAGTGGTCAAATGGTCAAGTGGTCAACTGGTCAATGGTCAAGTGGTCAAGTGGTCACGTGGTCAGTGGTCAAGTGGTCAATGGTCAAATGATCAAGTGGTCAATGGTCGACTGGTCAAGTGGCCAAATGGTCCAGTGGACAATGGTCAAGTGGTCAAGTGGTCAGTGTTCCAGTGGTCAAGTGGTCAGTGGTCAAGTGGTCAATGGTCAAGTGTTCAAGTGGTCAAGTGGTCCAGTGGTCAATGGTCAATGGTGAAGTGGTCAATGGTCGCCTGGTAAAGTGGTCAAATAGTCCAGTGGGCAAGTGGTCAAGTGGTCAAATGGTCAGTGGTCAAGTGGTCAATGGTCAAGTGGTCAATGGTCAAGTGGTCAAATGGTCAGTGGTCAAGTGGTCAATGGTCAAATGGTCAAGTTGTCAAGTGGTCAAGTGGTCAATGGTCAAGTGGTCAAGTGGTCAAGTGGTCAAATGGTCCAGTGGTCAAGTGGTCAATGGTCAAGTGGTCAAGTGGTCAAGTGGTCAAGGGGTCAGTGGTCAAGTGGTCAATGGTCAAATGGTCAAGTGGTCAATGGTCGACTGGTCAAGTGGTCAATGGTCGACTCGTCAAGTGGTCAAATGGTCCAGTGGGCAAGTGGTCAAGTGGTCAAATGGTCAGTGGTCAAGTGGTCAATGGTCAAGTGGTCAATGGTCAAGTGGTCAATGGTCAAGTGGTCAAGTGGTCAATTGTTCAAGTGGTCAAGTGGTCAGTGGTCAAGTGGTCAAGTGGTCAATTGGTCAAGTGGTCAAATGGTCAGTGGTCATGTGCTCAGTGGTCAAGTGGTCAATGGTCAAGTGGTCAAGTGGTCAAGTGGTCAATGGTCAAATGGTCAAGTGGTCAAGTTGTCATATTGTCATACGATCAAGTGGTCAAGTGGTCAATGATCAAGTGGTCAAGTGGTCAAGTGGTCAGTGGTCAGGTGGTCAAATGGTCAAATGGTCAAGTGTTCAAGTGGTCAAGTGGTCACTGGTCAAGGGGTCAATGGTCAATGGGTCAATGGTCAAGTGGTCAAGTGGTCAATGGTCAAATGGTCAAGTGGTCAAGTGGTCAATGGTCAAGTGGTCAATGGTCAAGTGGTCAAGTGGTCAAGTGGTCAATGGTCAAATGGTCAATGGTCAATGGTCAAGTGGTAACGTGGTCACGTGGTCAATGGTCAAATGGTCAAATGGTCAAGTGGTCAAGTGGTCAGTGATTTAGTGGTCAATGGTCGCCTGGTCAAGAGGTCAAATGGTCCAGTGGACAATGGTCAAGTGGCCAATGGTCCATGGTCATGTGGTCAAGTGGTCAAGTGGTCCAGTGGTCAAGTGGTCAAGTGGTCAAGTGGTCAAATGGTCAGTGGTCAAATGGTCATGTGGTCAAGTGGTCAATGGTCAAGTGGTCAATGGTCAAATGGTCATGTGGTCAAGTGGTCAAGTGGTCAAGTGGTCAATGGTCAAGTGGTCAAAGGTCAAGTGGTCAAGTGGTCAAGTGGTCAAGTGGTCAAATGGTCAGTGGTCAAATGGTCATGTGGTCAAGTGGTCAATGGTCAAGTGGTCAATGGTCAAATGGTCATGTGGTCAAGTGGTCAAGTGGTCAATGGTCAAGTGGTCAAAGGTCAAGTGGTCAAGTGGTCAATGGTCAAGTGGTCAAGTAGTCAATGGTCAAGTGGTCAAGTGGTCAAGTGGTCAAGTGGTCAATGGTCAATGGTCAAATGGAAAAGTGGTCAAGTGGTCAATGGTCAAGTGGTCAAGTGGTCAATGGTCAAATGGTCAAGTAGTCAAGTGGTCAAGTGGTCAAATGGTCAAATGGTCAAATGGTCAAGTGGTCAAGTGGTCAAGTGGTCAATGGTCAAGGGGTCAAGTGGTCAAGTGGTCAAGTGGTCAATGGTCAAATGGTCAAGTGGTCAAGTGGTCAATGGTCAAGTGGTCAATGGTCAAGTGGTCAAGTGGTCAAGTGGTCAATGGTCAAGTGGTCAATGGTCAATGGTCAAGTGGTCACGTGGTCACGTGGTCAATGGTCAAATGGTCAAATGGTCAAGTGGTCAAGTGGTCAAGTGGTCAATGGTCAAGGGGTCAATGGTCAAGGGGTCAATGGTCAAGTGGTCAAGTGGTCAATGGTCAAATGGTCAAGTGGTCAAGTGGTCAATGGTCAAGTGGTCAATGGTCAAGTGGTCAAGTGGTCAAGTGGTCAATGGTCAAGTGGTCAATGGTCAATGGTCAAGTGGTGACGTGGTCCCGTGGTCAATGGTCAAATGGTCAAATGGTCAAGTGGTCAAGTGGTCAGTGATTAAGTGGTCAATGGTCGCCTGGTCAAGAGGTCAAATGGTCCAGTGGACAATGGTCAAGTGGTCAATGGTCAATGGTCAAGGGGTCAATGGTCAAGGGGTCAATGGTCAAGTGGTCAAGTGGTCAATGGTCAAATGGTCAAGTGGTCAAGTGGTCAATGGTCAAGTGGTCAATGGTCAAGTGGTCAAGTGGTCAAGTGGTCAATGGTCAAGTGGTCAATGGTCAATGGTCAAGTGGTGACGTGGTCACGTGGTCAATGGTCAAATGGTCAAATGGTCAAGTGGTCAAGTGGTCAAGTGGTCAGTGATTAAGTGGTCAATGGTCGCCTGGTCAAGAGGTCAAATGGTCCAGTGGACAATGGTCAAGTGGTCAATGGTCCATGGTCATGTGGTCAAGTGGTCAAGTGGTCAAGTGTTCAGTGGTCAACTGGTCAATGGTCAAATGGTCAAGTGGTCAAGTGGTCAAGTGGTCAAGTGGTCAAGTGGTCAATGGTCAAGTGATCAAGTGGTCAAGTGGTCAATGGTCAAGTGGTCAAGTGGTCAAGTGGTCAAGTGGTCAAGTGGTCAATGGTCAAATGGTCAAGTGGTCAAGTGGTCAAGTGGTCAAGTGGTCAAGTGGACAATGGTCAAGTGGTCAAGTGGTCAGTGATTAAGTGGTCAATGGTCCAGTGGACAATGGTCAAGTGGTCAATGGTCAATGGCCATGTGGTCAAGTGGTCAAGTGGTCAAGTGGTCATGTGGTCAATGGTCAAGTGGTCAATGATCAAGTGGTCAATGGTCAAGTGGTCAATGGTCAAGTGGTCAATGGTCAAGTGGTCAATGGTCAATGGTAAAATGGTCAAGTGGTCAAGTGGTCAATGGTCGACTGGTCAAATGATCAAGTGGTCAAATGGTCCAGTGGTGAAGTGGTCAATGGTCAAGTGGTCAAGTGGTCAAGGGGTCAAATGGTCAGTGGTCAAGTGGTCAAGTGGTCAATGCTCAAGTGGTCAAGTGGTCAAGTGGTCAATGTTCACATGGTCAAGTTGTCAAATTGTCAAACGCTCAAGTGGTCAATGGTCAAATGGACAAGTGGTCAATGATCAAGTGGTCAAGTGGTCAAGTGGTCAGTGGTCATGTGGTCAATGGTCAAATCGTCAAGTGGTCAAGTGGTCAATGGTCAAGTGGTCAATGGTCAAGTGGTCAATGGTCAAGTGGTCAATGGTCAAGTGGACAAGTGGTCAAGTGGTCAAGTGGTCAAGTGGTCGGTGGTCAAGTGGTCAAGTGGTCGGTGGTCAAGTGGTCAATGGTCATGTGGTCAAGTGGTCAAGGGGTCAATGGTCAAATGGTCAAGTGGTCAAGTGGTCTAGTGGCCAAGTGGTCAATGGTCAAATGGTCAAGTGGTCAAGTGGTCAAGTGGTCAAGTGGTCAAGTGGTCAAGTGGACAATGGTCAAGTGGTCAAGTGGTCAGTGATTAAGTGGTCAATGGTCCAGTGGACAATGGTCAAGTGGTCAATGGTCAATGGTCATGTGGTCAAGTGGTCAAGTGGTCAAGTGGTCAAGTGGTCAAGTGGTCAAGTGGTCATGTGGTCAGTGGTCAATGGTCAAGTAGTCAGTGGTCAAATGGTCAATTGGTCAAGTGGTCAATGGTCAAGCGGTCAAGTGGTCAATGGTCAAGTGGTCAAGTGGTCAATGGTCAAATGGTCAAGTGGTCAAGTGGTCAATGGTCATGTGGTCAATGGTCAAGTGGTCAATGGTCGATTGGCCAAGTGGTCAAATGGTCCAGTGGACACTGGTCAAGTGGTCATGTGGTCAAGTGGTCAATGGTCAAGTCGTCACGTGGTCATGTGGTCAATGGTCAAGTGGACACTGGTCAAGTGGTCAAGTGGTCAAATGGTCAAGTGGTCAAGTGGTCAAGTGGTCAAGTGGTCAAGTGGTCAGTGGTCAAGTGGTCAAGTGGTCAAGTGGTCAGTGGTCAAGTGGTCAAGTGGTCAAGTGGTCAGTGGTCAAGTGGTCAAGTGGTCAAGTGGTCAAGTGGTCAAGTGGCCAAGTGGTCAAGTGGTCAATGGTCAATGGTCAAATGGTCAAGTGGTCATGTGGTCAATGGTCAAGTGGTCAATGGTCGACTGGTCAAGTGGACAATGGTCAAGTGGTCAAGTGGTCAAGTGGTCAATGGTCAAATGGTCAAGTGGTCAAGTGGTCAATGGTCAAGTGGTCAAGTGGTCAAGTGGTCAAGTGGTCAGTGGTCAAGTGGTCAGTGGTCAATGGTCAAGTAGTCAGTGGTCAAGTGGTCAAGTGGTCCAATGGTCAAGTGGTCAAGTGGTCAATGGTCAAGTGGTCAAGTGGTCAATGGTCAAGTGGTCAAGTGGTCAAGTGGTCAAGTGGTCAAGTGGTCAAGTGGTCAGTGGTCAAGTGGTCAATGGTCAAATGGTCAAGTCGTCAAGTGGTCATGTGGTCAATGGTCAAGTGGTCAATGGTCAAGTGGTCAATGGTCGACTGGTCAAGTGGACAATGATCAAGTGGTCAAGTGGTCAAGAGGTCAATGGTCAAATGGTCAAGTGGTCAAGTGGTCAATGGTCACATGGTCAAGTGGTCATATGGTCAGGAGGTCAAGTTGTCAAATTGTCAAACGATGAAGTGGTCAATGGTCAAATGGTCAAGTGGTCAATGATCAAGTGGTCAAGTGGTCAAGTGGTCAATGGTCACATGGTCAACTGGTCATATGGTCAGGAAGTCAAGTTGTCAAATTGTCAAACGATCAAGTGGTCAATGGTCAAATGGTCAAGTGGTCAAGTGGTCAAGTGGTCAAGTGGTCAAGTGGTCAAGTGGTCAGTGGTCAAGTGGTCAATGGTCAAATGGTCAATGGTCAAGTGGTCAAGTGGTCAATGGTCAAGTGGTCAAGTGGTCAAGTGGTCAAGTGGTCAAGTGGTCAGTGGTCAGTGGTCAATGGTCAAGTAGTCAGTGGTCAAGTGGTCAAGTGGTCAAGTGGTCAAATGGTCAAGTGATCAAGTGGTCAATGGTCAAGTGGTCAAGTGGTCAAGTGGTCAATCGTCAAATGGTCAAGTGGTCAAGTGGTCAATGGTCAAATGGTCAAGTGGTCAAGTGGTCAATGGTCGACTGGTCAAGTGCTCAAGTGGTCAAATGGTCCAGTGGTGAAGTGGTCAATGTTCAGTGGTCAAGTGGTCAAGTGTTCAAGTGGTCAAGTGGTCAATGGTCAAGTGGTCAATGGTCAAGTGGTCAATGGTCAAGTGGACAAGTGGTCAAGTGGTCAATGGTCAAGTGGTCAATGGTAAAGTGGTCAAGTGGTCAAGTGGTCAATGGTCACATGGTCAAGTGGTCATATGGTCAGGAGGTCAAGTTGTCAAATTGTCAAACGATCAAGTGGTCAATGGTCAAATGGTCAAGTGGTTAATGATCAAGTGGTCAAGTGGTCAAGTGGTCAATGGTCACATGGTCAAGTGGTCATATGGTCAGTAGGTCAAGTTGTCAAATTGTCAAACGATCAAGTGGTCAATGGTCAAATGGTCAAATGGTCAATGATCAAGTGGTCAAGTGGTCAAGTGGTCAATGGTCAAGTGGTCAATGGTCAAGTGGTCAATGGTCAAGTGGTCAAGTGGTCAAGTGGTCAATGGTCAAGTGGTCAATGGTCAAGAGGTCAAGTGGTCAAGTGGTCAATGTTCGCATGGTCAAGTTGTCAAATTGTCAAACGATCAAGTGGTCAATGGTCAAATGGTCAAGTGGTCAATGATCAAGTGGTCAATTGGTCAAGTGGTCAAGTGGTCAAGTGGTCGGTGGTCAAGTGGTCAATGGTCAAGTGGTCAAGTGGTCAAGTGGTCAGTGGTCAAGTGGTCAATGGTCAAATGGTCAAGTGTTCAAGTGGTCAATGGTCAAGTGGTCAATGGTCAAGTGGACAAGTGGTCAAGTGGTCAAGTGGTCAAGTGGTCAAGTGGTCAAATGGTCAGTGGTCAAGTGGTCAATGGTCAAATGGTCAAGTGGTCAACAGGTCATGTGGTCAAGTGGTCAAGTGGTCAAGTGGTCAGTGGTCAAGTGGTCAAGTGGTGAAGTGGTCAAGTGGTCAAGTGGTCATTTTTCAAGTTGTCAAGTGATCAATGGTCAATGGTCAAATGGTCAAGTGGTCAAGTGGTCTTGTGGTCAATGGTCAAGTGGTCAATGGTCGATTGTTCAAGTGGCCAAATGGTCCAGTGGACAATGGTCAAGTGGTCAAGTGGTAAAGTGGTCAAGTGGCCAGTGGTCAAGTGGTCAATGGTCAAATGGTTAAGTGGTCAATGGTAGACTGGTCAAGTGGACAAATGGTCCAGTGGACAATGGTCAAGTGGTCAATGGTCAAATGGTCAAGTGGTCAAGTGGTCAAGTGGTCAATGGTCAGTGGTCAAGTGGTCAAGTGGTCAAGTGTTCAAGTGTTCAAGTGGTCAAGTGGTCAGTGGTCAAGTGGTCAATGGTCAAGTGTTCAAGTGGTCAAGTGGTCAAGTGGCCAGTGGTCAAGTGGTCAATGGTCAAATGGTCAAGTGGTCAAGTGGTCAAGTGGTCAATGGTCAAATGGTCAAGTGGTCATATGGTCAATGGTCAAGTGGTCAATTGTCGATTGGTCAAGTGGCCAAATGGTCCTGTGGACAATGGTCAAGTGGTCAAGTGGTAAAGTGGTCAAGTGGTCAATGGTCAAATGGTCAAGTGGTCAATGGTCGACTGGTCAAGTGGCCAAATGGTCCAGTGGACAATGGTCAATTGGTCAAGGGGTAAAGTGGTCAAGTGGTCAGTGGTCAAGTGGTCAAGTGGTCAAGTGGTCTAGTGGTCAGTGGTCAAGTGGTCTAGTGGTCAATGGTCAAGTGGTCAATGGTCATATGGTCAAGTGGTCAAGTGGTCAAGTTGTCAATGGTCGACTGGTCAAATGGTCAGTGGTCAAGTGGTCAATGGTCAAATGGTCAAGTTGTCAAGTGGTCAAGTGGTCAATGGTGAAGTGGTCAAGTGGTCAAGTGGTCAAGTGGTCAATGGTCAAATGGTCAAATGGTCCAGTGCACAATGGTCAAGTGGTCAAGTGGTCAAGTGGTAAAGTGGTCAAGTGGTCAGTGGTCAAGTGGTCAATGGTCAAATGGTCAAGTGGTCAATGGTCGACTGGTCAAGTGGTCAAACGGTCCAGTGGACAATGGTCAAGTGGTCAAGTGTTCAAGTGGTCAAGTGGTCAGTGGTCAAGTGGTCAAGTGGTCAAGTGGTAAAGTGGTCAAGGGGTCAGTGGTCAAGTGGTCAATGGTCAAATGGTCAAGTGGTCAAATGGTCAAGTGGTCAAGTGGTCAAGTGGTCAATGGTCAAATGGTCAAGTGGTCAAGTTGACATATTGTCAAACGATCAAGTGGTCAATGATCAAGTGGTCAATGATCAAGTGGTCAAGTGGTCAAGTGGTCAAGTGGTTAAATGGTCACTGGTCAAGTGGTCAATGGTCGACTCGTCAAGTGGTCAAATTGTCAGTGGTCAAGTGGTCAATGGTCAAGTGGTCAAGTGGTCAAGTGGTAAATGGTCAATGGTCAAGTGGTCATGTGGTCAAGTGGTCAATGGTCAAGTGGTCATGTGGTCAAGTGGTCAAGTGGTCAGTGGTCAAGTGGTCAATGGTAAAATGGTCAAGTGGTCAATGGTAAAATGGTCAAGTGGTCAAGTGGTCAAGTGGTCAAGTGGTAAAGTGGTCAAGGGGTCAGTGGTCAAGTGGTCAATGGTCAAATGGTCAAGTGGTCAATGGTCGACTCGTCAAGTGGTAAAATGGTCCAGTGGGCAAGTGGTCAAGTGGTCAAATGGTCAGTGGTCAAGTGGTCAATGGTCAAGTGGTCAAGTGGTAAATGGTCAATGGTCAATGGTCAAGTGGTCAAGTGGTCAAGTGGTCAAGTGGTCAGTGGTCATGTGGTCAAGTGGTCAGTGGTCAAGTGGTCAAGTGGTAAAGTGGTCAAGTGGTCAAGTGGTCAGTGGTCAGGTGGTGAAGTGGTCAGTGGTCAAATGGTCAAGTGGTCAAGTGGTCAAGTGGTCAAGTGGTCAAGTGGTCAAGTGGTCAATGGTCAATAGTGAAATGGTCAAGTGGTCAAGTGGTCATGTGGTCAATGGTCAAGTGGTCAATGGTCGATTGGTCAAGTGGCCAAATGGTCCAGTGGACAATGGTCAAGCGGTCAAGTGGTAAAGTGGTCAAGTGGTCAAGTGGTCAATGGTCAAATGGTCATGTGGTCAAGTGGTCAAGTGGTCAAGTGGTCAATGGTCAAATGGTCAAGTGGTCAAGTGGTCAAGTGGTCAATGGTCAAGTGGTCAATGGTCAAGTGGTCAATGGTCAAGTGGTCAAGTGGTCAGTGGTCAAATGGTCAAGTGGTCAAGTGGTCAAGTGGTCAGTGGTCAAGTGGTCAAGTGGTCAATGGTCAATGGTCAAATGGTCAAATGGTCAAGTGGTCAAGTGGTCATATGGTCAGGAGGTCAAGTTGTCAAATTGTCAAACGATCAAGTGGTCAATGGTCAAATGGTCAAGTGGTTGGTGGTCAAGTGGTCAATGGTCAAGTGGTCAAGTGGTCAAGTGGTCAATGGTCAAATGGTCAAGTGGTCAAGTGGTCAACTGGTCAAGTGGTCAAGTGGTCAGTGGTCAAGTGGTCAAGTGGTCAAGTGGTCAAGTGGTCAGTGGTCAAGTGGTCAAGTGGTCAATGGTCAATGGTCAAATGGTCAAGTGGTCATGTGGTCAATGGTCAAGTTCGTCAATGGTCGACTGGTCAAGTGGTCAAGTGGTCTATGGTCAAATGGTCAAGTGGTCAATGGTCAAGTGGTCAAGTGGTCAATGGTCAAGTGGTCAGTGGTCAAGTGGTCAAGTGGTCAATGGTCAATGGTCAAATGGTCAAGTGGTCAAGTGGTCAATGGACAAGTGGTCCAGTGGACAATGGTCAAGTGGTCAATGGTCAATGGTCATGTGGTCAAGTGGTCAAGTGGTCAAGTGGTCAAATGGTCAGTGGTCAAGTGGTCAAGTGGTCAAGTAGTCAAGTGGTCAGTGGTCAATGGTCAAGTGTTCAGTGGTCAAGTGGTCAAGTGGTCAAATGGTCAAGTGGTTAAGTGATCAATGGTCAAGAGGTCAATGGTCAAGTGATCAAATGGACAAGTGGTCAATGATCAAGTGGTCAAGTGGTCAAGTGGTCAGTGGTCAAATGGTCATTGGTCAAATGGTCATGTGGTCAAATGGTCAATGGGCAAGTGGTCAATGGTCAAGTGGTCAAGTGGTCAAGTGGTCAATGGTCAAATGGTCAAATGGTCAAGTGGTCAAGTTGTCATATTGCCAAACGATCAAGTGGTCAAGTGGTCAATGATCAAGTGGTCAATGGTCAAGTGGTGAAGTGGTCAAGTGGTGAAGTGGTCAAGTGGTCAAGTGGTCAATGGTCAAGTGGTCAATGGTCAAGTGTTCAAGTGGTCAAGTGGTCAATGGTCAATGGTCAATGGTCAATGGTCAAGTAGTCAATGGTCAAGTGGTCAAGTGGTCAATTGTCCAAGTGGTCAAGTGGTCAGTGGTCAAGTGGTCAAGTGGTCAATTGTTCAAGTGGTCAAATGGTCAGTGGTCATGTGGTCAGTGGTCAAGAGGTCAATGGTCAAGTGGTCAAGTGGACAAGTGGTCAAGTGGTCAAGTGGTCAAGTGGTCAATGGTCATTGGTCAAATGGTCATTGGTCAAATGGTCATGTGGTCAAATGGTCAATGGGCAAGTGGTCAATGGTCAAGTGGTCAAGTGGTCAAGTGGTCAATGGTCAAGTGCTGAAGTGGTCAAGTGGTTAAGTGGTCAGTGGTCAAGTGGTCAATGATCAAGTGGTCAATGGTCAAATGGTCAAGTGGTCAAGTGGTCAAGTGGTCAATGGTCAAATGGACAAGTGGTCAAGTTGACATATTGTCAAACGATCAAGTGGTCAAGTGGTCAATGATCAAGTGGTCAAGTGGTCAAGTGGTCAAATGGTCAGTGGTCAAGTGGTCAATGGACAAGTGGTCAAGTGGTCAAGTGGTAAATGGTGAATGGTCAAGTGGTCAAGTGGTCAAGTGGTCAATGGTCAAGTGGTCATGTGGTCAAGTGGTCAAGTGGTCAGTGGTCAAGTGGTCAAGTGGTAAAGTGGTCAAGTGGTCAAGTGGTCAGTGGTCAGGTGGTCAAGTGGTCAAATGGTCCAGTGGTCAATGGTCAAGTGGTCAATGGTCAAGTGCTCAATGGTCAAGTGGTCAATGGTCGACTGGTCAAGTGGCCAAATGGTCCAGTGGACAATGGTCAAGTGGCCAAGTGGTAAAGTGGTCAAGTGGTCAGTGGTCAAGTGGTCAATGGTCAAATGGTTAAGTGGTCAATGGTAGACTGGTCAAGTGGGCAAATGGTCCAGTGGACAATGGTTAAGTGGTCAATGGTCAAATGGTCAAGTGGTCAAGTGGTCAAGTGGTCAATGGTCAGTGGTCAAGTGGTCAAGTGGTCAAGTGTTCAAGTGGTCAAGTGGTCAGTGGTCAAGTGGTCAATGGTCAAGTGTTCAAGTGGTCAAGTGGTCAAGTGGCCAGTGGTCAAGTGGTCAATGGTCAAATGGTCAAGTGGTCAAGTGGTCAAGTGGTCAATGGTCAAATGGTCAAGTGGTCATATGGTCAATGGTCAAGTGGTCAATTGTCGATTGGTCAAGTGGCCAAATGGTCCAGTGGACAATGGTCAAGTGGTCAAGTGGTAAAGTGGTCAAGTGGTCAATGGTCAAATGGTCAAGTGGTCAATGGTCGACTGGTCAAGTGGTCAAACGGTCCAGTGGACAATGGTCAAGTGGTCAAGTGTTCAAGTGGTCAAGTGGTCAGTGGTCAAGTGGTAAAGTGGTCAAGCGGTCAGTGGTCAAGTGGTCAATGGTCAAATGGTCAAGTGGTCAAATGGTCAAGTGGTCAAGTGGTCAAGTGGTCAATGGTCAAATGGTCAAGTGGTCAAGTTGACATATTGTCAAACGATCAAGTGGTCAATGATCAAGTGGTCATGTGGTCAAGTGGTTAAATGGTCAGTGGTCAAGTGGTCAATGGACAAGTGGTCAAGTGGTCAAGTGGTAAATGGTGAATGGTCAAGTGGTCAAGTGGTCATGTGGTCAAGTGGTCAAGTGGTCAGTGGTCAAGTGGTCAAGTGGTCAAGTGGTAAAGTGGTCAAGGGGTCAGTGGTCAAGTGGTAAATGGTCAATGGTCAATGGTCAAGTGGTCAAGTGGTCAAGTGGTCAGTGGTCATGTGGTCAATGGACAAGTGGTCAAGTGGTCAAGTGGTCAATGGACAAGTGGTCAATGGTCGACTGGTCAAGTGGTCAATGGTCGACTCGTCAAGTGGTCAAATGGTCCAGTGGGCAAGTGGTCAAGTGGTCAAATGGTCAGTGGTCAAGTGGTCAATGGTCAAGTGGTCAATGGTCAAGTGGTCAAGTGGTCAATTGTTCAAGTGGTCAAATGGTCAAATGGTCAAGTGGTCAAGTTGTCATATTGTCAAACGATCAAGTGGTCAAGTGGTCAATGATCAAGTGGTCAATGGTCAAGTGCTGAAGTGGTCAAGTGGTTAAGTGGTCAGTGGTCAAGTGGTCAATGATCAAGTGGTCAATGGTCAAATGGTCAAGTGGTCAAGTGGTCAAGTGGTCAATGGTCAAATGGACAAGTGGTCAAGTTGACATATTGTCAAACGATCAAGTGGTCAAGTGGTCAATGATCAAGTGGTCAAGTGGTCAAGTGGTCAAATGGTCAGTGGTCAAGTGGTCAATGGACAAGTGGTCAAGTGGTCAAGTGGTAAATGGTGAATGGTCAAGTGGTCAAGTGGTCAAGTGGTCAATGGTCAAGTGGTCATGTGGTCAAGTGGTCAAGTGGTCAGTGGTCAAGTGGTCAAGTGGTAAAGTGGTCAAGTGGTCAAGTGGTCAGTGGTCAGGTGGTCAAGTGGTCAAATGGTCCAGTGGTCAATGGTCAAGTGGTCAATGGTCAAGTGGTCAATGGTCAAGTGGTCAATGGTCAAGTGGTCAAGTGGTCAGTGGTCAAATGGTCAAGTGGTCAAGTGGTCAAGTGGTCAGTGGTCAAGTGGTCAAGTGGTCAATGGTCAATGGTCAAATGGTCAAGTGGTCAAGTGGTCATGTGGTCAATGGTCAAGTGGTCAATGGTCGACTGGTCACGTGGTCAAATGGTCCAGTGGACAATGGTCAAGTGGTCAATGGTCAAATGGTCAAGTGGTCAATGGTCGACTGGTCAAGTGGTCAAATGGTCCAGTGGACAATGGTCGAGTGGTCACGTAGTCAGGTGGTCAAATGGTCAGTGGACAAGTGGTCAATGGTCAATGGTCAATGGTCAAATGGTCAAGTGGTCAAATGGTCAGTGGTCAAGTGGTCAATGGTCAAGTGGTCAATGGTCAAGTGGTCAAATGGTCAGTGGTCAAGTGGTCAATGGTCAAATGGTCAAGTTGTCAAGTGGTCAAGTGGTCAATGGTCAAGTGGTCAATTGGTCAAGTGGTCAATGGTCAAATGGTCAAATGGTCAAGTGGTCAAGTGGTCAATGGTCAAATGGTCAAGTGGTCAAGTGGTCACGTGGTCAGTGGTCAAGTGGTCAATGGTCAAATGATCAAGTGGTCAATGGTCGACTGGTCAAGTGGCCAAAATTCCAGTGGACAATGGTCAAGTGGTCAAGTGGTCAGTGTTCCAGTGGTCAAGTGGTCAGTGTTCCAGTGGTCAAGTGGTCAGAGGTCAAGTGGTCAATGGTCAAGTGTTCAAGTGGTCAAGTGGTCAATGGTCAATGGTCAATGGTTAAATGGACAAGTGGTCACGTGGTCAATGGTCAAGTGGTCAATGGTCCACTGGTCAAATGGTCAGTGGTCAAGTGGCCAGTGGTCAAGTGGTCAAGTTGACATATTGTCAAACGATCAAGTGGTCAAGTGGTCAATGGTCAAGTGGTCAATGGTCAAGTGGTCAATTGGTCAAGTGGTCAATGGTCAAATGGTCAAATGGTCAAGTGGTCAAGTGGTCAATGGTCAAATGGTCAAGTGGTCAAGTGGTCAATGGTCATATGGTCAAATGGTCAAGTGGTCAATTGGTCAAGTGGTCAATGGTCAATGGTCAATGGTCAAGTAGTCAATGGTCAAGTGGTCAAGTGGTCAATTGTCCAAGTGGTCAAGTGGTCAGTGGTCAAGTGGTCAAGTGGTCAATTGGTCAAGTGGTCAAATGGTCAGTGGTCATGTGGTCAGTGGTCAAGAGGTCAATGGTCAAGTGGTCAAGTGGACAAGTGGTCAAGTGGTCAAGTGGTCAAGTGGTCAATGGTCATTGGTCAAATGGTCATTGGTCAAATGGTCATGTGGTCAAATGGTCAATGGGCAAGTGGTCAATGGTCAAGTGGTCAAGTGGTCAAGTGGTCAATGGTCAAATGGTCAAATGGTCAAGTGGTCAAGTTGTCATATTGCCAAACGATCAAGTGGTCAAGTGGTCAATGATCAAGTGGTCAATGGTCAAGTGGTGAAGTGGTCAAGTGGTGAAGTGGTCAAGTGGTCAAGTGGTCAATGGTCAAGTGGTCAATGGTCAAGTGGTCAATGGTCAAGTGGTCAAGTGGTCAATGGTCAAGTGGTCATGTGGTCAAGTGGTCAAGTGGTCAGTGGTCAAGTGGTCAAGTGGTCAAGTGGTAAAGTGGTCAAGGGGTCAGTGGTCAAGTGGTCAATGGTCAAGTGGTCAAGTGGTCAAATGGTCAAGTGGTCAACTGGTCAATGGTCAAGTGGTCAAGTGGTCACGTGGTCAGTGGTCAAGTGGTCAATGGTCAAATGATCAAGTGGTCAATGGTCGACTGGTCAAGTGGCCAAATGGTCCAGTGGACAATGGTCAAGTGGTCAAGTGGTCAGTGTTCCAGTGGTCAAGTGGTCAGTGGTCAAGTGGTCAATGGTCAAGTGTTCAAGTGGTCACGTGGTCAGTGGTCAAGTGGTCAATGGTCAAATGATCAAGTGGTCAATGGTCGACTGGTCAAGTGGCCAAATGGTCCAGTGGACAATGGTCAAGTGGTCAAGTGGTCAGTGTTCCAGTGGTCAAGTGGCCAGTGGTCAAGTGGTCAAGTTGACATATTGTCAAACGATCAAGTGGTCAAGTGGTCAATGGTCAAGTGGTCAATGGTCAAGTGGTCAATGGTCAAGTGGTCAATGGTCAGTGGTCAAATGGTCAAGTGGTCAATTGGTCAAGTGGTCAAGTGGTCAATTGTCAAGTGGTCAATGGTCAAATTGTCAAGTGGTCAAGTGGTCAAGTGGTCACTGGTCAATGGTCAAGTGGTCAATGGTCGCCTGGTAAAGTGGTCAAATAGTCCAGTGGGCAAGTGGTCAAGTGGTCAAATGGTCAGTGGTCAAGTGGTCAATGGTCAAGTGGTCAATGGTCAAGTGGTCAAATGGTCAGTGGTCAAGTGGTCAATGGTCAAATGGTCAAGTTGTCAAGTGGTCAAGTGGTCAATGGTCAAGTGATCAAGTGGTCAAGTGGTCAAATGGTCCAGTGGTCAAGTGGTCAATGGTCAAGTGGTCAAGTGGTCAAGTGGTCAAATGGTCAGTGGTCAAGTGGTCAAGTGGTCAAATGGTCAAGTGGTCAACTGGTCAACGGTCAAGTGGTCAAGTGGTCAAGTGGTCAGTGGTCAAGTGGTCAATGGTCAAATGGTCAAGTGGTCAATGGTCGACTGGTCAAGAGGACAAATGGTCCAGTGGACAATGGTCAATGGTCAAATGGTCAAGTGGTCAATGGTCGACTGGTCAAGTGGCCAAATGGTCCAGTGGACAATGGTCAAGTGGTCAAGTGGTTGGTGTTCAAGTGGTCAAGTGGTCAGTGGTCAAGTGGTCAATGGTCAAGTGTTCAAGTGGTCAATTGGTCAATGGTCAATGGTCAATGGTCAAATGTTCAAGTGGTCACGTGGTCAATGGTCAAGTGGTCAATGGTCCACTGGTCAAATGGTCAGTGGGCAAGTGGCCAGTGGTCAAGTGGTCAATGGTCAAATGGTCAAGTGGTCAAGTGGTCACGTGGTCAATGGTCAAGTGGTCAATGGTCAAGTGGTCAATGGACAAGTGGTCAAGTGTTCAAGTGGTCAAGTGGTCAGTGGTCAAATGGTCAAGTGGTCAAGTGGTCAAGTGGTCAAGTGGTCAGTTGTCAAGTGGTCAAGTGGTCAATGGTCAATGGTGAAATGGTCAAGTGGTCAAGTGGTCATGTGGTCAATGGTCAAGTGGTCAATGGTCGATTGGTCAAGTGGCCAAATGGTCCAGTGGACAATGGTCAAGCGGTCAAGTGGTAAAGTGGTCAAGTGGTCAAGTGGTCAATGGTCAAATGGTCATGTGGTCAAGTGGTCAAGTGGTCAAGTGGTCAATGGTCAAATGGTCAAGTGGTCAAGTGGTCAAGTTGTCAATGGTCAATTGGTCAATGGTCAAGTGGTCAATGGTCAAATGGTCAAGTGGTCAATGGTCGACTGGTCAAGTGGTCAAATGGTCCAGTGGACAGTGGTCAAGTGGTCAAGCGGTCAAGTGGTCAAATGGTCAGTTGTCAAGTGGTCAATGGTCAAATGGTCAAGTGGTCAAGTGGTCAAGTGGTCACTGGTCAATGGTCAAGTGGTCAATGGTCGCCTGGTAATGTGGTCAAATAGTTCAGTGGGCAAGTGGTCAAGTGGTCAAATGGTCAGTGGTCAAGTGGTCAATGGTCAAGTGGTCAATGGTCAAGTGGTCAATGGTCAAGTGGTCAAATGGTCAGTGGTCAAGTGGTCAATGGTCAAATGGTCAAGTTGTCAAGTTTTCAAGTGGTCAATGGTCAAGTGTTCAAGTGGTCAAGTGGTCAAATGGTCCAGTGGTCAAGTGGTCAATGGTCAAGTGGTCAAGTGGTCAAGTGGTCAGTGGTCAAGTGGTCAATGGTCAAATGGTCAAGTGGTCAAGTGGTCAAGTTGTCAATGGTCAAGTGGTCAATGGTCAAGTGGTCAATGGTCAAATGGTCAAGTGGTCAATGGTCGACTGGTCAAGTGGTCAAATGGTCCAGTGGACAGTGGTCAAGTGGTCAAGTGGTCAAGTGGTCAAATGGTCAGTTGTCAAGTGGTCAATGGTCAAATGGTCAAGTGGTCAAGTGGTCAAGTGGTCACTGGTCAATGGTCAATGGTCAAATGTTCAAGTGGTCACGTGGTCAATGGTCAAGTGGTTAATGGTCCACTGGTCAAATGGTCAGTGGTCAAGTGGCCAGTGGTCAAGTGGTCAATGGTCAAATGGTCAAGTGGTCAAGTGGTCAAGTGGTCAATGGTCAAGTGGTCAATGGTCAAGTGGTCAATGGACAAGTGGTCAAGTGTTCAAGTGGTCAAGTGGTCAGTGGTAAAATGGTCAAGTGGTCAAGTGGTCAAGTGGTCAAGTGGTCAGTGGTCAAGTGGTCAAGTGGTCAATGGTCAATGGTGAAATGGTCAAGTGGTCAAGTGGTCATGTGGTCAATGGTCAAGTGGTCAATGGTCGATTGGTCAAGTGGCCAAATGGTCCAGTGGACAATGGTCAAGCGGTTAAGTGGTAAAGTCGTCAAGTGGTCAAGTGGTCAATGGTCAAATGGTCATGTGGTCAAGTGGTCAAGTGGTCAAGTGGTCAATGGTCAAATGGTCAAGTGGTCAAGTGGTCAAGTTGTCAATGGTCAAGTGGTCAATGGTCAAGTGGTCAATGGTCAAGTGGTCAAGTGGTCAGTGGTCAAATGGTCAAGTGGTCAAGTGGTCAAGTGGTCAGTGGTCAAGTGGTCAAGTGGTCAATGGTCAATGGTCAAATGGTCAAGTGGTCAAGTGGTCATGTGGTCAAGTGGTCAATGGTCAAGTGGTCAATGGTCAAGTGGTCAAATGGTCCAGTGGACAATGGTCGAGTGGTCACGTAGTCAGGTGGTCAAATGGTCAGTGGTCAAGTGGTCAATGGTCAATGGTCAATGGTCAAATGGTCAAGTGGTCAAGTGGTCATGTGGTCAATGGTCAAGTGGTCAATGGTCGATTGGTCAAGTGGTCAAGTGGTCATGTGGTCAAGTGGTCAATGGTCAAGTGGTCAATGGTCAAGTGGTCAAGTGGTCAAATGGTCGACTGGTCACGTGGTCAAATGGTCCAGTGGACAATGGTCAAGTGGTCAATGGTCAAATGGTCAAGTGGTCAATGGTCGACTGGTCAAGTGGTCAAATGGTCCAGTGGACAATGGTCGAGTGGTCACGTAGTCAGGTGGTCAAATGGTCAGTGGTCAAGTGGTCAATGGTCAATGGTCAATGGTCAAATGGTCAAGTGGTCAAGTGGTCATGTGGTCAATGGTCAATTGGTCAATGGTCGATTGGTCAAGTGGTCACGTGGTCAATGGTCAAGTGGTCAATGGTCCACTGGTCAAATGGTCAGTGGTCAAGTGGCCAGTGGTCAAGTGGTCAAGTTGACATATTGTCAAACGATCAAGTGGTCAATGGTCAATGGTCAATGGTCAATGGTCAAATGGTCAAGTGGTCAAGTGGTCATGTGGTCAATGGTCAAGTGGTCAATTGTTCAAGTGGTCAAGTGGTCAATGGTCAAGTGGTCAAGTGGTCAAGTGGTAAATGGTCAATGGTCAAGTGGTCAAGTGGTCAAGTGGTCAATGGTCAAGTGGTCAATGGTCAATGGTCAAGAGGCCAAGTGGTCATGTGGTCAAATGGTCAAGTGGTCAATGGTCAAGTGGTCAATGGTCAAGTGGTCAAGTGGTCAAGTGGTCAATGGTCAAATGGTCAAGTGGTCAAGTTGTCATATTGTCAAACGATCAAGTGGTCAAGTGGTCAATGATCAAGTGGTCAATGGTCAAGTGCTGAAGTGGTCAAGTGGTTAAGTGGTCAGTGGTCAAGTGGTCAATGGTCAAGTGGCCAATGGTCAAATGGTCAAGTGGTCAAGTGGTCAAGTGGTCAATGGTCAAATGAACAAGTGGTCAAGTTGACATATTGTCAAACGATCAAGTGGTCAAGTGGTCAATGATCAAGTGGTCAAGTGGTCAATGATCAAGTGGTCAAGTGGTCAAGTGGTCAAATGGTCAGTGGTCAAGTGGTCAAGTGGTCTAGTGGTCAATGGTCAAGTGGTCATGTGGTCAAGTGGTCAAGTGGTCAGTGGTGAAGTGGTCAAGTGGTAAAGTGGTCAATGGTCAAATGGTCAAGTGGTCAATGGTCAAATGGTCAAGTGGTCAATGGTCGACTGGTCAAGTGGTCAATGGTCGACTCGTCAAGTGGTCAAATGGTCCACTGGGCAAGTGGTCAAGTGGTCAAATGGTCAGTGGTCAAGTGGTCAAATGGTAAATGGTCAATGGTCAAGTGGTCAAGTGGTCAAGTGGTCAATGGTCAAGTGGTCAATGGTCAATGGTCAAGAGGCCAAGTGGTCATGTGGTCAAATGGTCAAGTGGTCAATGGTCGACTGGTCAAGTGGTCAAATGGTCCAGTGGACAATGGTCAAGTGGTCAAGTGGTCCAGTGGTCAAATGGTCAAATGGTCAGTGGTCAAGTGGTCAATGGTCAAATGGTCAAGTGGTCAAGTGGTCAAGTGGTCAATGGTCAAGTGGTCAATGGTCAAGTGGTCAATGGTCAAGTGGTCAAGTGTTCAAGTGGTCAAGTGGTCAGTGGTCAAATGGTCAAATGGTCAAGTGGTAAAGTGGTCAAGTGGTCAGTGGTCAGGTGGTCAAGTGGTCAAATGGTCCAGTGGTCAATGGTCAAGTGGTCAATGGTCAAATGGTCAAGTGGTCAATGGTCGACTGGTCAAGTGGTCAAATGGTCCAGTGGACAATGGTCAAGTGGTCAAGTGGTCAAGTGGTCAAATGGTCAGTTGTCAAGTGGTCAATGGTCAAATGGTCAAGTGGTCAAGTGGTCAAGTGGTCAATGGTCAATGGTCAAGTGGTCAATGGTCGCCTGGTAAAGTGGTCAAATAGTCCAGTGGGAAAGTGGTCAGGTGGTCAAATGGTCAGTGGTCAAGTGGTCAATGGTCAAGTGTTCAATGGTCAAGTGGTCAAATGGTCAGTGGTCAAGTGGTCAATGGTCAAATGGTCAAGTTGTCAAGTGGTCAAGTGGTCAGTGGTCAAGTGGTCAAGTGGTCAAGTGGTCAATGGTCGACTGGTCAAGTGGTCAAATGGTCCAGTGGACAATGGTCGAGTGGTCAAGTAGTCAGGTGGTCAAATGGTCAGTGGTCAATGGTCAATGGTCAAATGGTCAAGTGGTCAATGGTCCACTGGTCAAATGGTCAATGGTCAAGTGGTCAATGGACAAGTGGTCAAGTGTTCAAGTGGTCAAGTGGTCAGTGGTCAAATGGTCAAGTGGTCAAGTGGTCAAGTGGTCAAGTGGTCAGTGGTCAAGTGGTCAAGTGGTCAAATGGTCAAGTGGTCAAGTGGTCATGTGGTCAATGGTCAAGTGGTCAATGGTCGATTGGTCAAGTGGCCAAATGGTCAAGTGGTCAATGGTCGACTGGTAAAGTGGTCAAATGGTCCAGTGGACAATGGTCAAGTGGTCAATGGTCAAATGGTCAAGTGGTCAATGGACGACTGGTCAAGTGGTCAAATGGTCCAGTAGTCAAGTGGTCAATGGTCAAGTGGTCAAGTTGTCAAGTGGTCAAGTGGTCAAATGGTCAGTGGTCAAGTGGTCAATGGTCAAATGGTCAAGTGGTCAACTGGTCATGTGGTCAAGTGGTCAAGTGGTCAAGTGGTCAGTGGTCAAATGGTCAAGTGGTCAAGTGGTCAAGTGGTCAAGTGGTCAGTGGTCAAGTGGTCAAGTGGTCAAATGGTCAAGTGGTCAAGTGGTCATGTGGTCAATGGTCAAGTGGTCAATGGTCGATTGGTCAAGTGGCCAAATGGTCAAGTGGTCAATGGTCGACTGGTAAAGTGGTCAAATGGTCCAGTGGACAATGGTCAAGTGGTCAATGGTCAAATGGTCAAGTGGTCAATGGTCGACTGGACAAGTGGTCAAGTGGTCAAATGGTCAGTAGTCAAGTGGTCAATGGCCAAATGGTCAAATGGTCCAGTAGACAATGGTCAAGTGGTCAAGTGGTCAATGGTCAAGTGGTCAATGGTCGACTGGTCAAATGGTCAAGTGGTCATGTGGTCAAGTGGTCAAGTGGTCAAGTGGTCAATGGTCAAGTGGTCAAGTGTTCAAGTGGTCAAGTGGTCAAGTGGTCAGTGGTCAAATGGTCAATGGTCAAATGGTCACGTGGTCAATGGTCGACTGGTCAAATGGTCAGTGGTCAAGTGGTCAATGCTCAAATGGTCAAGTTGTCAAGTGGTCAAGTGGTCAATGGTCAAATGGTCAAGTTGTCAAGTGGTCAAGTGGTCAATGGTCAAGTGGTCAAGTGGTCAAGTGGTCAAATGGTCCAGTGGTCAAGTGGTAAAGTGGTCAAGTGGTCAAATGGTCAGTGGTCAAGTGGTCAAGTGGTCAAATGGTCAAGTGGTCAACTGGTCAATGGTCAAGTGGTCAAGTGGTCAAGTGGTCAGTGGTCAAGTGGTCAATGGTCAAATGGTCAAGTGGTCAATGGTCGACTGGTCAAGTGGCCAAATGGTCCAGTTGTCAAGTGGTCAATGGTCAAGTGGTCAAGTGGTCAAGTGGTCAAATGGTCAGTGGTCAAGTGGTCAAGTGGTCAAATGGTCAAGTGGTCAACTGGTCAATGGTCAAGTGGTCAAGTGGTCAAGTGGTCAGTGGTCAAGTGGTCAATGGTCAAATGGTCAAGTGGTCAATGGTCGACTGGTCAAGTGGCCAAATGGTCCAGTGGACAATGGTCAAGTGGTCAAGTGGTCAGTGTTCAAGTGGTCAAGTGGTCAGTGGTCAAGTGGTCAATGGTCAAGTGTTCAAGTGGTCAAGTGGTCAATGGTCAATGGTCAATGGTCAATGGTCAAATGGTCAAGTGGTCAATGGTCCACTGGTCAAATGGTCAATGGTCAAGTGGTCAATGGACAAGTGGTCAAGTGTTCAAGTGGTCAAGTGGTCAGTGGTCAAATGGTCAAGTGGTCAAGTGGTCAAGTGGTCAAGTGGTCAGTGGTCAAGTGGTCAAGTGGCCAAATGGTCAAGTGGTCAAGTGGTCATGTGGTCAATGGTCAAGTGGTCAATGGTCGATTGGTCAAGTGGCCAAATGGTCAAGTGGACAATGGTCAAGTGGTCAAGTGGTCAATGGTCAAATGGTCAAGTGGTCATATGGTCAATGGTCAAGTGGTCAATTGTCGATTGGTCAAGTGGCCAAATGGTCCAGTGGACAATGGTCAAGTGGTCAAGTGGTAAAGTGGTCAAGTGGTCAATGGTCAAATGGTCAAGTGGTCAATGGTCGACTGGTCAAGTGGTCAAACGGTCCAGTGGACAATGGTCAAGTGGTCAAGTGTTCAAGTGGTCAAGTGGTCAGTGGTCAAGTGGTCAAGTGGTCAAGTGGTAAAGTGGTCAAGGGGTCAGTGGTCAAGTGGTCAATGGTCAAATGGTCAAGTGGTCAAATGGTCAAGTGGTCAAGTGGTCAAGTGGTCAATGGTCAAATGGTCAAGTGGTCAAGTTGACATATTGTCAAACGATCAAGTGGTCAATGATCAAGTGGTCATGTGGTCAAGTGGTTAAATGGTCAGTGGTCAAGTGGTCAATGGACAAGTGGTCAAGTGGTCAAGTGGTAAATGGTGAATGGTCAAGTGGTCAAGTGGTCATGTGGTCAAGTGGTCAAGTGGTCAGTGGTCAAGTGGTCAATGGACAAATGGTCAAGTGGTCAAGTGGTCAAGTGGTCAATGGTCAAATGGACAAGTGGTCAAGTTGACATATTGTCAAACGATCAAGTGGTCAAGTGGTCAATGATCAAGTGGTCAAGTGGTCAAGTGGTCAAATGGTCAGTGGTCAAGTGGTCAATGGACAAGTGGTCAAGTGGTCAAGTGGTAAATGGTGAATGGTCAAGTGGTCAAGTGGTCAAGTGGTCAATGGTCAAGTGGTCATGTGGTCAAGTGGTCAAGTGGTCAGTGGTCAAGTGGTCAAGTGGTAAAGTGGTCAAGTGGTCAAGTGGTCAGTGGTCAGGTGGTCAAGTGGTCAAATGGTCCAGTGGTCAATGGTCAAGTGGTCAATGGTCAAGTGGTCAATGGTCAAGTGGTCAATGGTCAAGTGGTCAAGTGGTCAGTGGTCAAATGGTCAAGTGGTCAAGTGGTCAAGTGGTCAGTGGTCAAGTGGTCAAGTGGTCAATGGTCAATGGTCAAATGGTCAAGTGGTCAAGTGGTCATGTGGTCAATGGTCAAGTGGTCAATGGTCGACTGGTCACGTGGTCAAATGGTCCAGTGGACAATGGTCAAGTGGTCAATGGTCAAATGGTCAAGTGGTCAATGGTCGACTGGTCAAGTGGTCAAATGGTCCAGTGGACAATGGTCGAGTGGTCACGTAGTCAGGTGGTCAAATGGTCAGTGGACAAGTGGTCAATGGTCAATGGTCAATGGTCAAATGGTCAAGTGGTCAAACGGTCAGTGGTCAAGTGGTCAATGGTCAAGTGGTCAATGGTCAAGTGGTCAAATGGTCAGTGGTCAAGTGGTCAATGGTCAAATGGTCAAGTTGTCAAGTGGTCAAGTGGTCAATGGTCAAGTGGTCAATTGGTCAAGTGGTCAATGGTCAAATGGTCAAATGGTCAAGTGGTCAAGTGGTCAATGGTCAAATGGTCAAGTGGTCAAGTGGTCACGTGGTCAGTGGTCAAGTTGTCAATGGTCAAATTATCAAGTGGTCAATGGTCGACTGGTCAAGTGGCCAAATGGTCCAGTGGACAATGGTCAAGTGGTCAAGTGGTCAGTGTTCCAGTGGTCAAGTGGTCAGTGTTCCAGTGGTCAAGTGGTCAGTGGTCAAGTGGTCAATGGTCAAGTGTTCAAGTGGTCAAGTGGTCAATGGTCAATGGTCAATGGTTAAATGGACAAGTGGTCACGTGGTCAATGGTCAAGTGGTCAATGGTCCACTGGTCAAATGGTCAGTGGTCAAGTGGCCAGTGGTCAAGTGGCCAGTGGTCAAGTGGTCAAGTTGACATATTGTCAAACGATCAAGTGGTCAAGTGGTCAATGGTCAAGTGGTCAATGGTCAAGTGGTCAATTGGTCAAGTGGTCAATGGTCAAATGGTCAAATGGTCAAGTGGTCAAGTGGTCAATGGTCAAATGGTCAAGTGGTCAAGTGGTCAATGGTCATATGGTCAAATGGTCAAGTGGTCAATTGGTCAAGTGGTCAATGGTCAATGGTCAATGGTCAAGTAGTCAATGGTCAAGTGGTCAAGTGGTCAATTGTCCAAGTGGTCAAGTGGTCAGTGGTCAAGTGGTCAAGTGGTCAATTGGTCAAGTGGTCAAATGGTCAGTGGTCATGTGGTCAGTGGTCAAGAGGTCAATGGTCAAGTGGTCAAGTGGACAAGTGGTCAAGTGGTCAAGTGGTCAAGTGGTCAATGGTCATTGGTCAAATGTTCATTGGTCAAATGGTCATTGGTCAAATGGTCATGTGGTCAAATGGTCAATGGGCAAGTGGTCAATGGTCAAGTGGTCAAGTGGTCAAGTGGTCAATGGTCAAATGGTCAAATGGTCAAGTGGTCAAGTTGTCATATTGCCAAACGATCAAGTGGTCAAGTGGTCAATGATCAAGTGGTCAATGGTCAAGTGGTGAAGTGGTCAAGTGGTGAAGTGGTGAAGTGGTCAAGTGGTCAATGGTCAAGTGGTCAATGGTCAAGTGGTCAATGGTCAAGTGGTCAAGTGGTCAATGGTCAAGTGGTCATGTGGTCAAGTGGTCAAGTGGTCAGTGGTCAAGTGGTCAAGTGGTCAAGTGGTAAAGTGGTCAAGGGGTCAGTGGTCAAGTGGTCAATGGTCCACTGGTCAAATGGTCAGTGGTCAAGTGGCCAGTGGTCAAGTGGCCAGTGGTCAAGTGGCCAGTGGTCAAGTGGTCAAGTTGACATATTGTCAAACGATCAAGTGGTCAAGTGGTCAATGGTCAAGTGGTCAATTGTCAAGTGGTCAATTGGTCAAGTGGTCAATGGTCAAATGGTCAAGTGGTCAAGTGGTCAATGGTCAAATGGTCAAGTGGTCAAGTGGTCAATGGTCATATGGTCAAATGGTCAAGTGGTCAATTGGTCAAGTGGTCAATGGTCAATGGTCAATGGTCAAGTAGTCAATGGTCAAGTGGTCAAGTGGTCAGTGGTCAAGTGGTCAAGTGGTCAATTGGTCAAGTGGTCAAATGGTCAGTGGTCATGTGGTCAGTGGTCAAGAGGTCAATGGTCAAGTGGTCAAGTGGACAAGTGGTCAAGTGGTCAAGTGGTCAAGTGGTCAATGGTCATTGGTCAAATGGTCATTGGTCAAATGGTCATGTGGTCAAATGGTCAATGGGCAAGTGGTCAATGGTCAAGTGGTCAAGTGGTCAAGTGGTCAATGGTCAAATGGTCAAATGGTCAAGTGGTCAAGTTGTCATATTGCCAAACGATCAAGTGGTCAAGTGGTCAATGATCAAGTGGTCAATGGTCAAGTGGTGAAGTGGTCAAGTGGTGAAGTGGTCAAGTGGTCAAGTGGTCAATGGTCAAGTGGTCAATGGTCAAGTGGTCAATGGTCAAGTGGTCAAGTGGTCAATGGTCAAGTGGTCATGTGGTCAAGTGGTCAAGTGGTCAGTGGTCAAGTGGTCAAGTGGTCAAGTGGTAAAGTGGTCAAGGGGTCAGTGGTCAAGTGGTCAATGGTCAAGTGGTCAAGTGGTCAAATGGTCAAGTGGTCAACTGGTCAATGGTCAAGTGGTCAAGTGGTCACGTGGTCAATGGTCAAGTGGTCAATGGTCAAGTGGTCAAGTGGTCAATGGTCAAGTGGTCATGTGGTCAAGTGGTCAAGTGGTCAGTGGTCAAGTGGTCAAGTGGTCAAGTGGTAAAGTGGTCAAGGGGTCAGTGGTCAAGTGGTCAATGGTCAAGTGGTCAAGTGGTCAAATGGTCAAGTGGTCAACTGGTCAATGGTCAAGTGGTCAAGTGGTCACGTGGTCAGTGGTCAAGTGGTCAATGGTCAAATGATCAAGTGGTCAATGGTCGACTGGTCAAGTGGCCAAATGGTCCAGTGGACAATGGTCAAGTGGTCAAGTGGTCAGTGTTCCAGTGGTCAAGTGGTCAGTGGTCAAGTGGTCAATGGTCAAGTGTTCAAGTGGTCAAGTGGTCAATGGTCAATGGTCAATGGTCAAATGGTCAAGTGGTCACGTGGTCAATGGACAAGTGGTGAATGGTCCACTGGTCAAATGGTCAGTGGTCAAGTGGCCAGTGGTCAAGTGGTCAAGTTGACATATTGTCAAACGATCAAGTGGTCAAGTGGTCAATGGTCAAGTGGTCAATGGTCAAGTGGTCAATGGTCAGTGGTCAAATGGTCAAGTGGTCAATTGGTCAAGTGGTCAAGTGGTCAATTGTTCAAGTGGTCAAGTGGTCAATGGTCATGTGGTCAAGTGGTCAAGTGGTAAATGGTCAATGGTCAAGTGGTCAAGTGGTCAAGTGGTCAATGGTCAAGTGGTCAATGGTCAAGTGTTCAAGTGGTCAATTGGTCAATGGTCAATGGTCAATGGTCAAATGTTCAAGTGGTCACGTGGTCAATGTTCAAGTGGTCAATGGTCCACTGGTCAAATGGTCAGTGGGCAAGTGGCCAGTGGTCAAGTGGTCAATGGTCAAATGGTCAAGTGGTCAAGTGGTCACGTGGTCAATGGTCAAGTGGTCAATGGTCAAGTGGTCAATGGACAAGTGGTCAAGTGTTCAAGTGGTCAAGTGGTCAGTGGTCAAATGGTCAAGTGGTGAAGTGGTCAAGTGGTCAAGTGGTTAGTGGTCAAGTGGTCAAGTGGTCAATGGTCAATGGTGAAATGGTCAAGTGGTCAAGTGGTCATGTGGTCAATGGTCAAGTGGTCAATGGTCGATTGGTCAAGTGGCCAAATGGTCCAGTGGACAATGGTCAAGCGGTCAAGTGGTAAAGTGGTCAAGTGGTCAAGTGGTCAATGGTCAAATGGTCATGTGGTCAAGTGGTCAAGTGGTCAAGTGGTCAATGGTCAAATGGTCAAGTGGTCAAGTTGTCAATGGTCAAGTGGTCAATGGTCAAGTGGTCAATGGTCAAGTGGTCAATGGTCAAATGGTCAAGTGGTCAATGGTCGACTGGTCAAGTGGTCAAATGGTCCAGTGGACAGTGGTCAAGTGGTCAAGTGCTCAAGTGGTCAAATGGTCAGTTGTCAAGTGGTCAATGGTCAAATGGTCAAGTGGTCAAGTGGTCAAGTGGTCACTGGTCAATGGTCAAGTGGTCAATGGTCGCCTGGTAATGTGGTCAAATAGTCCAGTGGGCAAGTGGTCAAGTGGTCAAATGGTCAGTGGTCAAGTGGTCAATGGTCAAGTGGTCAATGGTCAAGTGGTCAATGGTCAAGTGGTCAAATGGTCAGTGGTCAAGTGGTCAATGGTCAAATGGTCAAGTTGTCAAGTTTTCAAGTGGTCAATGGTCAAGTGATCAAGTGGTCAAGTGGTCAAATGGTCCAGTGGTCAAGTGGTCAATGGTCAAGTGGTCAAGTGGTCAAGTGGTCAAATGGTCAGTGGTCAAGTGGTCAAGTGGTCAAATGGTCAAGTGGTCAACTGGTCAACGGTCAAGTGGTCAACTGGTCAACGGCCTAGTGGTCAAGTGGTCAAGTGGTCAAGTGGTCAGTGGTCAAGTGGTCAATGGTCAAATGGTCAAGTGGTCAATGGTCGACTGGTCAAGTGGCCAAATGGTCCAGTGGACAATGGTCAAGTGGTCAAGTGGTCAGTGTTCAAGTGGTCAAGTGGTCAGTGGTCAAGTGGTCAATGGTCAAGTGTTCAAGTGGTCAATTGGTCAATGGTCAATGGTCAATTGGTCAATGGTCAATGGTCAATGGTCAAATGTTCAAGTGGTCACGTGGTCAATGGTCAAGTGGTCAATTTTCCACTGGTCAAATGGTCAGTGGTCAAGTGGCCAGTGGTCAAGTGGTCAATGGTCAAATGGTCAAGTGGTCAAGTGGTCAAGTGGTCAATGGTCAAGTGGTCAATGGTCAAGTGGTCAATGGACAAGTGGTCAAGTGTTCAAGTGGTCAAGTGGTCAGTGGTCAAATGGTCAAGTGGTCAAGTGGTCAAGTGGTCAAGTGGTCAAGTGGTCAGTGGTCAAGTGGTCAAGTGGTCAATGGTCAATGGTGAAATGGTCAAGTGGTCAAGTGGTCATGTGGTCAATGGTCAAGTGGTCAATGGTCGATTGGTCAAGTGGCCAAATGGTCCAGTGGACAATGGTCAAGCGGTCAAGTGGTAAAGTGGTCAAGTGGTCAAGTGGTCAATGGTCAAATGGTCATGTGGTCAAGTGGTCAAGTGGTCAAGTGGTCAATGGTCAAATGGTCAAGTGGTCAAGTGGTCAAGTTGTCAATGGTCAAGTGGTCAATGGTCAAGTGGTCAATTGTCAAGTGGTCAAGTGGTCAGTGGTCAAATGGTCAAGTGGTCAAGTGGTCAAGTGGTCAGTGGTCAAGTGGTCAAGTGGTCAATGGTCAATGGTCAAGTGGTCAAGTGGTCAATGGTCGACTGGTCAAGTGGCCAAATGGTCCAGTGGACAATGGTCAATTGGTCAAGTGGTATAGTGGTCAAGTGGTCAGTGGTCAAGTGGTCAATGGTCAAATGGTTAGGTGGTCAATGGTCGACTGGTCAAGTGGTCAAATGGTCCAGTGGACAATGGTCAAGCGGTCAAGTGGTAAAGTGGTCAAGTGGTCAAGTGGTCAAGTGGTCAATGGTCAAATGGTCATGTGGTCAAGTGGTCAAGTGGTCAAGTGGTCAATGGTCAAATGGTCAAGTGGTCAAGTGGTCAAGTTGTCAATGGTCAAGTGGTCAATGGTCAAGTGGTCAATGGTCAAATGGTCAAGTGGTCAATGGTCGACTGGTCAAGTGGTCAAATGGTCCAGTGGACAGTGGTCAAGTGGTCAAGTGGTCAACTGGTCAAATGGTCAGTTGTCAAGTGGTCAATGGTCAAATGGTCAAGTGGTCAAGTGGTCAAGTGGTCACTGGTCAATGGTCAAGTGGTCAATGGTCGCCTGGTAAAGTGGTCAAATAGTCCAGTGGGAAAGTGGTCAAGTGGTCAAATGGTCAGTGGTCAAGTGGTCAATGGTCAAGTGTTCAATGGTCAAGTGGTCAAATGGTCAGTGGTCAAGTGGTCAATGGTCAAGTGTTCAAGTGGTCAATTGGTCAATGGTCAATGGTCAATGGTCAAATGTTCAAGTGGTCACGTGGTCAATGGTCAAGTGGTCAATGGTCCACTGGTCAAATGGTCAGTGGTCAAGTGGCCAGTGGTCAAGTGGTCAATGGTCAAATGGTCAAGTGGTCAAGAATTCAAGTGGTAAAGTGGTCAATGGTCAAATGGTCAAGTGGTCAATGGTCAAATGGTCAAGTGGTCAATGGTCGACTGGTCAAGTGGTCAATGGTCGACTCGTCAAGTGGTCAAATGGTCCACTGGGCAAGTGGTCAAGTGGTCAAATGGTCAGTGGTCAAGTGGTCAAATGGTAAATGGTCAATGGTCAAGTGGTCAAGTGGTCAAGTGGTCAATGGTCAAGTGGTCAATGGTCAATGGTCAAGAGGCCAAGTGGTCATGTGGTCAAATGGTCATGTTGTCAAGTGGTCAAGTGGTCAATGGTCAAGTGGTCAAGTGGTCAATGGTCGACTGGTCAAGTGGCCAAATGGTCCAGTGGACAATGGTCAATTGGTCAAGTGGTATAGTGGTCAATTGTCCAAGTGGTCAAGTTGTCAGTGGTCAAGTGGTCAAGTGGTCAATTGGTCAAGTGGTCAAATGGTCAGTGGTCATGTGGTCAGTGGTCAAGAGGTCAATGGTCAAGTGGTCAAGTGGACAAGTGGTCAAGTGGTCAAGTGGTCAAGTGGTCAATGGTCATTGGTCAAATGGTCATTGGTCAAATGGTCATGTGGTCAAATGGTCAATGGGCAAGTGGTCAATGGTCAAGTGGTCAAGTGGTCAAGTGGTCAATGGTCAAATGGTCAAATGGTCAAGTGGTCAAGTTGTCATATTGCCAAACGATCAAGTGGTCAAGTGGTCAATGATCAAGTGGTCAATGGTCAAGTGGTGAAGTGGTCAAGTGGTGAAGTGGTCAAGTGGTCAAGTGGTCAATGGTCAAGTGGTCAATGGTCAAGTGGTCAATGGTCAAGTGGTCAAGTGGTCAATGGTCAAGTGGTCATGTGGTCAAGTGGTCAAGTGGTCAGTGGTCAAGTGGTCAAGTGGTCAAGTGGTAAAGTGGTCAAGGGGTCAGTGGTCAAGTGGTCAATGGTCAAGTGGTCAAGTGGTCAAATGGTCAAGTGGTCAACTGGTCAATGGTCAAGTGGTCAAGTGGTCACGTGGTCAGTGGTCAAGTGGTCAATGGTCAAATGATCAAGTGGTCAATGGTCGACTGGTCAAGTGGCCAAATGGTCCAGTGGACAATGGTCAAGTGGTCAAGTGGTCAGTGTTCCAGTGGTCAAGTGGTCAGTGGTCAAGTGGTCAATGGTCAAGTGTTCAAGTGGTCAAGTGGTCAATGGTCAATGGTCAATGGTCAAATGGTCAAGTGGTCACGTGGTCAATGGACAAGTGGTCAATGGTCCACTGGTCAAATGGTCAGTGGTCAAGTGGCCAGTGGTCAAGTGGTCAAGTTGACATATTGTCAAACGATCAAGTGGTCAAGTGGTCAATGGTCAAGTGGTCAAGTGGTCAATGGTCAAGTGGTCAATGGTCAAGTGGTCAATGGTCAGTGGTCAAATGGTCAAGTGGTCAATTGGTCAAGTGGTCAAGTGGTCAATTGTTCAAGTGGTCAAGTGGTCAATGGTCATGTGGTCAAGTGGTCAAGTGGTAAATGGTCAATGGTCAAGTGGTCAAGTGGTCAAGTGGTCAATGGTCAAGTGGTCAATGGTCAAGTGTTCAAGTGGTCAATTGGTCAATGGTCAATGGTCAATGGTCAAATGTTCAAGTGGTCACGTGGTCAATGGTCAAGTGGTCAATGGTCCACTGGTCAAATGGTCAGTGGGCAAGTGGCCAGTGGTCAAGTGGTCAATGGTCAAATGGTCAAGTGGTCAAGTGGTCACGTGGTCAATGGTCAAGTGGTCAATGGTCAAGTGGTCAATGGACAAGTGGTCAAGTGTTCAAGTGGTCAAGTGGTCAGTGGTCAAATGGTCAAGTGGTGAAGTGGTCAAGTGGTCAAGTGGTCAGTGGTCAAGTGGTCAAGTGGTCAATGGTCAATGGTGAAATGGTCAAGTGGTCAAGTGGTCATGTGGTCAATGGTCAAGTGGTCAATGGTCGATTGGTCAAGTGGCCAAATGGTCCAGTGGACAATGGTCAAGCGGTCAAGTGGTAAAGTGGTCAAGTGGTCAAGTGGTCAATGGTCAAATGGTCATGTGGTCAAGTGGTCAAGTGGTCAAGTGGTCAATGGTCAAATGGTCAAGTGGTCAAGTTGTCAATGGTCAAGTGGTCAATGGTCAAGTGGTCAATGGTCAAGTGGTCAATGGTCAAATGGTCAAGTGGTCAATGGTCGACTGGTCAAGTGGTCAAATGGTCCAGTGGACAGTGGTCAAGTGGTCAAGTGGTCAAGTGGTCAAATGGTCAGTTGTCAAGTGGTCAATGGTCAAATGGTCAAGTGGTCAAGTGGTCAAGTGGTCACTGGTCAATGGTCAAGTGGTCAAGTGGTCAATGGTCAAGTGGTCAAGTTGTCAATGGTCAAGTGGTCAATGGTCAAGTGGTCAATGGTCAAGTGGTCAATGGTCAAATGGTCAAGTGGTCAATGGTCGACTGGTCAAGTGGTCAAATGGTCCAGTGGACAGTGGTCAAGTGGTCAAGTGGTCAAGTGGTCAAATGGTCAGTTGTCAAGTGGTCAATGGTCAAATGGTCAAGTGGTCAAGTGGTCAAGTGGTCACTGGTCAATGGTCAAGTGGTCAATGGTCGCCTGGTAATGTGGTCAAATAGTCCAGTGGGCAAGTGGTCAAGTGGTCAAATGGTCAGTGGTCAAGTGGTCAATGGTCAAGTGGTCAATGGTCAAGTGGTCAATGGTCAAGTGGTCAAATGGTCAGTGGTCAAGTGGTCAATGGTCAAATGGTCAAGTTGTCAAGTTTTCAAGTGGTCAATGGTCAAGTGATCAAGTGGTCAAGTGGTCAAATGGTCCAGTGGTCAAGTGGTCAATGGTCAAGTGGTCAAGTGGTCAAGTGGTCAAATGGTCAGTGGTCAAGTGGTCAAGTGGTCAAATGGTCAAGTGGTCAACTGGTCAACGGTCAAGTGGTCAAGTGGTCAAGTGGTCAGTGGTCAAGTGGTCAATGGTCAAATGGTCAAGTGGTCAATGGTCGACTGGTCAAGTGGCCAAATGGTCCAGTGGACAATGGTCAAGTGGTCAAGTGGTCAGTGTTCAAGTGGTCAAGTGGTCAGTGGTCAAGTGGTCAATGGTCAAGTGTTCAAGTGGTCAATTGGTCAATGGTCAATGGTCAATTGGTCAATGGTCAATGGTCAATGGTCAAATGTTCAAGTGGTCACGTGGTCAATGGTCAAGTGGTCAATGGTCCACTGGTCAAATGGTCAGTGGTCAAGTGGCCAGTGGTCAAGTGGTCAATGGTCAAATGGTCAAGTGGTCAAGTGGTCAAGTGGTCAATGGTCAAGTGGTCAATGGTCAAGTGGTCAATGGACAAGTGGTCAAGTGTTCAAGTGGTCAAGTGGTCAGTGGTCAAATGGTCAAGTGGTCAAGTGGTCAAGTGGTCAAGTGGTCAAGTGGTCAGTGGTCAAGTGGTCAAGTGGTCAATGGTCAATGGTGAAATGGTCAAGTGGTCAAGTGGTCATGTGGTCAATGGTCAAGTGGTCAATGGTCGATTGGTCAAGTGGCCAAATGGTCCAGTGGACAATGGTCAAGCGGTCAAGTGGTAAAGTGGTCAAGTGGTCAAGTGGTCAATGGTCAAATGGTCATGTGGTCAAGTGGTCAAGTGGTCAAGTGGTCAATGGTCAAATGGTCAAGTGGTCAAGTGGTCAAGTTGTCAATGGTCAAGTGGTCAATGGTCAAGTGGTCAATGGTCAAGTGGTCAAGTGGTCAGTGGTCAAATGGTCAAGTGGTCAAGTGGTCAAGTGGTCAGTGGTCAAGTGGTCAAGTGGTCAATGGTCAATGGTCAAGTGGTCAAGTGGTCAATGGTCGACTGGTCAAGTGGCCAAATGGTCCAGTGGACAATGGTCAATTGGTCAAGTGGTATAGTGGTCAAGTGGTCAGTGGTCAAGTGGTCAATGGTCAAATGGTTAGGTGGTCAATGGTCGACTGGTCAAGTGGTCAAATGGTCCAGTGGACAATGGTCAAGCGGTCAAGTGGTAAAGTGGTCAAGTGGTCAAGTGGTCAAGTGGTCAATGGTCAAATGGTCATGTGGTCAAGTGGTCAAGTGGTCAAGTGGTCAATGGTCAAATGGTCAAGTGGTCAAGTGGTCAAGTTGTCAATGGTCAAGTGGTCAATGGTCAAGTGGTCAATGGTCAAATGGTCAAGTGGTCAATGGTCGACTGGTCAAGTGGTCAAATGGTCCAGTGGACAGTGGTCAAGTGGTCAAGTGGTCAACTGGTCAAATGGTCAGTTGTCAAGTGGTCAATGGTCAAATGGTCAAGTGGTCAAGTGGTCAAGTGGTCACTGGTCAATGGTCAAGTGGTCAATGGTCGCCTGGTAAAGTGGTCAAATAGTCCAGTGGGAAAGTGGTCAAGTGGTCAAATGGTCAGTGGTCAAGTGGTCAATGGTCAAGTGTTCAATGGTCAAGTGGTCAAATGGTCAGTGGTCAAGTGGTCAATGGTCAAATGGTCAAGTTGTCAAGTGGTCAAGTGGTCAAGTGGTCAGTGGTCAAGTGGTCAAGTGGTCAAGTGGTCAATGGTCGACTGGTCAAGTGGTCAAATGGTCCAGTGGACAATGGTCGAGTGGTCAAGTAGTCAGGTGGTCAAATGGTCAGTGGTCAAGTGGTCAATGGTCAATGGTCAATGGTCAAATGGTCAAGTGGTCAAGTGGTCATGTGGTCAATGGTCAAGTGGTCAATGGTCAGTGGTCAAGTGGTCAATGGTCAAGTGGTCAATGGTCAAGTGGTCAAATGGTCAGTGGTCAAGTGGTCAATGGTCAAATGGTCATGTTGTCAAGTGGTCAAGTGGTCAATGGTCAAGTGGTCAAGTGGTCAATGGTCGACTGGTCAAGTGGCCAAATGGTCCAGTGGACAATGGTCAATTGGTCAAGTGGTATAGTGGTCAAGTGGTCAGTGGTCAAGTGGTCAATGGTCAAATGGTTAGGTGGTCAATGGTCGACTGGTCAAGTGGTCAAATGGTCCAGTGGACAATGGTCAAGCGGTCAAGTGGTAAAGTGGTCAAGTGGTCAAGTGGTCAAGTGGTCAATGGTCAAATGGTCATGTGGTCAAGTGGTCAAGTGGTCAAGTGGTCAATGGTCAAATGGTCAAGTGGTCAAGTGGTCAAGTTGTCAATGGTCAAGTGGTCAATGGTCAAGTGGTCAATGGTCAAATGGTCAAGTGGTCAATGGTCGAATGGTCAAGTGGTCAAATGGTCCAGTGGACAGTGGTCAAGTGGTCAAGTGGTCAACTGGTCAAATGGTCAGTTGTCAAGTGGTCAATGGTCAAATGGTCAAGTGGTCAAGTGGTCAAGTGGTCACTGGTCAATGGTCAAGTGGTCAATGGTCGCCTGGTAAAGTGGTCAAATAGTCCAGTGGGCAAGAGGTCAAGTGGTCAAATGGTCAGTGGTCAAGTGGTCAATGGTCAAGTGGTCAATGGTCTAGTGGTCAAATGGTCAGTGGTCAAGTGGTCAATGGTCAAATGGTCAAGTTGTCAAGTTTTCAAGTGGTCAATGGTCAAGTGATCAAGTGGTCAAGTGGTCAATGGTCAAGTGGTCAAGTGGTCAAGTGGTCAAATGGTCAGTGGTCAAGTGGTCAAGTGGTCAAATGGTCAAATGGTCAACTGGTCAACGGTCAAGTGGTCAACTGGTCAAGTGGTCAGTGGTCAAGTGGTCAATGGTCAAATGGTCAAGTGGTCAATGGTCGACTGGTCAAGTGGCCAAATGGTCCAGTGGACAATGGTCAAGTGGTCAAGTGGTCAGTGTTCAAGTGGTCAAGTGGTCAGTGGTCAAGTGGTCAATGGTCAAGTGTTCAAGTGGTCAATTGGTCAATGGTCAATGGTCAATGGTCAAATGTTCAAGTGGTCACGTGGTCAATGGTCAAGTGGTCAATGGTCCACTGGTCAAATGGTCAGTGGTCAATTGGCCAGTGGTCAAGTGGTCAATGGTCAAATGGTCAAGTGGTCAAGAATTCAAGTGGTAAAGTGGTCAATGGTCAAATGGTCAAGTGGTCAATGGTCAAATGGTCAAGTGGTCAATGGTCGACTGGTCAAGTGGTCAATGGTCGACTCGTCAAGTGGTCAAATGGTCCACTGGGCAAGTGGTCAAGTGGTCAAATGGTCAGTGGTCAAGTGGTCAAATGGTAAATGGTCAAGTGGTCAAGTGGTCAAGTGGTCAATGGTCAAGTGGTCAATGGTCAATGGTCAAGAGGCCAAGTGGTCATGTGGTCAAATGGTCAAGTGGTCAATGGTCGACTGGTCAAGTGGTCAAATGGTCCAGTGGACAATGGTCAAGTGGTCAAGTGGTCCAGTGGTCAAATGGTCAAATGGTCAGTGGTCAAGTGGTCAATGGTCAAATGGTCAAGTGGTCAAGTGGTCAAGTGGTCAATGGTCAAGTGGTCAATGGTCAAGTGGTCAATGGTCAAGTGGTCAAGTGTTCAAGTGGTCAAGTGGTCAGTGGTCAAATGGTCAAATGGTCAAGTGGTAAAGTGGTCAAGTGGTCAGTGGTCAGGTGGTCAAGTGGTCAAATGGTCCAGTGGTCAATGGTCAAGTGGTCAATGGTCAAATGGTCAAGTGGTCAATGGTCGACTGGTCAAGTGGTCAAATGGTCCAGTGGACAATGGTCAAGTGGTCAAGTGGTCAAGTGGTCAAATGGTCAGTTGTCAAGTGGTCAATGGTCAAATGGTCAAGTGGTCAAGTGGTCAAGTGGTCAATGGTCAATGGTCAAGTGGTCAATGGTCGCCTGGTAAAGTGGTCAAGTGGTCATGTGGTCAATGGTCAAGTGGTCAATGGTCGATTGGTCAAGTGGTCAAGTGGTCATGTGGTCAAGTGGTCAATGGTCAAGTGGTCAATGGTGAAGTGGTCAAGTGGTCAAGTGGTCAAATGGTCGACTGGTCACGTGGTCAAATGGTCCAGTGGACAATGGTCAAGTGGTCAATGGTCAAATGGTCAAGTGGTCAATGGTCGACTGGTCAAGTGGTCAAATGGTCCAGTGGACAATGGTCGAGTGGTCACGTAGTCAGGTGGTCAAATGGTCAATGGTCCACTGGTCAAATGGTCAGTGGTCAAGTGGCCAGTGGTCAAGTGGTCAAGTTGACATATTGTCAAACGATTAAGTGGTCAATGGTCAATGGTCAATGGTCAATGGTCAAATGGTCAAGTGGTCAAGTGGTCATGTGGTCAATGGTCAAGTGGTCAATTGTTCAAGTGGTCAAGTGGTCAATGGTCAAGTGGTCAAGTGGTCAAGTGGTAAATGGTCAATGGTCAAGTGGTCAAGTGGTCAAGTGGTCAATGGTCAAGTGGTCAATGGTCAATGGTCAAGAGGCCAAGTGGTCATGTGGTCAAATGGTCAAGTGGTCAATGGTCAAGTGGTCAATGGTCAAGTGGTCAAGTAGTCAAGTGGTCAAGTGGTCAATGGTCAAATGGTCAAGTGGTCAAGTTGTCATATTGTCAAACGATCAAGTGGTCAAGTGGTCAATGATCAAGTGGTCAATGGTCAAGTGCTGAAGTGGTCAAGTGGTTAAGTGGTCAGTGGTGAAGTGGTCAATGGTCAAGTGGTCAATGGTCAAATGGTCAAGTGGTCAAGTGGTCAAGTGGTCAATGGTCAAATGGACAAGTGGTCAAGTTGACATATTGTCAAACGATCAAGTGGTCAAGTGGTCAATGATCAAGTGGTCAAGTGGTCAATGATCAAGTGGTCAAGTGGTCAAGTGGTCAAATGGTCAGTGGTCAAGTGTTCAAGTGGTCAAGTGGTCAATGGTCAAGTGGTCATGTGGTCAAGTGGTCAAGTGGTCAGTGGTGAAGTGGTCAAGTGGTAAAGTGGTCAATGGTCAAATGGTCAAGTGGTCAATGGTCAAATGGTCAAGTGGTCAATGGTCGACTGGTCAAGTGGTCAATGGTCGACTCGTCAAGTGGTCAAATGGTCCACTGGGCAAGTGGTCAAGTGGTCAAATGGTCAGTGGTCAAGTGGTCAAGTGGTAAATGGTCAATGGTCAAGTGGTCAAGTGGTCAAGTGGTCAATGGTCAAGTGGTCAAGTGGTCAAGTGGTCAGTGGTCAAATGGTCAAGTGGTCAAGTGGTCAAGTGGTCAGTGGTCAAGTGGTCAATGGTCAAGTGGTCAAGTAGTCAAGTGGTCAATGGTCAATGGTCAAATGGTCACGTGGTCAATGGTCGACTGGTCAAATGGTCAGTGGTCAAGTGGTCAACGGTCAAATGGTCAAGTTGTCAAGTGGTCAAGTGGTCAATGGTCAAGTGGTCAAGTGGTCAAGTGGTCAAATGGTCCAGTGGTCAAGTGGTCAATGGTCAAGTGGTCAATGGTCAAGTGGTCATATGGTCAGTGGTCAAGTGGTCAATGGTCAAATGGTCAAGTGGTCAAGTGGTCAATGGTCAAGTGGTCATGTGGTGAAGTGGTCAAGTGGTGAAGTGGTCAAGTGGTCAAGTGGTCAAGTGGTCAAGTGGTAAGTGGTCAAGTGGTCAAGTGGTCAATGGTCAAGTGATCAAGTGGTCAAGTGGTCAGTGGTCAAGTGGTCAATGGTCGACTGGTCAAATGGTCAGTGGTCAATGGTCGACTGGTCAAATGGTCAGTGGTCAAGTGGTCAATGGGCAAATGGTCAAGTTGTCAAGTGGTCAAGTGGTCAAGTGGTCAATGGTCAAGTGGTCAAGTGGTGAAGTGGTCAAATGGTCCAGTGGTCAAATGGTCCAGTGGTCAAATGGTCAAGTGGTCAAGTGGTCAAGTGGTCAGTGGTCAGTGGTCAGTGGTCAAGTGGTCAATGGTCAATGGTCAAATGCTCAAATGGTCAAGTGGTCAAGTGGTCAATGGTCAAGTGGTCATGTGGTGAAGTGGTCAAGTGGTCAAGTGGTCAAGTGGTCAAGTGGTCAAGTGGTCAAGTGGTAAGTGGTCAAGTGGTCAAGTGGTCAATGGTCAAGTGATCAAGTGGTCAAGTGGTCAGTGGTCAAGTGGTCAATGGTCGACTGGTCAAATGGTCAGTGGTCAATGGTCGACTGGTCAAATGGTCAGTGGTCAAGTGGTCAATGGGCAAATGGTCAAGTTGTCAAGTGGTCAAGTGGTCAAGTGGTCAATGGTCAAGTGGTCAAGTGGTGAAGTGGTCAAATGGTCCAGTGGTCAAATGGTCCAGTGGTCAAATGGTCAAGTGGTCAAGTGGTCAAGTGGTCAGTGGTCAGTGGTCAATGGTCAAGTGGTCAATGGTCAATGGTCAAATGCTCAAATGGTAAAGTGGTCAAGTGGTCAGTGGTCAAGTGGTCAATGGTCAAATGGTCAAGTGGTCAATGGTCGACTGGTCAAGTGGTCAAATGGTCCAGTGGACAATGGTTAAGTGGTCAAGTGGTCAAGTGGTGAAGTGGTCAAGTTGTCAGTGGTCAAGTGGTCAACGGTCAAGTGGTCAAGTGGTCAATGGTCAATGGTCAAGTGGTCAATGGTCAATTGGTCAAGTGGCCAAATGGTCGACTGGACAATGGTCAAGTGGTCAAGTGGTCAAGTGGTCAAGTGATCAGTGGTCAAGTGGTCAATGGTCAAATGGTCAACTGGTCAATGGTCGGCTGGTCAAGTGGTCAAATGGTCCAGTGGACAATGTTCAAGTGGTCAAGTGGTCAAGTGGTAAAGTGGTCAAGTGGTCAGTGGTCAAGGGGTCAATGGTCAAATGGTCAAGTGGTCAATGGACGACTGGTCAAGTGGTCAAATGGTCCAGTGGACAATGGTTAAGTGGTCAAGTGGTCAAGTGGTCAATTGTCAATGGTCAAATGGTCAAGTGGTCAATGGTCGACTGGTCAAATGGTCAAGTGGTCAATGGTCGACTGGTCAAATGGTCAGTGGTCAAGTGGTCAATGGTCAAATGGTCAAGTTGTCAAGTGGTCAAGTGGTCAATGGTCAAGTGGTCAAGTGGTCAAGTGGTCAAGTGGTCAATGGTCAATGGTCAAATGGTCAAGTGGTCAATGGTCGACTGGTCAAGTGGTCAAGTGGTCAAATGGTCAGTAGTCAAGTGGTCAATGGTCAAATGGTCAAATGGTCCAGTAGACAATGGTCAAGTGGTCAAGTGGTCAATGGTCAAGTGGTCAATGGTCGACTGGTCAAATGGTCAAGTGGTCATGTGGTCAAGTGGTCAAGTGGTCAAGTGGTCAATGGTCAAGTGGTCAATGGTCGACTGGTCAAGTGGTCAAATGGTCCAGTGGACAATGGTTAAGTGGTCAAGTGGTCAAGTGGTGAAGTGGTCAAGTGGTGAAGTGGTCAAGTTGTCAGTGGTCAAGTGGTCAACGGTCAAGTGGTCAAGTGGTCAATGGTCAAGTGGTCAATGGTCAATTGGTCAAGTGGCCAAATGGTCGACTGGACAATGGTCAAGTGGTCAAGTGGTCAAGTGGTCAAGTGGTCAGTGGTCAAGTGGTCAATGGTCAAATGGTCAACTGGTCAATGGTCGACTGGTCAAGTGGTCAAATGGTCCAGTGGACAAAGTTCAAGTGGTCAAGTGGTCAAGTGGTATAGTGGTCAAGTGGTCAGTGGTCAAGGGGTCAATGGTCAAATGGTCAAGTGGTCAATGGTCGACTGGTCAAGTGGACAATGGTTAAGTGGTCAAGTGGTCAGTGGTCAAGTGGTCAAGTGGTCAATTGGTCAAGTGGTCAAATGGTCAGTGGTCATGTGGTCAGTGGTCAAGAGGTCAATGGTCAAGTGGTCAAGTGGTCAAGTGGTCATGTGGTCAATGGTCAAGTGGTCAATGGTCAAGTGGTCAATGGTCAAGTGGTCAATGGTCAAGTGGTCAATGGTCAATGGTCAAATGGTCAAGTGGTCAAGTGGTCAATGGTCAAGTGGTCAATGGTCGACTGGTCAAGTGGTCAAGTGGTCAAATGGTCCAGTGGTGAAGTGGTCAATGGTCAGTGGTCAAGTGGTCAAGTGGTGAAGTGGTCAAGTGGTGAAGTGGTCAAGTGGTCAAGTGGTCGGTGGTCAAGTGGTCAATGGTCAAGTGGTCAAGTGGTCAAGTGGTCAAGTGTTCAAGTGGTCAAGTGGTCAATGGTCAAATGGTCAAGTGGTCAAGTGGTCAATGGTCAAGTGGTCAATGGTCAAGTGGACAAGTGTTCAAGTGGTCAATGGTCAAGTGGTCAATGGTAAAGTGGTCAAGTGGTCAAGTGGTCAATGGTCACATGGTCAAGTGGTCATATGGTCAGGAGGTCAAGTTGTCAAATTGTCAAACGATCAAGTGGTCAATGGTCAAATGATCAAGTGGTCAATGATCAAGTGGTCAAGTGGTCAAGTGGTCAAGTGGTCGGTGGTCAAGTGGTCAATGGTCAAGTGGTCAAGTGGTCAAGTGGTCAATGGTCAAATGGTCAAGTGGTCAAGTGGTCAAGTGGTCAAGTGGTCAAGTGGTAAGTGGTCAAGTGGTCAAGTGGTCAAGTGATCAAGTGGTCAACTGGTCAGTGGTCAAGTGGTCAAGTGGTCAATGGTCAATGGTCAAATGGTGAAGTGGTCATGTGGTCAATGGTCAAATGGTGAAGTGGTCATGTGGTCAATGGTCAAGTGGTCGATGGTCGACTGATCAAGTGGACAATGGTAAAGTGGTCAAGTGGTCAGTGATTAAGTGGTCAATGGTCCAGTGGACAATGGTCAAGTGGTCAAGTGGTCAATGGTCAAGTGGTCAAGTGGTGAAGTAGTCAAGTGGTCAAGTGGTCAATGGTCAAATGGTCCAGTGGTCAATGGTCGACAGGTCAATGGTCATGTTGTCAATGGTCAAATGGTCAAGTAGTCAAGTGGTCAAGTGGTCAAATGGTCAAATGGTCAAATGGTCAAATGGTCAAATGGTCAAGTGGTCAAGTGGTCAAGTGGTCAAGTGGTCAAATGGTCAAGTGGTCAAATGGTCATGTGGTCAAGTGGTCAATGGTCAAGTGGTCAAGTGGTCAATTGGTCAAGTGGTCAAATGGTCAGTGGTCATGTGGTCAGTGGTCAAGAGGTCAATGGTCAAGTGGTCAAGTGGTCAAGTGGTCAAGTGGTCAAGTGGTCAATGGTCATTGGTCAAATGGTCATTGGTCAAATGGTCATGTGGTCAAATGGTCAATGGTCAAGTGGTCAATGGTCAAGTGGTCAAGTGGTCAAGTGTTCAAGTGGTCATGTGGTCAATGGTCAATGGTCAAATGGTCAAGTGGTCAGTGGTCAAGTGGTCAATGGTCAAATGGTCAAGTGGTCAATGGTCGACTGGTCAAGTGGTCAAGTGGTCAAATGGTCAGTAGTCAAGTGGTCAATGGCCAAATGGTCAAATGGTCCAGTAGACAATGGTCAAGTGGTCAAGTGGTCAATGGTCAAGTGGTCAATGGTCGACTGGTCAAATGGTCAAGTGGTCATGTGGTCAAGTGGTCAAGTGGTCAAGTGGTCAATGGTCAAGTGGTCAAGTGTTCAAGTGGTCAAGTGGTCAAGTGGTCAGTGGTCAAATGGTCAATGGTCAAATGGTCACGTGGTCAATGGTCGACTGGTCAAATGGTCAGTGGTCAAGTGGTCAATGCTCAAATGGTCAAGTGGTCAAGTGGTCCAGTGGTCAATGGTCAAATGGTCAAGTTGTCAAGTGGTCAATGGTCAAGTGGTCAAGTGGTCAAGTGGTCAAATGGTCCAGTGGTCAAGTGGTAAAGTGGTCAAGTGGTCAGTGGTCAAGTGGTCAATGGTCAAATGGTCAACTGGTCAATGGTCGACTGGTCTAGTGGTCAAATGGTCCAGTGGACAATGTTCAAGTGGTCAAGTGGTCAAGTGGTCAAATGGTCAATGGTCGACTCGTCAAGTGGTCAAATTGTCCAGTGGACAATGGTTAAGTGGTCAAGTGGTCAAGTGGTCAGTGGTCAAGTGGTCAAGTGGTCAATGGTCAAGTGGACAAGTGGTCAAGTGGTAAAGTGGTCAAGTGGTCAGTGGTCAAGTGGTCAATGGTCAAATGGTCAACTGGTCAATGGTCGACTGGTCAAGTGGTCAATGGTCAAGTGGTCGATGGTCGACTGATCAAGTGGACAATGGTAAAGTGGTCAAGTGGTCAGTGATTAAGTGGTCAATGGTCCAGTGGACAATGGTCAAGTGGTCAATGGTCAATGGTCATGTGGTCAAGTGGTCAAGTGGTCAAGTGGTCAAGTGGTCAGTGGTCAAGTGGTCAAGTGGTCAAGTGGTCAAGTGGTCAGTGGTCAATGGTCAAGTAGTCAGTGGTCAAGTGGTCAAGTGGTCAAATGGTCAAGTGGTCAAGTGGTCAATGGTCAAGTGGTCAAGTGGTCAAGTGATCAATGGTCAAGTGGTCAATGGTCAAGTGGTCAAGTGGTCAATGGTCAAGTGGTCAAGTGGTGAAGTAGTCAAGTGGTCAAGTGGTCAATGGTCAAATGGTCCAGTGGTCAATGGTCGACAGGTCAATGGTCATGTTGTCAATGGTCAAATGGTCAAGTAGTCAAGTGGTCAAGTGGTCAAATGGTCAAATGGTCAAATGGTCAAATGGTCAAATGGTCAAGTGGTCAAGTGGTCAAGTGGTCAAGTGGTCAAATGGTCAAGTGGTCAAATGGTCAAGTGGTCAATGGTCGACTGGTCTAGTGGTCAAATGGTCCAGTGGACAATGTTCAAGTGGTCAAGTGGTCAAGTGGTCAAATGGTCAATGGTCGACTCGTCAAGTGGTCAAATTGTCCAGTGGACAATGGTTAAGTGGTCAAGTGGTCAAGTGGTCAGTGGTCAAGTGGTCAAGTGGTCAATGGTCAAGTGGACAAGTGGTCAAGTGGTAAAGTGGTCAAATGGTCAAGTGGTCAAGTGGTCAATGGTCAAGTGGTCAAGTGGTCAAGTGATCAATGGTCAAGTGGTCAATGGTCAAGTGGTCAAGTGGTCAATGGTCAAGTGGTCAAGTGGTGAAGTAGTCAAGTGGTCAAGTGGTCAATGGTCAAATGGTCCAGTGGTCAATGGTCGACAGGTCAATGGTCATGTTGTCAATGGTCAAATGGTCAAGTAGTCAAGTGGTCAAGTGGTCAAATGGTCAAATGGTCAAATGGTCAAATGGTCAAATGGTCAAGTGGTCAAGTGGTCAAGTGGTCAAGTGGTCAAATGGTCAAGTGGTCAAATGGTCAAGTGGTCAAGTGGTCAATGGTCAAGCGGTCAAGTGGTCAATTGGTCAAGTGGTCAAATGGTCAGTGGTCATGTGGTCAGTGGTCAAGAGGTCAATGGTCAAGTGGTCAAGTGGTCAAGTGGTCAAGTGGTCAAGTGGTCAATGGTCATTGGTCAAATGGTCATTGGTCAAATGGTCATGTGGTCAAATGGTCAATGGTCAAGTGGTCAATGGTCAAGTGGTCAAGTGGTCAAGTGTTCAAGTGGTCATGTGGTCAATGGTCAATGGTCAAATGGTCAAGTGGTCAGTGGTCAAGTGGTCAATGGTCAAATGGTCAAGTGGTCAATGGTCGACTGGTCAAGTGGTCAAGTGGTCAAATGGTCAGTAGTCAAGTGGTCAATGGCCAAATGGTCAAATGGTCCAGTAGACAATGGTCAAGTGGTCAAGTGGTCAATGGTCAAGTGGTCAATGGTCGACTGGTCAAATGGTCAAGTGGTCATGTGGTCAAGTGGTCAAGTGGTCAAGTGGTCAATGGTCAAGTGGTCAAGTGGTCAAGTGGTCAAGTGGTCAAGTGGTCAGTGGTCAAATGGTCAATGGTCAAATGGTCACGTGGTCAATGGTCGACTGGTCAAATGGTCAGTGGTCAAGTGGTCAATGCTCAAATGGTCAAGTGGTCAAGTGGTCCAGTGGTCAATGGTCAAATGGTCAAGTTGTCAAGTGGTCAAGTGGTCAATGGTCAAGTGGTCAAGTGGTCAAGTGGTCAAATGGTCCAGTGGTCAAGTGGTAAAGTGGTCAAGTGGTCAGTGGTCAAGTGGTCAATGGTCAAATGGTCAACTGGTCAATGGTCGACTGGTCTAGTGGTCAAATGGTCCAGTGGACAATGTTCAAGTGGTCAAGTGGTCAAGTGGTCAAATGGTCAATGGTCGACTCGTCAAGTGGTCAAATTGTCCAGTGGACAATGGTTAAGTGGTCAAGTGGTGAAGTGGTCAAGTGGTCAGTGGTCAAGTGGTCAAGTGGTCAAGTGGTCAAGTGGTCAGTGGTCAAGTGGTCAATGGTCAAGTGGTCAAGTGGTCAATTGTCAATGGTCAAATGGTCAAGTGGTCAATGGTCGACTGGTCAAATGGTCAAGTGGTCAATGGTCGACTGGTCAAATGGTCAGTGGTCAAGTGGTCAATGGTCAAATGGTCAAGTTGTCAAGTGGTCAAGTGGTCAATGGTCAAGTGGTCAAGTGGTCAAGTGGTCAAGTGGTCAATGGTCAATGGTCAAATGGTCAAGTGGTCAATGGTCGACTGGTCAAGTGGTCAAGTGGTCAAATGGTCAGTAGTCAAGTGGTCAATGGCCAAATGGTCAAATGGTCCAGTAGACAATGGTCAAGTGGTCAAGTGGTCAATGGTCAAGTGGTCAATGGTCGACTGGTCAAATGGTCAAGTGGTCATGTGGTCAAGTGGTCAAGTGGTCAAGTGGTCAATGGTCAAGTGGTCAAGTGTTCAAGTGGTCAAGTGGTCAAGTGGTCAGTGGTCAAATGGTCAAGTGGTCAAGTGGTCAAGTGGTCAGTGGTCAAGTGGTCAATGGTCAAGTGGTCAAGTGGTCAAGTGGTCAAATGGTCCAGTGGTCAAGTGGTAAAGTGGTCAAGTGGTCAGTGGTCAAGTGGTCAATGGTCAAATGGTCAACTGGTCAATGGTCGACTGGTCTAGTGGTCAAATGGTCCAGTGGACAATGTTCAAGTGGTCAAGTGGTCAAGTGGTCAAATGGTCAATGGTCGACTCGTCAAGTGGTCAAATTGTCCAGTGGACAATGGTTAAGTGGTCAAGTGGTCAAGTGGTCAGTGGTCAAGTGGTCAAGTGGTCAATGGTCAAGTGGTCAATGGTCGATTGGTCATGTGGCCAAATGGTCCACTGGACAATGGTCAAGTGGTCAAGTGGTCAGTGGTCAAGTGGTCAATGGTCAAATGGTCAAGTGGTCAAGTGGTCAAGTGGTCAATGGTCAAGTGGGCAATGGTCGACTGGTCAAGTGGTCAAGTGGTCAATGGTCAAGTGATCAATGGCGAAGTGGTCAAAGGTCAAGTGGTCAAGTGGTCAATGGTCAATGGTCAATGGTCAAATGGTCAAGTGGTCAAGTGGTCAATGGTCAAGTGGTCAATGGTCAAGTGGTCAAGTGGTCAAGTGGTCAATGGTCACATGGTCAAGTGGACAATGGTCAACTGGTCAAGTGGTCAATGGTTAATGGTCAATGGTCAATGGTCAAATGGTCAAGTGGTCAAGTGGTCAAATGGTCAAATGGTCAAATGGTCAAATGGTCAAGTGGTCAAGTGGTCAAGTAGTCAAGTGGTCAAGTGGTCAAGTAGTCAAGTGGTCAAGTGGTCAAGTGGTCAGTGGTCAAGTGGGCAATGGTCATCTGGTCAAGTGGTCAGTGGTCAAGTGGTCAATGGTTAAGTGGTCAATGGTCAATGGTCAATGGTCAATGGTCAATGGTCAATGGTCAATGGTCAATGGTCAAATGGTCAAGTGGTCAGTGGTCAAGTGGTCAATGATGTACTTGTCAAGTGGTCAAGTGGTCAATGGTCGACTGGTCAAGTGGTCAAGTGGTCAAATGGTCAAATGGTCAAATGGTCAAGTGGTCAATTGGTCAATGGTCAAGTGGTCAATGGTCAAGTGGTCAATGGTCAAATGGTCAAGTGGTCAAGTTGACATATTGTCAAACGATCAAGTGGTCAAGTGGTCAATGGTCAAGTGGTCAATGGTCAGTGGTCAAATGGTCAAGTGGTCAAGTTGTCAAGTGGTCAGTGGTCAAGTGGTCAATGGTTGACTGGTCAAGTGGTCAAACGGTCCAGTGGACAATGGTTAAGTGGTCAAGTGGTAAAGTGGTCAATGGCCAAATGGTCAAATGGTCCTGTAGACAATGGTCAAGTGGTCAAGTGGTCAATGGTCAAGTGGTCAATGGTCGACTGGTCAAATGGTCAAGTGGTCATGTGGTCAAGTGGTCAAGTGGTCAAGTGGTCAATGGTCAAATGGTCAAGTGTTCAAGTGGTCAAGTGGTCAAGTGGTCAGTGGTCAAATGGTCAAGTGGTCAAGTGGTCAAGTGGTCAGCGTCAAGTGGTCAATGGTCAAGTGGTCAAGTGGTCAAGTGGTCAATGGTCAATGGTCAAATGGTCACGTGGTCAATGGTCGACTGGTCAAATGGTCAGTGGTCAAGTGGTCAATGGTCAAATGGTCAAGTTGTCAAGTGGTCAAGTGGTCAAGTGGTCAAGTGGTCAATGGTCATATGGTCAAGTGGTCAATGGTCGACTGGTCAAATGGACAGTGGTCAAGTGGTCAATTGTTCAAGTGGTCAAGTGGTCAATGGTCAATGGTCAAGTGGTCAATGATCAAGTGGTCAAGTGGTCAATTGTTCAAGTGGTCAAGTGGTCAGTGGTCATGTGGTCAAGTGGTCAATGGTCGACTGGTCAAGTGGTCAATGGTCGACTCGTCAATGGACAAGTGGTCAAGTGGGCAAGTGGTCAATGGTCACGTGGTCAATGGTCAAGTGGTCATGTGGTCAAGTGGTCAAGTTGTATGTGGTCAAGTGGTCAAGTGGTCAAGTGGTAAAGTGGTCAAGGGGTCAGTGGTCAAGTGGTCAATGGTCAAATGGTCAAGTGGTCAAATGGTCAAGTGGTCAAGTGGTCAAGTGGTAAATGGTCAATGGTCAAGTGGTCAAGTGGTCAAGTGGTCAATGGTCAAGTGGTCATGTAGTCAAGTGGTCAAGTGGTCAGTGGTCAAGTGGTCAATGGTAAAATGGTCAAGTGGTCAAGTGGTCAAGTGGTAAAGTGGTCAAGGGGTCAGTGGTCAAGTGGTCAATGGTCAAATGGTCAAGTGGTCAATGGTCGACTGGTCAAGTGGTCAATGGTCGACTCGTTAAGTGGTCAAATGGTCCAGTGGGCAAGTGGTCAAGTGGTCAAATGGTCAGTGGTCAATGGTCATATGGTCAAGTGGTCAATGGTCGACTGGTCAAATGGACAGTGGTCAAGTGGTCAATGGTCAAATGGTCAAGTGGTCAATTGGTCAAGTGGTCAAATGGTCAGTGGTCATGTGGTCAAGTGGTCAATGGTCATATGGTCAAGTGGTCAAGTGGTCAAGTGGTCAATGGTCGACTGGTCAAATGGTCAGTGGTCAAGTGGTCAATGGTCAAATGGTCAAGTTGTCAAGTGGTCAAGTGGTCAAAGGTGAAGTGGCCAAGTGGTCAAGAGGTCAAGTGGTCAAGTGGTCAATGGTCAAGTGGTCAAATGGTCCAGTGGACAATGGTCAAGTGGTCAAGTGGTCAAGTGGTAAAGTGGTCAAGTGGTCAGTGGTCAAGTTGTCAATGGTCAAATGGTCAAGTGGTCAAACGGTCCAGTGGACAATGGTCAAGTGGTCAAGTGTTCAAGTGGTCAAGTGGTCAGTGGTCAAACGGTCAAGTGGTCAAGTGGTCAGTGGTCAGTGGTCAAATGGTCAAGTGGTCAAGTGGTCAAGTGGTCAATGGTCAAGTGGTCATGTGGTCAATTGGTCAAGTGGTCAGTGGTCAAGTGGTCAAGTGGTCAAGTGGTCAAGTGGTAAAGTGGCCAAGGGGTCAGTGGACAAGTGGTCAATGGTCAAATGGTCAAGTGGTCAATGGTCGACTGGTCAAGTGGTCAATGGTCGACTCGTCAATGGACAAGTGGTCAAGTGGGCAAGTGGTAAATGGTGAATGGTCAAGTGGTCAAGTGGTCAAGTGGTCAATGGTCAAGTGGTCATGTGGTCAAGTGGTCAAGTGGTCAGTGGTCAAGTGGTCAAGTGGTCAAGTGGTAAAGTGGTCAAGGGGTCAGTGGTCAAGTGGTCAAGTGGTCAGTGGTCAAGTGGTCAATGGTCAAGTGGTCAATGGTCAAGTGGTCAAATGGTCAGTGGTCAAGTGGTCAATGGTCAAATGGTCAAGTTGTCAAGTGGTCAAGTGGTCAATGGTCAAGTGGTCAAGTGGTAATGTGGTCAAATGGTCAAGTGGTCAAGTGGTCAAGTGGTCAGTGGTCAAGTGGTCAATGGTCAAGTGGTCAAGTGGTCAAGTGGTCAATGGTCAATGGTCAAATGGTCACGTGGTCAATGGTCGACTGGTCAAATGGTCAGTGGTCAAGTGGTCAATGGTCAAATGGTCAAGTTGTCAAGTGGTCAAGTGGTCAATGGTCAAGTGGTCAAGTGGTCAAGTGGTCAAATGGTCCAGTGGTCAAGTGGTCAATGGTCAAGTGGTCAATGGTCAAGTGGTCATATGGTCAGTGGTCAAGTGGTCAATGGTCAAATGGTCAAGTGGTCAAGTGGTCAATGGTCAAGTGGTCATGTGGTGAAGTGGTCAAGTGGTAAAGTGGTCAAGTGGTCAAGTGGTCAAGTGGTCAAGTGGTCAGTGGTCAAGTGGTCAATGGTCAAATGGTTAACTGGTCAATGGTCGACTGGTCAAGTGGTCAAATGGTCCAGTGGACAATGTTCAAGTGGTCAAGTGGTCAAGTGGTCAAATGGTCAATGGTCGACTGGTCAAGTGGTCAAATTGTCCAGTGGACAATGGTTAAGTGGTCAAGTGGTCAAGTGGTCACGTGGTCAGTGGTCAAGTGGTCAATGGTCAAATGGTCAAGTGGTCAATGGTCGACTGGTCAAGTGGTCAAACGGTCCAGTGGACAATGGTTAAGTTGTCAAGTGGTAAAGTGGTCAAGTGGTCAAGTGGTCAGTGGTCAAGTGGTCAATGGTCAAATGGTCAAGTGGTCAAGTGGTCAAGTGGTCAATGGTCAAGTGGTCAAGTGGTCAAGTGGTCAAGTGGTCAAATGGTCAATGGTCGACTGGTCAAGTGGTCAAATTGTCCAGTGGACAATGGTCAAGTGGTCAAGTGGTCAAGTGGTCAGTGGTCAAGTGGTCAATGGTCAAGTGGTCAAGTGGTCAAGTGGTCAAATGGTCAAATGGTCAAATGGTCAAATGGTCAAGTGGTCAAGTGGTCAAGTAGTCAAGTGGTCAAGTGGTCAAGTAGTCAAGTGGTCAAGTGGTCAAGTGGTCAGTGGTCAAGTGGGCAATGGTCATCTGGTCAAGTGGTCAGTGGTCAAGTGGTCAATGGTTAAGTGGTCAATGGTCAATGGTCAATGGTCAATGGTCAATGGTCAATGGTCAAATGGTCAAGTGGTCAGTGGTCAAGTGGTCAATGATGTACTTGTCAAGTGGTCAAGTGGTCAATGGTCGACTGGTCAAGTGGTCAAGTGGTCAAATGGTCAAATGGTCAAATGGTCAAGTGGTCAATTGGTCAATGGTCAAGTGGTCAATGGTCAAGTGGTCAATGGTCAAATGGTCAAGTGGTCAAGTTGACATATTGTCAAACGATCAAGTGGTCAAGTGGTCAATGGTCAAGTGGTCAATGGTCAGTGGTCAAATGGTCCAGTGGTCAATTGGTCAAGTGGTCAATGGTCAATGGTCAAGTGGTCAATGGTCAAGTGGTCAAGTGGTCAATTGTTCAAGTGGTCAAGTGGTCAAGTGGTCAAGTGGTCAATGGTCAAGTGGTCAAGTGGTCAATGGCCAAATGGTCAAGTGGTCTGTGGTCAAGTGGTCAATGGTCGACTGGTCAAGTGGTTAAATGGTCCAGTGGACAATGGTCAATGGTCATGTGGTCAAGTGGTCACGTGGTCAACTGGACAAGTAGTCAAGTGGTCAAGTGGTCAAGTTGTCAGTGGTCAAGTGGGCAATGGTCAACTGGTCAAGTGGTCAGTGGTCAAGTGGTCAATGGTCAAGTGGTCAATGGTCAATGGTCAATGGTCAATGGTCAATGGTCAATGGTCAAATGGTCATGTGGTCAAGTTGTCAAGTGGTCAGTGGTCAAGTGGTCAATGGTTGACTGGTCAAGTGGTCAAACGGTCCAGTGGACAATGGTTAAGTGGTCAAGTGGTAAAGTGGTCAATGGCCAAATGGTCAAATGGTCCTGTAGACAATGGTCAAGTGGTCAAGTGGTCAATGGTCAAGTGGTCAATGGTCGACTGGTCAAATGGTCAAGTGGTCATGTGGTCAAGTGGTCAAGTGGTCAAGTGGTCAATGGTCAAGTGGTCAAGTGTTCAAGTGGTCAAGTGGTCAAGTGGTCAGTGGTCAAGTGGTCAAGTGGTCAAGTGGTCAAATGGTCAATGGTCGACTGGTCAAGTGGTCAAATTGTCCAGTGGACAATGGTCAAGTGGTCAAGTGGTCAAGTGGTCAGTGGTCAAGTGGTCAATGGTCAAGTGGTCAAGTGGTCAAGTGGTCAATGGTCAATGGTCAAATGGTCAAGTGGTCAATGGTCGACTCGTCAATGGACAAGTGGTCAAGTGGGCAAGTGGTAAATGGTGAATGGTCAAGTGGTCAATGGTCAAGTGGTCATGTGGTCAAGTGGTCAAGTGGTCAGTGGTCAAGTGGTCAAGTGGTCAAGTGGTAAAGTGGTCAAGGGGTCAGTGGTCAAGTGGTCAATGGTCAAATGGTCAAGTGGTCAAATGGTCAAGTGGTCAAGTGGTCAAGTGGTAAATGGTCAATGGTCAAGTGGTCAAGTGGTCCAGTGGTCAATGGTCAAGTGGTCATGTAGTCAAGTGGTCAAGTGGTCAGTGGTCAAGTGGTCAATGGTAAAATGGTCAAGTGGTCAATGGTAAAATGGTCAAGTGGTCAAGTGGTCAAGTGGTCAAGTGGTAAAGTGGTCAAGGGGTCAGTGGTCAAGTGGTCAATGGTCAAATGGTCAGTGGTCAAGGGGTCAATGGTCAAGTGGTCAAGTGGTCAATGGTCAAATGGTCAAGTCGTCAAGTGGTCAATGGTCAAGTGGTCAAGTGGTCAAGTGGTCAATGGTCAAATGGTCTAGTGGTCAAGTGGTCAAGTGGTCGAATGGTCCAGTGGACAATGGTCAAGTGGTCAATGGTCAATGGTCATGTGGTCAAGTGTTCAAGTGGTCAAGTGGTCAAGGAGTCAAGTGGTCAAGTGGTCAATGGTCAAATGGTCAAGTGGTCAAGTGGTAAAGAGGTCAATGGTCAAGTGGTCAATGGTCAAATGGTGAAGTGATCAAGTGGTCAAATGGTCAGTGGTCAAGTGGTCAATGGTCAAATGAGCAAGTGGTCAAGTGGTCAAGTGGTCAAGTGGTCAATGGTCAAGTGGTCAATGGTCAAGTGGTCAAGTGGTCAATGGTCAAGTGGTCAAGTGGTGAAGTAGTCAAGTGGTCAAGTGGTCAATGGTCAAATGGTCCAGTGGTCAATGGTCGACAGGTCAATGGTCAAATTGTCAATGGTCAAATGGTCAAGTAGTCAAGTGGTCAAGTGGTCAAATGGTCAAATGGTCAAATGGTCAAATGGTCAAATGGTCAAGTGGTCAAGTGGTCAAGTGGTCAAGTGGTCAAATGGTCAAGTGGTCAATGGTCAAGTGGTCAAGTGGTCAAGTGGTCAATGGTCACATGGTCAAGTGGTCAAATGGTAAGAGGTCAAGTTGTCAAATTGTCAAACGATCAAGTGGTCAATTGACAAATGGCCAAGTGGTCAAATTGTCAATTGGTCAAGTTGTCATATTGTCAAACGATCAAGTGGTCTAGTGGTCAATGGTCAAGTGGTCAAGTGGTCAAGTGGGCAATGGTCAAATGGTCAAGTGGTCAAGTGGTCAGTGGTCAAGTGGTCAAGTGGTCAATGGTCAAATGGTCAAGTCGTCAAGTGGTCATGTGGTCAATGGTCAAGTGGTCAATGGTCAAGTGGTCAATGGTCAAGTGGTCAATGGTCAATGGTCAAATGGTCAAGTGGTCAAGTGGTCAAGTGGTCAATGGTCAAGTGGTCAATGGTCAAGTGGTCAATGGTCGACTGGTCAAGTGGTCAAGTGGTCAAATGGTCCAGTGGTGAAGTGGTCAATGGTCAGTGGTCAAGTGGTCAAGTGTTCTAGTGTTCAAGTGGTCAAGTGGTCAAGTGGTGAAGTGGTGAAGTGGTCAAGTGGTCAAGTGGTCAAGTGGTCAAGTGGTCGGTGGTCAAGTGGTCAATGGTCAAGTGGTCAAGTGGTCAAGTGGTCAATGGCCGACTGGTCAAGTGGTCAAATGGTACAATGGTCAATGGTCATGTGGTCAAGTGGTCAAGTGTTCAAGTGGTCAAGTAGTCAAGTGGTCAAGTGGTCAAATGGTCAGTGGTCAAGTGGACAATGGTCAACTGGTCAAGTGGTCAATGGTTAATGGTCAATGGTCAATGGTCAAATGGTCAAGTGGTCAAGTGGTCAAGTGGTCAGTGGTCAAGTGGTCAATGGTCAAGAGGTCAAGTGGTCAAGTGGTCAATGGTCAATGGTCAAATGGTCACGTGGTCAATGGTCGACTGGTCAAATGGTCAGTGGTCAAGTGGTCAATGGTCAAATGGTCAAGTTGTCAAGTGGTCAAGTGGTCAATGGTCAAATGGTCAAGGTGTCAAGTGGTCAAGTGGTCAATGGTCAAGTGGTCAAGTGGTCAAGTGGTCAAATGGTCCAGTGGTCAAGTGGTAAAGTGGTCAAGTGGTCAGTGGTCAAGTGGTCAATGGTCAAATGGTCAACTGGTCAATGGTCGACTGGTCTAGTGGTCAAATGGTCCAGTGGACAATGTTCAAGTGGTCAAGTGGTCAAGTGGTCAAATGGTCAATGGTCGACTCGTCAAGTGGTCAAATTGTCCAGTGGACAATGGTTAAGTGGTCAAGTGGTCAAGTGGTCAGTGGTCAAGTGGTCAAGTGGTCAATGGTCAAGTGGGCCATGGTCGACTGGTCAAGTGGTCAAGTGGTCAATGGTCAATGGTCAATGGTCAATGGTCAATGGTCAATGGTCAAATGGTCAAGTGGTCAAGTTGTCAAGTGGTCAGTGGTCAAGTGGTCAAGTGGTCAATGGTCAAGTGGTCAATGGTCAAGTGGTCAAGTGGTCAATGGTCAAGTGGTCAAGTGGTGAAGTAGTCAAGTGGTCAAGTGGTCAATGGTCAAATGGTCCAGTGGTCAATGGTCGACAGGTCAATGGTCAAATTGTCAATGGTCAAATGGTCAAGTAGTCAAGTGGTCAAGTGGTCAAATGGTCAAATGGTCAAATGGACAAATGGTCAAATGGTCAAGTGGTTAAGTGGTCAAGTGGTCAAGTGGTCAAATGGTCAAGTGGTCAATGGTCAACTGGTCAAGTGGTCAAGTGGTCAAGTGGTCAATGGTCACATGGTCAAGTTGTCAAATTGTCAAACGATCAAGTGGTCAATTGACAAATGGCCAAGTGGTCAAATTGTCAATTGGTCAAGTTGTCATATTGTCAAACGATCAAGTGGTCTAGTGGTCAATGGTCAAGTGGTCAAGTGGTCAAGTGGGCAATGGTCAAATGGTCAAGTGGTCAAGTGGTCAGTGGTCAAGTGGTCAAGTGGTCAATGGTCAAATGGTCAAGTCGTCAAGTGGTCATGTGGTCAATGGTCAAGTGGTCAATGGTCAAGTGGTCAATGGTCAAGTGGTCAATGGTCAATGGTCAAATGGTCAAGTGGTCAAGTGGTCAATGGTCAAGTGGTCAATGGTCAAGTGGTCAATGGTCGACTGGTCAAGTGGTCAAGTGGTCAAATGGTCCAGTGGTGAAGTGGTCAATGGTCAGTGGTCAAGTGGTCAAGTGTTCTAGTGTTCAAGTGGTCAAGTGGTCAAGTGGTGAAGTGGTGAAGTGGTCAAGTGGTGAAGTGGTCAAGTGGTCAAGTGGTCGGTGGTCAAGTGGTCAATGGTCAAGTGGTCAAGTGGTCAAGTGGTCAATGGCCGACTGGTCAAGTGGTCAAATGGTACAATGGTCAATGGTCATGTGGTCAAGTGGTCAAGTGTTCAAGTGGTCAAGTAGTCAAGTGGTCAAGTGGTCAAATGGTCAGTGGTCAAGTGGACAATGGTCAACTGGTCAAGTGGTCAATGGTTAATGGTCAATGGTCAATGGTCAAATGGTCAAGTGGTCAAGTGGTCAAGTGGTCAGTGGTCAAGTGGTCAATGGTCAAGAGGTCAAGTGGTCAAGTGGTCAATGGTCAATGGTCAAATGGTCACGTGGTCAATGGTCGACTGGTCAAATGGTCAGTGGTCAAGTGGTCAATGGTCAAATGGTCAAGTTGTCAAGTGGTCAAGTGGTCAATGGTCAAATGGTCAAGTTGTCAAGTGGTCAAGTGGTCAATGGTCAAGTGGTCAAGTGGTCAAGTGGTCAAATGGTCCAGTGGTCAAGTGGTAAAGTGGTCAAGTGGTCAGTGGTCAAGTGGTCAATGGTCAAATGGTCAACTGGTCAATGGTCGACTGGTCTAGTGGTCAAATGGTCCAGTGGACAATGTTCAAGTGGTCAAGTGGTCAAGTGGTCAAATGGTCAATGGTCGACTCGTCAAGTGGTCAAATTGTCCAGTGGACAATGGTTAAGTGGTCAAGTGGTCAAGTGGTCAGTGGTCAAGTGGTCAAGTGGTCAATGGTCAAGTGGGCCATGGTCGACTGGTCAAGTGGTCAAGTGGTCAATGGTCAATGGTCAATGGTCAATGGTCAATGGTCAATGGTCAAATGGTCAAGTGGTCAAGTTGTCAAGTGGTCAGTGGTCAAGTGGTCAATGGTTGACTGGTCAAGTGGTCATGTGGTCAATGGTCGACTGCTCAAGTGGCCAAGTGGCCAAATGGTCCAGTGGTCAAGTGGTCAATGGTCAAGTGGTCAAGTGGTCAAGTGGTCAAATGGTCAAATGGTCAAACGATCAAGCGGTCAAGTGGTCAATGATCAAGTGGTCAAGTGGTCAAGTGGTCAATGGACAAGTGGTCAAGTGGTCAAGTGGTAATTGGTGAATGGTCAAGTGGTCAAGTGGTCAAGTGGTCAAGTGGTCACGGGGTCAGTGGTCAAGTGGTCAATGGTCAAATGGTCAAGTGGTCAAATGATCAAGTGGTCAAGTGGTCAAGTGGTAAATGGTCAATGGTCAAGTGGTCAAGTGGTCAAGTGGTCAATGGTCAAGTGGTCATGTAGTCAAGTGGTCAAGTGGTCAGTGGTCAAGTGGTCAATGGTAAAATGGTCAAGTGGTCAAGTGGTCAAGTTGTCAGTGGTCAAGTGGTCAACGGTCAAGTGGTCAAGTGGTCAATGGTCAAGTGGTCAATGGTCAATTGGTCAAGTGGCCAAATGGTCGACTGGACAATGGTCAAGTGGTCAAGTGGTCAAGTGGTCAAGTGGTCAGTGGTCAAGTGGTCAATGGTCAAATGGTCAACTGGTCAATGGTCGACTGGTCAAGTGGTCAAATGGTCCAGTGGACAAAGTTCAAGTGGTCAAGTGGTCAAGTGGTATAGTGGTCAAGTGGTCAGTGGTCAAGGGGTCAATGGTCAAATGGTCAAGTGGTCAATGGTCGACTGGTCAAGTGGACAATGGTTAAGTGGTCAAGTGGTCAGTGGTCAAGTGGTCAAGTGGTCAATTGGTCAAGTGGTCAAATGGTCAGTGGTCATGTGGTCAGTGGTCAAGAGGTCAATGGTCAAGTGGTCAAGTGGTCAAGTGGTCATGTGGTCAATGGTCAAGTGGTCAATGGTCAAGTGGTCAATGGTCAAGTGGCCAATGTTCAAGTGGTCAATGGTCAATGGTCAAATGGTCAAGTGGTCAAGTGGTCAATGGTCAAGTGGTCAATGGTCGACTGGTCAAGTGGTCAAGTGGTCAAATGGTCCAGTGGTGAAGTGGTCAATGGTCAGTGGTCAAGTGGTCAAGTGGTGAAGTGGTCAAGTGGTGAAGTGGTCAAGTGGTCAAGTGGTCGGTGGTCAAGTGGTCAATGGTCAAGTGGTGAAGTGGTCAAGTGGTCAAGTGTTCAAGTGGTCAAGTGGTCAATGGTCAAATGGTCAAGTGGTCAAGTGGTCAATGGTCAAGTGGTCAATGGTCAAGTGGACAAGTGTTCAAGTGGTCAATGGTCAAGTGGTCAATGGTAAAGTGGTCAAGTGGTCAAGTGGTCAATGGTCACATGGTCAAGTGGTCATATGGTCAGGAGGTCAAGTTGTCAAATTGTCAAACGATCAAGTGGTCAATGGTCAAATGGTCAAGTGGTCAATGGTCAAGTGGTCAAGTGGTCAAGTGGTCAAGTGGTCGGTGGTCAAGTGGTCAATGGTCAAGTGGTCAAGTGGTCAAGTGGTCAATGGTCAAATGGTCAAGTGGTCAAGTGGTCAAGTGGTCAAGTGGTCAAGTGGTAAGTGGTCAAGTGGTCAAGTGGTCAAGTGATCAAGTGGTCAACTGGTCAGTGGTCAAGTGGTCAAGTGGTCAATGGTCAATGGTCAAATGGTGAAGTGGTCATGTGGTCAATGGTCAAATGGTGAAGTGGTCATGTGGTCAATGGTCAAGTGGTCGATGGTCGACTGATCAAGTGGACAATGGTAAAGTGGTCAAGTGGTCAGTGATTAAGTGGTCAATGGTCCAGTGGACAATGGTCAAGTGGTCAAGTGGTCAATGGTCAAGTGGTCAAGTGGTGAAGTGGTCAAGTGGTCAAGTGGTCAATGGTCAAATGGTCCAGTGGTCAATGGTCGACAGGTCAATGGTCATGTTGTCAATGGTCAAATGGTCAAGTAGTCAAGTGGTCAAGTGGTCAAATGGTCAAATGGTCAAATGGTCAAATGGTCAAATGGTCAAGTGGTCAAGTGGTCAAGTGGTCAAGTGGTCAAATGGTCAAGTGGTCAAATGGTCATGTGGTCAAGTGGTCAATGGTCAAGCGGTCAAGTGGTCAATTGGTCAAGTGGTCAAATGGTCAGTGGTCATGTGGTCAGTGGTCAAGAGGTCAATGGTCAAGTGGTCAAGTGGTCAAGTGGTCAAGTGGTCAAGTGGTCAATGGTCATTGGTCAAATGGTCATTGGTCAAATGGTCATGTGGTCAAATGGTCAATGGTCAAGTGGTCAATGGTCAAGTGGTCAAGTGGTCAAGTGTTCAAGTGGTCATGTGGTCAATGGTCAATGGTCAAATGGTCAAGTGGTCAGTGGTCAAGTGGTCAATGGTCAAATGGTCAAATGGTCCAGTGGTCAATGGTCGACAGGTCAATGGTCATGTTGTCAATGGTCAAATGGTCAAGTAGTCAAGTGGTCAAGTGGTCAAATGGTCAAATGGTCAAATGGTCAAATGGTCAAATGGTCAAGTGGTCAAGTGGTCAAGTGGTCAAGTGGTCAAATGGTCAAGTGGTCAAATGGTCAAGTGGTCAAGTGGTCAATGGTCAAGCGGTCAAGTGGTCAATTGGTCAAGTGGTCAAATGGTCAGTGGTCATGTGGTCAGTGGTCAAGAGGTCAATGGTCAAGTGGTCAAGTGGTCAAGTGGTCAAGTGGTCAAGTGGTCAATGGTCATTGGTCAAATGGTCATTGGTCAAATGGTCATGTGGTCAAATGGTCAATGGTCAAGTGGTCAATGGTCAAGTGGTCAAGTGGTCAAGTGTTCAAGTGGTCATGTGGTCAATGGTCAATGGTCAAATGGTCAAGTGGTCAGTGGTCAAGTGGTCAATGGTCAAATGGTCAAGTGGTCAATGGTCGACTGGTCAAGTGGTCAAGTGGTCAAATGGTCAGTAGTCAAGTGGTCAATGGCCAAATGGTCAAATGGTCCAGTAGACAATGGTCAAGTGGTCAAGTGGTCAATGGTCAAGTGGTCAATGGTCGACTGGTCAAATGGTCAAGTGGTCATGTGGTCAAGTGGTCAAGTGGTCAAGTGGTCAATGGTCAAGTGGTCAAGTGTTCAAGTGGTCAAGTGGTCAAGTGGTCAGTGGTCAAATGGTCAATGGTCAAATGGTCACGTGGTCAATGGTCGACTGGTCAAATGGTCAGTGGTCAAGTGGTCAATGCTCAAATGGTCAAGTGGTCAAGTGGTCAAGTGGTCAATGGTCAAATGGTCAAGTTGTCAAGTGGTCAAGTGGTCAATGGTCAAGTGGTCAAGTGGTCAAGTGGTCAAATGGTCCAGTGGTCAAGTGGTAAAGTGGTCAAGTGGTCAGTGGTCAAGTGGTCAATGGTCAAATGGTCAACTGGTCAATGGTCGACTGGTCTAGTGGTCAAATGGTCCAGTGGACAATGTTCAAGTGGTCAAGTGGTCAAGTGGTCAAATGGTCAATGGTCGACTCGTCAAGTGGTCAAATTGTCCAGTGGACAATGGTTAAGTGGTCAAGTGGTGAAGTGGTCAAGTGGTCAGTGGTCAAGTGGTCAAGTGGTCAAGTGGTCAAGTGGTCAGTGGTCAAGTGGTCAATGGTCAAGTGGTCAAGTGGTCAATTGTCAATGGTCAAATGGTCAAGTGGTCAATGGTCGACTGGTCAAATGGTCAAGTGGTCAATGGTCGACTGGTCAAATGGTCAGTGGTCAAGTGGTCAATGGTCAAATGGTCAAGTGGTCAAGTGGTCAAGTGGTCAATGGTCAAGTGGTCAAGTGGTCAAGTGGTCAAGTGGTCAATGGTCAATGGTCAAATGGTCAAGTGGTCAATGGTCGACTGGTCAAGTGGTCAAGTGGTCAAATGGTCAGTAGTCAAGTGGTCAATGGCCAAATGGTCAAATGGTCCAGTAGACAATGGTCAAGTGGTCAAGTGGTCAATGGTCAAGTGGTCAATGGTCGACTGGTCAAATGGTCAAGTGGTCAAGTGGTCAAGTGGTCAAGTGGTCAAGTGGTCAATGGTCAAGTGGTCAAGTGTTCAAGTGGTCAAGTGGTCAAGTGGTCAGTGGTCAAATGGTCAAGTGGTCAAGTGGTCAAGTGGTCAGTGGTCAAGTGGTCAATGGTCAAGTGGTCAAGTGGTCAAGTGGTCAAATGGTCCAGTGGTCAAGTGGTAAAGTGGTCAAGTGGTCAGTGGTCAAGTGGTCAATGGTCAAATGGTCAACTGGTCAATGGTCGACTGGTCTAGTGGTCAAATGGTCCAGTGGACAATGTTCAAGTGGTCAAGTGGTCAAGTGGTCAAATGGTCAATGGTCGACTCGTCAAGTGGTCAAATTGTCCAGTGGACAATGGTTAAGTGGTCAAGTGGTCAAGTGGTCAGTGGTCAAGTGGTCAAGTGGTCAATGGTCAAGTGGTCAATGGTCGATTGGTCATGTGGCCAAATGGTCCACTGGACAATGGTCAAGTGGTCAAGTGGTCAGTGGTCAAGTGGTCAATGGTCAAATGGTCAAGTGGTCAAGTGGTCAAGTGGTCAATGGTCAAGTGGGCAATGGTCGACTGGTCAAGTGGTCAAGTGGTCAATGGTCAAGTGATCAATGGCGAAGTGGTCAAAGGTCAAGTGGTCAAGTGGTCAATGGTCAATGGTCAATGGTCAAATGGTCAAGTGGTCAAGTGGTCAATGGTCAAGTGGTCAATGGTCAAGTGGTCAAGTGGTCATGTGGTCAAGTGGTCAAGTGGTCAGTGGTCACGTGGTCAAGTGGTCAAGTGGTAAAGTGGTCAAGGGGTCAGTGGTCAAGTGGTCAAGTGGTCAGTGGTCAAGTGGTCAATGGTCAAGTGGTCAATGGTCAAGTGGTCAAATGGTCAGTGGTCAAGTGGTCAATGGTCAAATGGTCAAGTTGTCAAGTGGTCAAGTGGTCAATGGTCAAGTGGTCAAGTGGTAATGTGGTCAAATGGTCAAGTGGTCAAGTGGTCAAGTGGTCAGTGGTCAAGTGGTCAATGGTCAAGTGGTCAAGTGGTCAAGTGGTCAATGGTCAATGGTCAAATGGTCACGTGGTCAATGGTCGACTGGTCAAATGGTCAGTGGTCAAGTGGTCAATGGTCAAATGGTCAAGTTGTCAAGTGGTCAAGTGGTCAATGGTCAAGTGGTCAAGTGGTCAAGTGGTCAAATGGTCCAGTGGTCAAGTGGTCAATGGTCAAGTGGTCAATGGTCAAGTGGTCATATGGTCAGTGGTCAAGTGGTCAATGGTCAAATGGTCAAGTGGTCAAGTGGTCAATGGTCAAGTGGTCATGTGGTGAAGTGGTCAAGTGGTAAAGTGGTCAAGTGGTCAAGTGGTAAAGTGGTCAAGTGGTCAGTGGTCAAGTGGTCAATGGTCAAATGGTTAACTGGTCAATGGTCGACTGGTCAAGTGGTCAAATGGTCCAGTGGACAATGTTCAAGTGGTCAAGTGGTCAAGTGGTCAAATGGTCAATGGTCGACTGGTCAAGTGGTCAAATTGTCCAGTGGACAATGGTTAAGTGGTCAAGTGGTCAAGTGGTCACGTGGTCAGTGGTCAAGTGGTCAAGTGGTCAATTGTTCAAGTGGTCAAGTGGTCAGTGGTCATGTGGTCAAGTGGTCAATGGTCGACTCGTCAATGGACAAGTGGTCAAGTGGGCAAGTGGTCAATGGTCACGTGGTCAATGGTCAAGTGGTCATGTGGTCAAGTGGTCAAGTTGTATGTGGTCAAGTGGTCAAGTGGTCAAGTGGTAAAGTGGTCAAGGGGTCAGTGGTCAAGTGGTCAATGGTCAAATGGTCAAGTGGTCAAATGGTCAAGTGGTCAAGTGGTCAAGTGGTAAATGGTCAATGGTCAAGTGGTCAAGTGGTCAAGTGGTCAATGGTTAAGTGGTCATGTAGTCAAGTGGTCAAGTGGTCAGTGGTCAAGTGGTCAATGGTAAAATGGTCAAGTGGTCAGGTGGTCAAGTGGTAAAGTGGTCAAGGGGTCAGTGGTCAAGTGGTCAATGGTCAAATGGTCAAGTGGTCAATGGTCGACTGGTCAAGTGGTCAATGGTCGACTCGTTAAGTGGTCAAATGGTCCAGTGGGCAAGTGGTCAAGTGGTCAAATGGTCAGTGGTCAATGGTCATATGGTCAAGTGGTCAATGGTCGACTGGTCAAATGGACAGTGGTCAAGTGGTCAATGGTCAAATGGTCAAGTGGTCAATTGGTCAAGTGGTCAAATGGTCAGTGGTCATGTGGTCAAGTGGTCAATGGTCATATGGTCAAGTGGTCAAGTGGTCAAGTGGTCAATGGTCGACTGGTCAAATGGTCAGTGGTCAAGTGGTCAATGGTCAAATGGTCAAGTTGTCAAGTGGTCAAGTGGTCAAAGGTGAAGTGGCCAAGTGGTCAAGAGGTCAAGTGGTCAAGTGGTCAATGGTCAAGTGGTCAAATGGTCCAGTGGACAATGGTCAAGTGGTCAAGTGGTCAAGTGGTAAAGTGGTCAAGTGGTCAGTGGTCAAGTTGTCAATGGTCAAATGGTCAAGTGGTCAAACGGTCCAGTGGACAATGGTCAAGTGGTCAAGTGTTCAAGTGGTCAAGTGGTCAGTGGTCAAACGGTCAAGTGGTCAAGTGGTCAGTGGTCAGTGGTCAAATGGTCAAGTGGTCAAGTGGTCAAGTGGTCAATGGTCAAGTGGTCAAGTGGTCAATTGGTCAAGTGGTCAGTGGTCAAGTGGTCAAGTGGTCAAGTGGTCAAGTGGTAAAGTGGCCAAGGGGTCAGTGGACAAGTGGTCAATGGTCAAATGGTCAAGTGGTCAATGGTCGACTGGTCAAGTGGTCAATGGTCGACTCGTCAATGGACAAGTGGTCAAGTGGGCAAGTGGTAAATGGTGAATGGTCAAGTGGTCAAGTGGTCAAGTGGTCAATGGTCAAGTGGTCATGTGGTCAAGTGGTCAAGTGGTCAGTGGTCACGTGGTCAAGTGGTCAAGTGGTAAAGTGGTCAAGGGGTCAGTGGTCAAGTGGTCAAGTGGTCAGTGGTCAAGTGGTCAATGGTCAAGTGGTCAATGGTCAAGTGGTCAAATGGTCAGTGGTCAAGTGGTCAATGGTCAAATGGTCAAGTGGTCAAGTGGTCAAGTGGTCAATGGTCAAGTGGTCAAGTGGTAATGTGGTCAAATGGTCAAGTGGTCAAGTGGTCAAGTGGTCAGTGGTCAAGTGGTCAATGGTCAAGTGGTCAAGTGGTCAAGTGGTCAATGGTCAATGGTCAAATGGTCACGTGGTCAATGGTCGACTGGTCAAATGGTCAGTGGTCAAGTGGTCAATGGTCAAATGGTCAAGTTGTCAAGTGGTCAAGTGGTCAATGGTCAAGTGGTCAAGTGGTCAAGTGGTCAAATGGTCCAGTGGTCAAGTGGTCAATGGTCAAGTGGTCAATGGTCAAGTGGTCATATGGTCAGTGGTCAAGTGGTCAATGGTCAAATGGTCAAGTGGTCAAGTGGTCAATGGTCAAGTGGTCATGTGGTGAAGTGGTCAAGTGGTAAAGTGGTCAAGTGGTCAAGTGGTAAAGTGGTCAAGTGGTCAGTGGTCAAGTGGTCAATGGTCAAATGGTTAACTGGTCAATGGTCGACTGGTCAAGTGGTCAAATGGTCCAGTGGACAATGTTCAAGTGGTCAAGTGGTCAAGTGGTCAAATGGTCAATGGTCGACTGGTCAAGTGGTCAAATTGTCCAGTGGACAATGGTTAAGTGGTCAAGTGGTCAAGTGGTCACGTGGTCAGTGGTCAAGTGGTCAATGGTCAAATGGTCAAGTGGTCAATGGTCGACTGGTCAAGTGGTCAAACGGTCCAGTGGACAATGGTTAAGTTGTCAAGTGGTAAAGTGGTCAAGTGGTCAAGTGGTCAGTGGTCAAGTGGTCAATGGTCAAATGGTCAAGTGGTCAAGTGGTCAAGTGGTCAATGGTCAAGTGGTCAAGTGGTCAAGTGGTCAAGTGGTCAAATGGTCAATGGTCGACTGGTCAAGTGGTCAAATTGTCCAGTGGACAATGGTCAAGTGGTCAAGTGGTCAAGTGGTCAGTGGTCAAGTGGTCAATGGTCAAGTGGTCAAGTGGTCAAGTGGTCAAATGGTCAAATGGTCAAATGGTCAAATGGTCAAGTGGTCAAGTGGTCAAGTAGTCAAGTGGTCAAGTGGTCAAGTAGTCAAGTGGTCAAGTGGTCAAGTGGTCAGTGGTCAAGTGGGCAATGGTCATCTGGTCAAGTGGTCAGTGGTCAAGTGGTCAATGGTTAAGTGGTCAATGGTCAATGGTCAATGGTCAATGGTCAATGGTCAATGGTCAAATGGTCAAGTGGTCAGTGGTCAAGTGGTCAATGATGTACTTGTCAAGTGGTCAAGTGGTCAATGGTCGACTGGTCAAGTGGTCAAGTGGTCAAATGGTCAAATGGTCAAGTGGTCAAGTGGTCAATTGGTCAATGGTCAAGTGGTCAATGGTCAAGTGGTCAATGGTCAAATGGTCAAGTGGTCAAGTTGACATATTGTCAAACGATCAAGTGGTCAAGTGGTCAATGGTCAAGTGGTCAATGGTCAGTGGTCAAATGGTCCAGTGGTCAATTGGTCAAGTGGTCAATGGTCAATGGTCAAGTGGTCAATGGTCAAGTGGTCAAGTGGTCAATTGTTCAAGTGGTCAAGTGGTCAAGTGGTCAAGTGGTCAATGGTCAAGTGGTCAAGTGGTCAATGGCCAAATGGTCAAGTGGTCTGTGGTCAAGTGGTCAATGGTCGACTGGTCAAGTGGTTAAATGGTCCAGTGGACAATGGTCAATGGTCATGTGGTCAAGTGGTCACGTGGTCAACTGGACAAGTAGTCAAGTGGTCAAGTGGTCAAGTTGTCAGTGGTCAAGTGGGCAATGGTCAACTGGTCAAGTGGTCAGTGGTCAAGTGGTCAATGGTCAAGTGGTCAATGGTCAATGGTCAATGGTCAATGGTCAATGGTCAATGGTCAATGGTCAAATGGTCAAGTGGTCAAGTTGTCAAGTGGTCAGTGGTCAAGTGGTCAATGGTTGACTGGTCAAGTGGTCAAACGGTCCAGTGGACAATGGTTAAGTGGTCAAGTGGTAAAGTGGTCAATGGCCAAATGGTCAAATGGTCCTGTAGACAATGGTCAAGTGGTCAAGTGGTCAATGGTCAAGTGGTCAATGGTCGACTGGTCAAATGGTCAAGTGGTCATGTGGTCAAGTGGTCAAGTGGTCAAGTGGTCAATGGTCAAGTGGTCAAGTGGTCAAGTGGTCAAGTGGTCAAGTGGTCAGTGGTCAAGTGGTCAAGTGGTCAAGTGGTCAAATGGTCAATGGTCGACTGGTCAAGTGGTCAAATTGTCCAGTGGACAATGGTCAAGTGGTCAAGTGGTCAAGTGGTCAGTGGTCAAGTGGTCAATGGTCAAGTGGTCAAGTGGTCAAGTGGTCAATGGTCAATGGTCAAATGGTCAAGTGGTCAATGGTCGACTCGTCAATGGACAAGTGGTCAAGTGGGCAAGTGGTAAATGGTGAATGGTCAAGTGGTCAATGGTCAAGTGGTCATGTGGTCAAGTGGTCAAGTGGTCAGTGGTCAAGTGGTCAAGTGGTCAAGTGGTAAAGTGGTCAAGGGGTCAGTGGTCAAGTGGTCAATGGTCAAATGGTCAAGTGGTCAAATGGTCAAGTGGTCAAGTGGTCAAGTGGTAAATGGTCAATGGTCAAGTGGTCAAGTGGTCCAGTGGTCAATGGTCAAGTGGTCATGTAGTCAAGTGGTCAAGTGGTCAGTGGTCAAGTGGTCAATGGTAACATGGTCAAGTGGTCAATGGTAAAATGGTCAAGTGGTCAAGTGGTCAAGTGGTCAAGTGGTAAAGTGGTCAAGGGGTCAGTGGTCAAGTGGTCAATGGTCAAATGGTCAGTGGTCAAGGGGTCAATGGTCAAGTGGTCAAGTGGTCAATGGTCAAATGGTCAAGTCGTCAAGTGGTCAATGGTCAAGTGGTCAAGTGGTCAAGTGGTCAATGGTCAAATGGTCTAGTGGTCAAGTGGTCAAGTGGTCGAATGGTCCAGTGGACAATGGTCAAGTGGTCAATGGTCAATGGTCATGTGGTCAAGTGTTCAAGTGGTCAAGTGGTCAAGGAGTCAAGTGGTCAAGTGGTCAATGGTCAAATGGTCAAGTGGTCAAGTGGTAAAGAGGTCAATGGTCAAGTGGTCAATGGTCAAATGGTGAAGTGTTCAAGTGGTCAAATGGTCAGTGGTCAAGTGGTCAATGGTCAAATGAGCAAGTGGTCAAGTGGTCAAGTGGTCAAGTGGTCAATGGTCAAGTGGTCAATGGTCAAGTGGTCAAGTGGTCAATGGTCAAGTGGTCAAGTGGTGAAGTAGTCAAGTGGTCAAGTGGTCAATGGTCAAATGGTCCAGTGGTCAATGGTCGACAGGTCAATGGTCAATTTGTCAATGGTCAAATGGTCAAGTAGTCAAGTGGTCAAGTGGTCAAATGGTCAAATGGTCAAATGGTCAAATGGTCAAATGGTCAAGTGGTCAAGTGGTCAAGTGGTCAAGTGGTCAAATGGTCAAGTGGTCAATGGTCAAGTGGTCAAGTGGTCAAGTGGTCAATGGTCACATGGTCAAGTGGTCAAATGGTAAGAGGTCAAGTTGTCAAATTGTCAAACGATCAAGTGGTCAATTGACAAATGGCCAAGTGGTCAAATTGTCAATTGGTCAAGTTGTCATATTGTCAAACGATCAAGTGGTCTAGTGGTCAATGGTCAAGTGGTCAAGTGGTCAAGTGGGCAATGGTCAAATGGTCAAGTGGTCAAGTGGTCAAGTGGTCAATGGTCAAATGGTCAAGTCGTCAAGTGGTCATGTGGTCAATGGTCAAGTGGTCAATGGTCAAGTGGTCAATGGTCAAGTGGTCAATGGTCAATGGTCAAATGGTCAAGTGGTCAAGTGGTCAATGGTCAAGTGGTCAATGGTCAAGTGGTCAATGGTCGACTGGTCAAGTGGTCAAGTGGTCAAATGGTCCAGTGGTGAAGTGGTCAATGGTCAGTGGTCAAGTGGTCAAGTGTTCTAGTGTTCAAGTGGTCAAGTGGTCAAGTGGTGAAGTGGTGAAGTGGTCAAGTGGTGAAGTGGTCAAGTGGTCAAGTGGTCGGTGGTCAAGTGGTCAATGGTCAAGTGGTCAAGTGGTCAAGTGGTCAATGGCCGACTGGTCAAGTGGTCAAATGGTACAATGGTCAATGGTCATGTGGTCAAGTGGTCAAGTGTTCAAGTGGTCAAGTAGTCAAGTGGTCAAGTGGTCAAATGGTCAGTGGTCAAGTGGACAATGGTCAACTGGTCAAGTGGTCAATGGTTAATGGTCAATGGTCAATGGTCAAATGGTCAAGTGGTCAAGTGGTCAAGTGGTCAGTGGTCAAGTGGTCAATGGTCAAGAGGTCAAGTGGTCAAGTGGTCAATGGTCAATGGTCAAATGGTCACGTGGTCAATGGTCGACTGGTCAAATGGTCAGTGGTCAAGTGGTCAATGGTCAAATGGTCAAGTTGTCAAGTGGTCAAGTGGTCAATGGTCAAATGGTCAAGTTGTCAAGTGGTCAAGTGGTCAATGGTCAAGTGGTCAAGTGGTCAAGTGGTCAAATGGTCCAGTGGTCAAGTGGTAAAGTGGTCAAGTGGTCAGTGGTCAAGTGGTCAATGGTCAAGTGGGCCATGGTCGACTGGTCAAGTGGTCAAGTGGTCAATGGTCAATGGTCAATGGTCAATGGTCAATGGTCAATGGTCAAATGGTCAAGTGGTCAAGTTGTCAAGTGGTCAGTGGTCAAGTGGTCAATGGTTGACTGGTCAAGTGGTCATGTGGTCAATGGTCGACTGCTCAAGTGGCCAAGTGGCCAAATTGTCAATTGGTCAAGTTGTCATATTGTCAAACGATCAAGTGGTCTAGTGGTCAATGGTCAAGTGGTCAAGTGGTCAAGTGGGCAATGGTCAAATGGTCAGTGGTCAAGGGGTCAATGGTCAAGTGGTCAAGTGGTCAATGGTCAAATGGTCAAGTCGTCAAGTGGTCAATGGTCAAGTGGTCAAGTGGTCAAGTGGTCAATGGTCAAATGGTCTAGTGGTCAAGTGGTCAAGTGGTCGAATGGTCCAGTGGACAATGGTCAAGTGGTCAATGGTCAATGGTCATGTGGTCAAGTGTTCAAGTGGTCAAGTGGTCAAGGAGTCAAGTGGTCAAGTGGTCAATGGTCAAATGGTCAAGTGGTCAAGTGGTAAAGAGGTCAATGGTCAAGTGGTCAATGGTCAAATGGTGAAGTGATCAAGTGGTCAAATGGTCAGTGGTCAAGTGGTCAATGGTCAAATGAGCAAGTGGTCAAGTGGTCAAGTGGTCAAGTGGTCAATGGTCAAGTGGTCAATGGTCAAGTGGTCAAGTGGTCAATGGTCAAGTGGTCAAGTGGTGAAGTAGTCAAGTGGTCAAGTGGTCAATGGTCAAATGGTCCAGTGGTCAATGGTCGACAGGTCAATGGTCAAATTGTCAATGGTCAAATGGTCAAGTAGTCAAGTGGTCAAGTGGTCAAATGGTCAAATGGTCAAATGGTCAAATGGTCAAATGGTCAAATGGTCAAATGGTCAAGTGGTCAAGTGGTCAAGTGGTCAAGTGGTCAAATGGTCAAGTGGTCAATGGTCAAGTGGTCAAGTGGTCAAGTGGTCAATGGTCACATGGTCAAGTGGTCAAATGGTAAGAGGTCAAGTTGTCAAATTGTCAAACGATCAAGTGGTCAATTGACAAATGGCCAAGTGGTCAAATTGTCAATTGGTCAAGTTGTCATATTGTCAAACGATCAAGTGGTCTAGTGGTCAATGGTCAAGTGGTCAAGTGGTCAAGTGGGCAATGGTCAAATGGTCAAGTGGTCAAGTGGTCAGTGGTCAAGTGGTCAAGTGGTCAATGGTCAAATGGTCAAGTCGTCAAGTGGTCATGTGGTCAATGGTCAAGTGGTCAATGGTCAATTGGTTAATGGTCAAGTGGTCAATGGTCAAGTGGTCAATGGTCAATGGTCAAATGGTCAAGTGGTCAAGTGGTCAATGGTCAAGTGGTCAATGGTCAAGTGGTCAATGGTCGACTGGTCAAGTGGTCAAGTGGTCAAATGGTCCAGTGGTGAAGTGGTCAATGGTCAGTGGTCAAGTGGTCAAGTGTTCAAGTGTTCAAGTGGTCAAGTGGTCAAGTGGTGAAGTGGTGAAGTGGTGAAGTGGTCAAGTGGTCAAGTGGTCAAGTGGTCGGTGGTCAAGTGGTCAATGGTCAAGTGGTCAAGTGGTCAAGTGGTCAATGGCCGACTGGTCAAGTGGTCAAATGGTACAATGGTCAATGGTCATGTGGTCAAGTGGTCAAGTGTTCAAGTGGTCAAGTAGTCAAGTGGTCAAGTGGTCAAATGGTCAGTGGTCAAGTGGACAATGGTCAACTGGTCAAGTGGTCAATGGTTAATGGTCAATGGTCAATGGTCAAATGGTCAAGTGGTCAAGTGGTCAAATGGTCAAATGGTCAAATGGTCAAATGGTCAAGGGGTCAAGTGGTCAAGCAGTCAAGTGGTCAAGTGGTCAAGTAGTCAAGTGGTCAAGTGGTCAAGTGGTCAGTGGTCAAGTGGGCAATGGTCAACTGGTCAAGTGGTCAGTGGTCAAGTGGTCAATGGTTAAGTGGTCAATGGTCAATGGTCAATGGTCAATGGTCAATGGTCAATGGTCAATGGTCAATGGTCAAATGGTCAAGTGGTCAGTGGTCAAGTGGTCAATGATGTACTTGTCAAGTGGTCAAGTGGTCAATGGTCGACTGGTCAAGTGGTCAAGTGGTCAAATGGTCAAATGGTCAAATGGTCAAGTGGTCAATTGGTCAATGGTCAAGTGGTGAATTGGTCAAGTGGTCAAATGGTCAGTGGTCATGTGGTCAAGTGGTCAATGGTCATATGGTCAAGTGGTCAAGTGGTCAAGTGGTCAATGGTCGACTGGTCAAGTGGTCAAGTGGTCAATTGTTCAAGTGGTCAAGTGGTCAATGGTCAAGTGGTCAATGGTCAAGTGGTCAAGTGGTCAAGTGGTCAATGGTCATATGGTCAAGTGGTCAATGGTCGACTGGTCAAATGGACAGTGGTCAAGTGGTCAATGGTCAAATGGTCAATTGGTCAAGTGGTCAATGGTCAATGGTCAAGTGGTCAATGATCAAGTGGTCAAGTGGTCAATTGTTCAAGTGGTCAAGTGGTCAGTGGTCAAGTGGTCAAGTGGTCAATTGGTCAAGTGGTCAAGTGGTCAAATGGTCAGTGGTCAAGTGGACAATGGTCAACTGGTCAAGTGGTCAATGGTTAATGGTCAATGGTCAATGGTCAAATGGTCAAGTGGTCAAGTGGTCAAGTGGTCAGTGGTCAAGTGGTCAATGGTCAAGTGGTCAAGTGGTCAAGTGGTCAATGGTCAATGGTCAAATGGTCACGTGGTCAATGGTCGACTGGTCAAATGGTCAGTGGTCAAGTGGTCAATGGTCAAATGGTCAAGTTGTCAAGTGGTCAAGTGGTCAATGGTCAAATGGTCAAGTTGTCAAGTGGTCAAGTGGTCAATGGTCAAGTGGTCAAGTGGTCAAGTGGTCAAATGGTCCAGTGGTCAAGTGGTAAAGTGGTCAAGTGGTCAGTGGTCAAGTGGTCAATGGTCAAATGGTCAACTGGTCAATGGTCGACTGGTCTAGTGGTCAAATGGTCCAGTGGACAATGTTCAAGTGGTCAAGTGGTCAAGTGGTCAAATGGTCAATGGTCGACTCGTCAAGTGGTCAAATTGTCCAGTGGACAATGGTTAAGTGGTCAAGTGGTCAAGTGGTCAGTGGTCAAGTGGTCAAGTGGTCAATGGTCAAGTGGGCAATGGTCGACTGGTCAAGTGGTCAAGTGGTCAATGGTCAATGGTCAATGGTCAATGGTCAATGGTCAATGGTCAAATGGTCAAGTGGTCAAGTTGTCAAGTGGTCAGTGGTCAAGTGGTCAATGGTTGACTGGTCAAGTGGTCATGTGGTCAATGGTCGACTGCTCAAGTGGCCAAGTGGCCAAATGGTCCAGTGGTCAAGTGGTCAAGTGGTCAAGTGGTCAAGTGGTCAATGGTCAAGTGGTCAATGGTCAAGTGGTCAAGTGGTCAATGGTCAAGTGGTCAAGTGGTCGGTGGTCAAGTGGTCAATGGTCAAGTGGTCAAGTGGTCAAGTGGTCAATGGCCGACTGGTCAAGTGGTCAAATGGTACAATGGTCAATGGTCATGTGGTCAAGTGGTCAAGTGTTCAAGTGGTCAAGTAGTCAAGTGGTCAAGTGGTCAAATGGTCAGTGGTCAAGTGGACAATGGTCAACTGGTCAAGTGGTCAATGGTTAATGGTCAATGGTCAATGGTCAAATGGTCAAGTGGTCAAGTGGTCAAATGGTCAAATGGTCAAATGGTCAAATGGTCAAGGGGTCAAGTGGTCAAGCAGTCAAGTGGTCAAGTGGTCAAGTAGTCAAGTGGTCAAGTGGTCAAGTGGTCAGTGGTCAAGTGGGCAATGGTCAACTGGTCAAGTGGTCAGTGGTCAAGTGGTCAATGGTTAAGTGGTCAATGGTCAATGGTCAATGGTCAATGGTCAATGGTCAATGGTCAATGGTCAAATGGTCAAGTGGTCAGTGGTCAAGTGGTCAATGATGTACTTGTCAAGTGGTCAAGTGGTCAATGGTCGACTGGTCAAGTGGTCAAGTGGTCAAATGGTCAAATGGTCAAATGGTCAAGTGGTCAATTGGTCAATGGTCAAGTGGTCAATTGGTCAAGTGGTCAAATGGTCAGTGGTCATGTGGTCAAGTGGTCAATGGTCATATGGTCAAGTGGTCAAGTGGTCAAGTGGTCAATGGTCGACTGGTCAAGTGGTCAAGTGGTCAATTGTTCAAGTGGTCAAGTGGTCAATGGTCAAGTGGTCAATGGTCAAGTGGTCAAGTGGTCAAGTGGTCAATGGTCATATGGTCAAGTGGTCAATGGTCGACTGGTCAAATGGACAGTGGTCAAGTGGTCAATGGTCAAATGGTCAATTGGTCAAGTGGTCAATGGTCAATGGTCAAGTGGTCAATGATCAAGTGGTCAAGTGGTCAATTGTCCAAGTGGTCAAGTGGTCAGTGGTCAAGTGGTCAAGTGGTCAATTGGTCAAGTGGTCAAATGGTCAGTGGTCATGTGGTCAAGTGGTCAATGGTCGACTGGTCAAGTGGTCAATGGTCGACTCGTCAATGGACAAGTGGTCAAGTGGGCAAGTGGTAAATGGTGAATGGTCAAGTGGTCATGTGGTCAAGTGGTCAAGTGGTCAGTGGTCAAGTGGTCAAGTGGTCAAGTGGTAAAGTGGTCAAGGGGTCAGTGGTCAAGTGGTCAATGGTCAAATGGTCAAGTGGTCAAATGGTCAAGTGGTCAAGTGGTCAAGTGGTAAATGGTCAATGGTCAAGTGGTCAAGAGGTCAATGGTCAAATGGTCAAGTGGTCAAGTGGTCAAGTGGTCAATGGTTAAATGGCCAAGTGGTCAAGTGGTCAATGGTCAAATGGTCAAATGGTCAAGTGGTCAAGTGGTCAATGGTCAAATGGTCAAGTGGTCAAGTGGTCAATGGTCATATGGTCAAATGGTCAAGTGGTCAAGTGGTCATTTTTCAAGTGGTCAAGTGGTCAATGGTCAATGGTCAAGTGGTCAATGGTCAAGTGGTCAATGGTCAAATGGTCAAGTGGTCAATGGTCAAATGGTCAAGTTGTCAAGTGGTCAAGTGGTCAAAGGTGAAGTGGTCAAGTGGTCAAGTGGTCAAGTGGTCAATGGTCAAGTGGTCAAATGGTCCAGTGGACAATGGTCAAGTGGTCAAGTGGTCAAGTGGTAAAGTGGTCAAGTGGTCAGTGGTCAAGTTGTCAATGGTCAAATGGTCAAGTGGTCAAACGGTCCAGTGGACAATGGTCAAGTGGTCAAGTGTTCAAGTGGTCAAGTGGTCAGTGGTCAAACGGTCAAGTGGTCAAGTGGTCAGTGGTCAGTGGTCAAATGGTCAAGTGGTCAAGTGGTCAAGTGGTCAATGGTCAAGTGGTCAAGTGGTCAATTGGTCAAGTGGTCAGTGGTCAAGTGGTCAAGTGGTCAAGTGGTAAAGTGGCCAAGGGGTCAGTGGACAAGTTGTCAATGGTCAAGTGGTCAATGGTCGCCTGGTCAAGTGGTCAATGGTCGACTCGTCAATGGACAAGTGGTCAAGTGGGCAAGTGGTAAATGGTGAATGGTCAAGTGGTCAAGTGGTCAAGTGGTCAATGGTCAAGTGGTCATGTGGTCAAGTGGTCAAGTGGTCAGTGGTCAAGTGGTCAAGTGGTCAAGTGGTAAAGTGGTCAAGGGGTCAGTGGTCAAGTGGTCAAGTGGTCAGTGGTCAAGTGGTCAATGGTCAAGTGGTCAATGGTCAAGTGGTCAAATGGACAGTGGTCAAGTGGTCAATGGTCAAATGGTCAAGTTGTCAAGTGGTCAAATGGTCAATGGTCAAGTGGTCAAGTGGTCAAGTGGTCAAGTGGTCAAATGATCCAGTGGTCAAGTGGTCAATGGTCAAGTGGTCAAGTGGTAATGTGGTCAAATGGTCAAGTGGTCAAGTGGTCAAGTGGTCAGTGTTCAAGTGGTCAAGTGGTCAAGTGGTGAAGTGGTGAAGTGGTGAAGTGGTCAAGTGGTCAAGTGGTCAAGTGGTCGGTGGTCAAGTGGTCAATGGTCAAGTGGTCAAGTGGTCAAGTGGTCAATGGCCGACTGGTCAAGTGGTCAAATGGTACAATGGTCAATGGTCATGTGGTCAAGTGGTCAAGTGTTCAAGTGGTCAAGTAGTCAAGTGGTCAAGTGGTCAAATGGTCAGTGGTCAAGTGGACAATGGTCAACTGGTCAAGTGGTCAATGGTTAATGGTCAATGGTCAATGGTCAAATGGTCAAGTGGTCAAGTGGTCAAATGGTCAAATGGTCAAATGGTCAAATGGTCAAGTGGTCAAGTGGTCAAGTAGTCAAGTGGTCAAGTGGTCAAGTAGTCAAGTGGTCAAGTGGTCAAGTGGTCAGTGGTCAAGTGGGCAATGGTCAACTGGTCAAGTGGTCAGTGGTCAAGTGGTCAATGGTTAAGTGGTCAATGGTCAATGGTCAATGGTCAATGGTCAATGGTCAATGGTCAAATGGTCAAGTGGTCAGTGGTCAAGTGGTCAATGATGTACTTGTCAAGTGGTCAAGTGGTCAATGGTCGACTGGTCAAGTGGTCAAGTGGTCAAATGGTCAAATGGTCAAATGGTCAAGTGGTCAATTGGTCAATGGTCAAGTGGTCAATTGGTCAAGTGGTCAAATGGTCAGTGGTCATGTGGTCAAGTGGTCAATGGTCATATGGTCAAGTGGTCAAGTGGTCAAGTGGTCAATGGTCGACTGGTCAAGTTTTCAAGTGGTCAATTGTTCAAGTGGTCAAGTGGTCAATGGTCAAGTGGTCAATGGTCAAGTGGTCAAGTGGTCAAGTGGTCAATGGTCATATGGTCAAGTGGTCAATGGTCGACTGGTCAAATGGACAGTGGTCAAGTGGTCAATGGTCAAATGGTCAATTGGTCAAGTGGTCAATGGTCAAATGGTCAATTGGTCAAGTGGTCAATGGTCAATGGTGAAGTGGTCAATGATCAAGTGGTCAAGTGGTCAATTGTTCAAGTGGTCAAGTGGTCAGTGGTCAAGTGGTCAAGTGGTCAATTGGTCAAGTGGTCAAATGGTCAGTGGTCATGTGGTCAAGTGGTCAATGTTCGACTGGTCAAGTGGTCAATGGTCGACTCGTCAATTGACAAGTGGTCAAGTGGGCAAGTGGTAAATGGTGAATGGTCAAGTGGTCATGTGGTCAATGGTCAAGTGGTCAATGGTCAAGTGGTCAAGTGGTCAAGTGGTCAATGGTCATATGGTCAAGTGGTCAATGGTCGACTGGTCAAATGGACAGTGGTCAAGTGGTCAATGGTCAAATGGTCAATTGGTCAAGTGGTCAATGGTCAAATGGTCAATTGGTCAAGTGGTCAATGGTCAATGGTGAAGTGGTCAATGATCAAGTGGTCAAGTGGTCAATTGTTCAAGTGGTCAAGTGGTCAATGGTCAAATGGTCAAGTGGTCAATTGGTCAAGTGGTCAATGGTCAATGGTCAAGTGGTCAATGATCAAGTGGTCAAGTGGTCAATTGTTCAAGTGGTCAAGTGGTCAGTGGTCAAGTGGTCAAGTGGTCAATTGGTCAAGTGGTCAAATAGTCAGTGGTCATGTGGTCAAGTGGTCAATGGTCATATGGTCAAGTGGTCAAGTGGTCAAGTGGTCAATGGTCGACTGGTCAAATGGTCAGTGGTCAAGTGGTCAATGGTCAAATGGTCAAGTTGTCAAGTGGTCAAGTGGTCAAAGGTGAAGTGGCCAAGTGGTCAAGTGGTCAAGTGGTCAAGTGGTCAATGGTCAAGTGGTCAAATGGTCCAGTGGACAATGGTCAAGTGGTCAAGTGGTCAAGTGGTAAAGTGGTCAAGTGGTCAGTGGTCAAGTTGTCAATGGTCAAATGGTCAAGTGGTCAAACGGTCCAGTGGACAATGGTCAAGTGGTCAAGTGTTCAAGTGGTCAAGTGGTCAGTGGTCAAACGGTCAAGTGGTCAAGTGGTCAGTGGTCAGTGGTCAAATGGTCAAGTGGTCAAGTGGTCAAGTGGGCAATGGTCGACTGGTCAAGTGGTCAAGTGGTCAATGGTCAATGGTCAATGGTCAATGGTCAATGGTCAATGGTCAAATGGTCAAGTGGTCAAGTTGTCAAGTGGTCAAGTGGTCAATGGTTGACTGGTCAAGTGGTCATGTGGTCAATGGTCGACTGCTCAAGTGGCCAAGTGGCCAAATGGTCCAGTGGTCAAGTGGTCAAGTGGTCAAATGGTCAAATGGTCAAATGGTCAAATGGTCAAGTGGTCAAGTGGTCAAGTGGTCAATAGTCAAGTGGTCAATGGTCAAGTGGTCAAGTGGTCAGTGGTCAAGTGGTCAATGGTCGACTGGTCAAGTGGTCAAATGGTCAAGTGGTCAAGTGGTCAAGTAGTCAAGTGGTCAAGTGGTCAAGTGGTCAATGGTCAAGTGGTCAAGTGGTCAAGTGGTCAAGTGGTCAGTGGTCAAGTGGTCAAGTGGTCAATGGTCAAGTGGTCAATGGTCAAGTGGTCAAGTGGTCAAATGGTCAAGTGGTCAAGTGGTCAGTGGTCAAGTGGTCAAGTTGACATATTGTCTAACGATCAAGCGGTCAAGTGGTCAATGATCAAGTGGTCAAGTGGTCAAGTGGTCAATGGACAAGTGATCAAGTGGTCAAGTGGTAATTGGTGAATGGTCAAGTGGTCAAGTGGTCAAGTGGTCAAGTGGTCACGGGGTCAGTGGTCAAGTGGTCAATGGTCAAATGGTCAAGTGGTCAAATGATCAAGTGGTCAAGTGGTCAAGTGGTAAATGGTCAATGGTCAAGTGGTCAAGTGGTCAAGTGGTCAATGGTCAAGTGGTCATGTAGTCAAGTGGTCAAGTGGTCAGTGGTCAAGTGGTCAATGGTAAAATGGTCAAGTGGTCAAGTGGTCAAGTGGTAAAGTGGTCAAGGGGTCAGTGGTCAAGTGGTCAATGGTCAAATGGTCAAGTGGTCAAATGGTCAAGTGGTCAAGTGGTCAAGTGGTAAATGGTCAATGGTCAAGTGGTCAAGTGGTCCAGTGGTCAATGGTCAAGTGGTCATGTAGTCAAGTGGTCAAGTGGTCAGTGGTCAAGTGGTCAATGGTAAAATGGTCAAGTGGTCAATGGTAAAATGGTCAAGTGGTCAAGTGGTCAAGTGGTAAAGTGGTCAAGGGGTCAGTGGTCAAGTGGTCAATGGTCAAATGGTCAGTGGTCAAGGGGTCAATGGTCAAGTGGTCAAGTGGTCAATGGTCAAATGGTCAAGTCGTCAAGTGGTCAATGGTCAAGTGGTCAAGTGGTCAAGTGGTCAATGGTCAAATGGTCTAGTGGTCAAGTGGTCAAGTGGTCGAATGGTCCAGTGGACAATGGTCAAGTGGTCAATGGTCAATGGTCATGTGGTCAAGTGTTCAAGTGGTCAAGTGGTCAAGGAGTCAAGTGGTCAAGTGGTCAATGGTCAAATGGTCAAGTGGTCAAGTGGTAAAGAGGTCAATGGTCAAGTGGTCAATGGTCAAATGGTGAAGTGATCAAGTGGTCAAATGGTCAGTGGTCAAGTGGTCAATGGTCAAATGAGCAAGTGGTCAAGTGGTCAAGTGGTCAAGTGGTCAATGGTCAAGTGGTCAATGGTCAAGTGGTCAAGTGGTCAATGGTCAAGTGGTCAAGTGGTGAAGTAGTCAAGTGGTCAAGTGGTCAATGGTCAAATGGTCCAGTGGTCAATGGTCGACAGGTCAATGGTCAAATTGTCAATGGTCAAATGGTCAAGTAGTCAAGTGGTCAAGTGGTCAAATGGTCAAATGGTCAAATGGTCAAATGGTCAAATGGTCAAATGGTCAAATGGTCAAGTGGTCAAGTGGTCAAGTGGTCAAGTGGTCAAATGGTCAAGTGGTCAATGGTCAAGTGGTCAAGTGGTCAAGTGGTCAATGGTCACATGGTCAAGTGGTCAAATGGTAAGAGGTCAAGTTGTCAAATTGTCAAACGATCAAGTGGTCAATTGACAAATGGCCAAGTGGTCAAATTGTCAATTGGTCAAGTTGTCATATTGACAAACGATCAAGTGGTCTAGTGGTCAATGGTCAAGTGGTCAAGTGGTCAAGTGGGCAATGGTCAAATGGTCAAGTGGTCAAGTGGTCAGTGGTCAAGTGGTCAAGTGGTCAATGGTCAAATGGTCAAGTCGTCAAGTGGTCATGTGGTCAATGGTCAAGTGGTCAATGGTCAAGTGGTTAATGGTCAAGTGGTCAATGGTCAAGTGGTCAATGGTCAATGGTCAAATGGTCAAGTGGTCAAGTGGTCAATAGTCAAGTGGTCAATGGTCAAGTGGTCAATGGTCGACTGGTCAAGTGGTCAAGTGGTCAAATGGTCCAGTGGTGAAGTGGTCAATGGTCAGTGGTCAAGTGGTCAAGTGTTCTAGTGTTGAAGTGGTCAAGTGGTCAAGTGGTGAAGTGGTGAAGTGGTCAAGTGGTCAAGTGGTCAAGTGGTCAAGTGGTCGGTGGTCAAGTGGTCAATGGTCAAGTGGTCAAGTGGTCAAGTGGTCAATGGTCAATGGTCAAATGGTCAAGTGGTCAAGTGGTCAAATGGTCAAATGGTCAAATGGTCAAATGGTCAAGTGGTCAAGTGGTCAAGTAGTCAAGTGGTCAAGTGGTCAAGTAGTCAAGTGGTCAAGTGGTCAAGTGGTCAGTGGTCAAGTGGGCAATGGTCAACTGGTCAAGTGGTCAGTGGTCAAGTGGTCAATGGTTAAGTGGTCAATGGTCAATGGTCAATGGTCAATGGTCAATGGTCAATGGTCAATGGTCAAATGGTCAAGTGGTCAGTGGTCAAGTGGTCAATGATGTACTTGTCAAGTGGTCAAGTGGTCAATGGTCGACTGGTCAAGTGGTCAAGTGGTCAAATGGTCAAATGGTCAAATGGTCAAGTGGTCAATTGGTCAATGGTCAAGTGGTCAATTGGTCAAGTGGTCAAATGGTCAGTGGTCATGTGGTCAAGTGGTCATGTGGTCAAGTGGTCAATGGTCATATGGTCAAGTGGTCAAGTGGTCAAGTGGTCAATGGTCGACTGGTCAAGTGGTCAAGTGGTCAATTGTTCAAGTGGTCAAGTGGTCAATGGTCAAGTGGTCAATGGTCAAGTGGTCAAGTGGTCAAGTGGTCAATGGTCATATGGTCAAGTGGTCAATGGTCGACTGGTCAAATGGACAGTGGTCAAGTGGTCAATGGTCAAATGGTCAATTGGTCAAGTGGTCATTGGTCAATGGTCAAGTGGTCAATGATCAAGTGGTCAAGTGGTCAATTGTTCAAGTGGTCAAGTGGTCAGTGGTCAAGTGGTCAAGTGGTCAATTGGTCAAGTGGTCAAATGGTCAGTGGTCATGTGGTCAAGTGGTCAATGGTCGACTGGTCAAGTGGTCAATGGTCGACTCGTCAATGGACAAGTGGTCAAGTGGGCAAGTGGTAAATGGTGAATGGTCAAGTGGTCATGTGGTCAAGTGGTCAAGTGGTCAGTGGTCAAGTGGTCAAGTGGTCAAGTGGTAAAGTGGTCAAGGGGTCAGTGGTCAAGTGGTCAATGGTCAAATGGTCAAGTGGTCAAATGGTCAAGTGGTCAAGTGGTCAAGTGGTAAATGGTCAATGGTCAAGTGGTCAAGAGGTCAATGGTCAAATGGTCAAGTGGTCAAGTGGTCAAGTGGTCAATGGTTAAATGGTCAAGTGGTCAAGTGGTCAATGGTCAAATGGTCAAATGGTCAAGTGGTCAAGTGGTCAATGGTCAAATGGTCAAGTGGTCAAGTGGTCAATGGTCATATGGTCAAATGGTCAAGTGGTCAAGTGGTCATTTTTCAAGTGGTCAAGTGGTCAATGGTCAATGGTCAAGTGGTCAATGGTCAAGTGATCAATGGTCAAATGGTCAAGTGGTCAATTGGTCAAGTGGTCAATGGTCAATGGTCAAGTGGTCAATGATCAAGTGGTCAAGTGATCAATTGTTCAAGTGGTCAAGTGGTCAGTGGTCAAGTGGTCAAGTGGTCAATTGGTCAAGTGGTCAAATGGTCAGTGGTCATGTGGTCAAGTGGTCAATGGTCATATGGTCAAGTGGTCAAGTGGTCAAGTGGTCAAGTGGTCAGTGGTCAGTGGTCAAATGGTCAAGTGGTCAAGTGGTCAAGTGGTCAATGGTCAAGTGGTCATGTGGTCAATTGGTCAAGTGGTCAGTGGTCAAGTGGTCAAGTGGTCAAGTGGTAAAGTGGCCAAGGGGTCAGTGGACAAGTGGTCAATGGTCAAATGGTCAAGTGGTCAATGGTCGCCTGGTCAAGTGGTCAATGGTCGACTCGTCAATGGACAAGTGGTCAAGTGGGCAAGTGGTAAATGGTGAATGGTCAAGTGGTCAAGTGGTCAAGTGGTCAATGGTCAAGTGGTCATGTGGTCAAGTGGTCAAGTGGTCAAATGGTCAAATGGTCAAGTGGTCAAGTGGTCAAGTAGTCAAGTGGTCAAGTGGTCAAGTAGTCAAGTGGTCAAGTGGTCAAGTGGTCAGTGGTCAAGTGGGCAATGGTCAACTGGTCAAGTGGTCAGTGGTCAAGTGGTCAATGGTTAAGTGGTCAATGGTCAATGGTCAATGGTCAATGGTCAATGGTCAATGGTCAATGGTCAAATGGTCAAGTGGTCAGTGGTCAAGTGGTCAATGATGTACTTGTCAAGTGGTCAAGTGGTCAATGGTCGACTGGTCAAGTGGTCAAGTGGTCAAATGGTCAAATGGTCAAATGGTCAAGTGGTCAATTGGTCAATGGTCAAGTGGTCAATTGGTCAAGTGGTCAAATGGTCAGTGGTCATGTGGTCAAGTGGTCATGTGGTCAAGTGGTCAATGGTCATATGGTCAAGTGGTCAAGTGGTCAAGTGGTCAATGGTCGACTGGTCAAGTGGTCAAGTGGTCAATTGTTCAAGTGGTCAAGTGGTCAATGGTCAAGTGGTCAATGGTCAAGTGGTCAAGTGGTCAAGTGGTCAATGGTCATATGGTCAAGTGGTCAATGGTCGACTGGTCAAATGGACAGTGGTCAAGTGGTCAATGGTCAAATGGTCAATTGGTCAAGTGGTCATTGGTCAATGGTCAAGTGGTCAATGATCAAGTGGTCAAGTGGTCAATTGTTCAAGTGGTCAAGTGGTCAGTGGTCAAGTGGTCAAGTGGTCAATTGGTCAAGTGGTCAAATGGTCAGTGGTCATGTGGTCAAGTGGTCAATGGTCGACTGGTCAAGTGGTCAATGGTCGACTCGTCAATGGACAAGTGGTCAAGTGGGCAAGTGGTAAATGGTGAATGGTCAAGTGGTCATGTGGTCAAGTGGTCAAGTGGTCAGTGGTCAAGTGGTCAAGTGGTCAAGTGGTAAAGTGGTCAAGGGGTCAGTGGTCAAGTGGTCAATGGTCAAATGGTCAAGTGGTCAAATGGTCAAGTGGTCAAGTGGTCAAGTGGTAAATGGTCAATGGTCAAGTGGTCAAGAGGTCAATGGTCAAATGGTCAAGTGGTCAAGTGGTCAAGTGGTCAATGGTTAAATGGTCAAGTGGTCAAGTGGTCAATGGTCAAATGGTCAAATGGTCAAGTGGTCAAGTGGTCAATGGTCAAATGGTCAAGTGGTCAAGTGGTCAATGGTCATATGGTCAAATGGTCAAGTGGTCAAGTGGTCATTTTTCAAGTGGTCAAGTGGTCAATGGTCAATGGTCAAGTGGTCAATGGTCAAGTGATCAATGGTCAAATGGTCAAGTGGTCAATTGGTCAAGTGGTCAATGGTCAATGGTCAAGTGGTCAATGATCAAGTGGTCAAGTGATCAATTGTTCAAGTGGTCAAGTGGTCAGTGGTCAAGTGGTCAAGTGGTCAATTGGTCAAGTGGTCAAATGGTCAGTGGTCATGTGGTCAAGTGGTCAATGGTCATATGGTCAAGTGGTCAAGTGGTCAAGTGGTCAAGTGGTCAGTGGTCAGTGGTCAAATGGTCAAGTGGTCAAGTGGTCAAGTGGTCAATGGTCAAGTGGTCATGTGGTCAATTGGTCAAGTGGTCAGTGGTCAAGTGGTCAAGTGGTCAAGTGGTAAAGTGGCCAAGGGGTCAGTGGACAAGTGGTCAATGGTCAAATGGTCAAGTGGTCAATGGTCGCCTGGTCAAGTGGTCAATGGTCGACTCGTCAATGGACAAGTGGTCAAGTGGGCAAGTGGTAAATGGTGAATGGTCAAGTGGTCAAGTGGTCAAGTGGTCAATGGTCAAGTGGTCATGTGGTCAAGTGGTCAAGTGGTCAGTGGTCAAGTGGTCAAGTGGTCAAGTGGTAAAGTGGTCAAGGGGTCAGTGGTCAAGTGGTCAAGTGGTCAGTGGTCAAGTGGTCAATGGTCAAGTGGTCAATGGTCAAGTGGTCAAATGGACAGTGGTCAAGTGGTCAATGGTCAAATGGTCAAGTTGTCAAGTGGTCAAGTGGTCAATGGTCAAGTGGTCAAGTGGTCAAGTGGTCAAGTGGTCAAATGATCCAGTGGTCAAGTGGTCAATGGTCAAGTGGTCAAGTGGTAATGTGGTCAAATGGTCAAGTGGTCAAGTGGTCAAGTGGTCAGTGTTCAAGTGTTCAAGTGGTCAAGTGGTCAAGTGGTGAAGTGGTGAAGTGGTGAAGTGGTCAAGTGGTCAAGTGGTCAAGTGGTCGGTGGTCAAGTGGTCAATGGTCAAGTGGTCAAGTGGTCAAGTGGTCAATGGCCGACTGGTCAAGTGGTCAAATGGTACAATGGTCAATGGTCATGTGGTCAAGTGGTCAAGTGGTCAAGTGGTCAAGTAGTCAAGTGGTCAAGTGGTCAAATGGTCAGTGGTCAAGTGGACAATGGTCAACTGGTCAAGTGGTCAATGGTTAATGGTCAATGGTCAATGGTCAAATGGTCAAGTGGTCAAGTGGTCAAATGGTCAAATGGTCAAATGGTCAAATGGTCAAGTGGTCAAGTGGTCAAGTAGTCAAGTGGTCAAGTGGTCAAGTAGTCAAGTGGTCAAGTGGTCAAGTGGTCAGTGGTCAAGTGGGCAATGGTCAAGTGGTCAAGTGGTCAGTGGTCAAGTGGTCAATGGTTAAGTGGTCAATGGTCAATGGTCAATGGTCAATGGTCAATGGTCAATGGTCAATGGTCAAATGGTCAAGTGGTCAGTGGTCAAGTGGTCAATGATGTACTTGTCAAGTGGTCAAGTGGTCAATGGTCGACTGGTCAAGTGGTCAAGTGGTCAAATGGTCAAATGGTCAAATGGTCAAGTGGTCAATTGGTCAATGGTCAAGTGGTCAATTGGTCAAGTGGTCAAATGGTCAGTGGTCATGTGGTCAAGTGGTCAATGGTCATATGGTCAAGTGGTCAAGTGGTCAAGTGGTCAATGGTCGACTGGTCAAGTGGTCAAGTGGTCAATTGTTCAAGTGGTCAAGTGGTCAATGGTCAAGTGGTCAATGGTCAAGTGGTCAAGTGGTCAAGTGGTCAATGGTCATATGGTCAAGTGGTCAATGGTCGTCTGGTCAAATGGACAGTGGTCAAGTGGTCAATGGTCAAATGGTCAATTGGTCAAGTGGTCAATGGTCAATGGTCAAGTGGTCAATGATCAAGTGGTCAAGTGGTCAATTGTTCAAGTGGTCAAGTGGTCAGTGGTCAAGTGGTCAAGTGGTCAATTGGTCAAGTGGTCAAATGGTCAGTGGTCATGTGGTCAAGTGGTCAATGGTCGACTGGTCAAGTGGTCAATGGTCGACTCGTCAATGGACAAGTGGTCAAGTGGGCAAGTGGTAAATGGTGAATGGTCAAGTGGTCATGTGGTCAAGTGGTCAAGTGGTCAGTGGTCAAGTGGTCAAGTGGTCAAGTGGTCAAGTGGTAAAGTGGTCAAGGGGTCAGTGGTCAAGTGGTCAATGGTCAAATGGTCAAGTGGTCAATGGTCGACTGGTCAAGTGGTCAATGGTCGACTCGTCAATGGACAAGTGGTCAAGTGGGCAAGTGGTAAATGGTGAATGGTCAAGTGGTCAATGGTCAAGTGGTCATGTGGTCAAGTGGTCAAGTGGTCAGTGGTCAAGTGGTCAAGTGGTCAAGTGGTAAAGTGGTCAAGGGGTCAGTGGTCAAGTGGTCAAGTGGTCAGTGGTCAAGTGGTCAATGGTCAAGTGGTCAATGGTCAAGTGGTCAAATGGACAGAGGTCAAGTGGTCAATGGTCAAATGGTCAAGTTGTCAAGTGGTCAAGAGGTCAATGGTCAAGTGGTCAAGTGGTCAAGTGGTCAAGTGGTCAAATGATCCAGTGGTCAAGTGGTCAATGGTCAAGTGGTCAATGGTCAAGTGGTCAAGTGGTAATGTGGTCAAATGGTCAAGTGGTCAAGTGGTCAAGTGGTCAGTGGTCAAGTGGTCAATGGTCAAGTGGTCAAGTGGTCAAGTGGTCAATGGTCAATGGTCAAATGGTCACGTGGTCAATGGTCGACTGGTCAAATGGTCAGTGGTCAAGTGGTCAATGGTCAAATGGTCAAGTTGTCAAGTGGTCAAGTGGTCAATGGTCAAGTGGTCAAGTGGTCAAGTGGTCAAATGGTCCAGTGGTCAAGTGGTCAATGGTCAAGTGGTCAATGGTCAAGTGGTCATATGGTCAGTGGTCAAGTGGTCAATGGTCAAATGGTCAAGTGGTCAAGTGGTCAATGGTCAAGTGGTCATGTGGTGAAGTGGTCAAGTGGTCAAGTGGTAAAGTGGTCAAGTGGTCAAGTGGTAAAGTGGTCAAGTGGTCAGTGGTCAAGTGGTCAATGGTCAAATGGTCAACTGGTCAATGGTCGACTGGTCAAGTGGTCAAATGGTCCAGTGGACAATGTTCAAGTGGTCAAGTGGTCAAGTGGTCAAATGGTCAATGGTCGACTGGTCAAGTGGTCAAATTGTCCAGTGGACAATGGTTAAGTGGTCAAGTGGTCAAGTGGTCACGTGGTCAGTGGTCAAGTGGTCAATGGTCAAATGGTCAAGTGGTCAATGGTCGACTGGTCAAGTGGTCAAACGGTCCAGTGGACAATGGTTAAGTGGTCAAGTGGTAAAGTGGTCAAGTGGTCAAGTGGTCAGTGGTCAAGTGGTCAATGGTCAAATGGTCAAGTTGTCAAGTGGTCAAGTGGTCAATGGTCAAGTGGTCAAGTGGTCAAGTGGTCAAGTGGTCAAGTGATCAAGTGGTCAAATGATCCAGTGGTCAAGTGGTCAATGGTCAAGTGGTCAAGTGGTAATGTGGTCAAGTGGTCAAGTGGTCAAGTGGTCAAGTGGTCAGTGGTCAAGTGGTCAATGGTCAAGTGGTCAAGTGGTCAAGTGGTCAATGGTCAATGGTCAAATGGTCACGTGGTCAATGATCGACTGGTCAAATGGTCAGTGGTCAAGTGGTCAATGGACAAGTGGTCAAGTGGTCAAGTGGTAAATGGTGAATGGTCAAGTGGTCAAGTGGTCAAGTGGTCAAGTGGTCATGTGGTCAAGTGGTCAAGTGGTGAAGTGGTAAAGTGGTCAAGTGGTGAAGTGGTAAAGTGGTCAAGGGGTCAGTGGTCAAGTGGTCAATGGTCGACTGGTCAAGTGGTCAATGGTCGACTCGTCAATGGACAAGTGGTCAAGTGGGCAAGTGGTAAATGGTGAATGGTCAAGTGGTCAATGGTCAAGTGGTCATGTGGTCAAGTGGTCAAGTGGTCAGTGGTCAAGTGGTCAAGTGGTCAAGTGGTAAAGTGGTCAAGGGGTCAGTGGTCAAGTGGTCAATGGTCAAATGGTCAAGTGGTCAAATGGTCAAGTGGTCAAGTGGTCAAGTGGTAAATGGTCAATGGTCAAGTGGTCAAGTGGTCCAGTGGTCAATGGTCAAGTGGTCATGTAGTCAAGTGGTCAAGTGGTCAGTGGTCAAGTGGTCAATGGTAAAATGGTCTAGTGGTCAATGGTAAAATGGTCAAGTGGTTAAGTGGTCAAGTGGTCAAGTGGTAAAGTGGTCAAGGGGTCAGTGGTCAAGTGGTCAATGGTCAAATGGTCAGTGGTCAAGGGGTCAATGGTCAAGTGGTCAAGTGGTCAATGGTCAAATGGTCAAGTCGTCAAGTGGTCAATGGTCAAGTGGTCAAGTGGTCAAGTGGTCAATGGTCAAATGGTCTAGTGGTCAAGTGGTCAAGTGGTCGAATGGTCCAGTGGACAATGGTCAAGTGGTCAATGGTCAATGGTCATGTGGTCAAGTGTTCAAGTGGTCAAGTGGTCAAGGAGTCAAGTGGTCAAGTGGTCAATGGTCAAATGGTCAAGTGGTCAAGTCGTAAAGAGGTCAATGGTCAAGTGGTCAATGGTCAAATGGTGAAGTGATCAAGTGGTCAAATGGTCAGTGGTCAAGTGGTCAATGGTCAAATGAGCAAGTGGTCAAGTGGTCAAGTGGTCAAGTGTTCAAATGGTCAGTAGTCAAGTGGTCAATGGTCAAATGGTCAAGTTGTCAAGTGGTCAAGTGGTCAATGGTCAAGTGGTCAAGTGGTCAAGTGGTCAAATGGTCCAGTGGTCAAGTGGTCAATGGTCAAGTGGTCAATGGTCAAGTGGTCATATCGTCAGTGGTCAAGTGGTCAATGGTCAAATGGTCAAGTGGTCAAGTGGTCAATGGTCAAGTGGTCATGTGGTGAAGTGGTCAAGTGGTCAAGTGGTCAAGTGGTCAAGTGGTCAAGTGGTAAAGTGGTCAAGTGGTCAGTGGTCAAGTGGTCAATGGTCAAATGGTCAACTGGTCAATGGTCGACTGGTCAAGTGGTCAAATGGTCCAGTGGACAATGTTCAAGTGGTCAAGTGGTCAAGTGGTCAAATGGTCAATGGTCGACTGGTCAAGTGGTCAAATTGTCCAGTGGACAATGGTTAAGTGGTCAAGTGGTCAAGTGGTCACGTGGTCAGTGGTCAAGTGGTCAATGGTCAAATGGTCAAGTGGTCAATGGTCGACTGGTCAAGTGGTCAAACGGTCCAGTGGACAATGGTTAAGTGGTCAAGTGGTAAAGTGGTGAAGTGGTCAAGTGGTCAGTGGTCAAGTGGTCAATGGTCAAATGGTCAAGTTGTCAAGTGGTCAAGTGGTCAATGGTCAAGTGGTCAAGTGGTCAAGTGGTCAAGTGGTCAAGTGATCAAGTGGTCAAATGATCCAGTGGTCAAGTGGTCAATGGTCAAGTGGTCAAGTGGTAATGTGGTCAAGTGGTCAAGTGGTCAAGTGGTCAAGTGGTCAGTGGTCAAGTGGTCAATGGTCAAGTGGTCAAGTGGTCAAGTGGTCAATGGTCAATGGTCAAATGGTCACGTGGTCAATGATCGACTGGTCAAATGGTCAGTGGTCAAGTGGTCAATGGACAAGTGGTCAAGTGGTCAAGTGGTAAATGGTCAAGTGGTCAAGTGGTCAAGTGGTCAAGTGGTCAAGTGGTCATGTGGTCAAGTGGTCAAGTGGTGAAGTGGTAAAGTGGTCAAGTGGTGAAGTGGTAAAGTGGTCAAGGGGTCAGTGGTCAAGTGGTCAATGGTCAAATGGTCAAGTGGTCAATGGTCGACTGGTCAAGTGGTCAATGGTCGACTCGTCAATGGACAAGTGGTCAAGTGGGCAAGTGGTAAATGGTGAATGGTCAAGTGGTCAATGGTCAAGTGGTCATGTGGTCAAGTGGTCAAGTGGTCAGTGGTCAAGTGGTCAAGTGGTCAAGTGGTAAAGTGGTCAAGGGGTCAGTGGTCAAGTGGTCAATGGTCAAATGGTCAAGTGGTCAAATGGTCAAGTGGTCAAGTGGTCAAGTGGTAAATGGTCAATGGTCAAGTGGTCAAGTGGTCCAGTGGTCAATGGTCAAGTGGTCATGTAGTCAAGTGGTCAAGTGGTCAGTGGTCAAGTGGTCAATGGTAAAATGGTCTAGTGGTCAATGGTAAAATGGTCAAGTGGTCAAGTGGTCAAGTGGTCAAGTGGTAAAGTGGTCAAGGGGTCAGTGGTCAAGTGGTCAATGGTCAAATGGTCAGTGGTCAAGGGGTCAATGGTCAAGTGGTCAAGTGGTCAATGGTCAAATGGTCAAGTCGTCAAGTGGTCAATGGTCAAGTGGTCAAGTGGTCAAGTGGTCAATGGTCAAATGGTCTAGTGGTCAAGTGGTCAAGTGGTCGAATGGTCCAGTGGACAATGGTCAAGTGGTCAATGGTCAATGGTCATGTGGTCAAGTGTTCAAGTGGTCAAGTGGTCAAGGAGTCAAGTGGTCAAGTGGTCAATGGTCAAATGGTCAAGTGGTCAAGTCGTAAAGAGGTCAATGGTCAAGTGGTCAATGGTCAAATGGTGAAGTGATCAAGTGGTCAAATGGTCAGTGGTCAAGTGGTCAATGGTCAAATGAGCAAGTGGTCAAGTGGTCAAGTGGTCAAGTGTTCAAATGGTCAGTAGTCAAGTGGTCAATGGCCAAATGGTCAAATGGTCTAGTAGACAATGGTCAAGTGGTCAAGTGGTCAATGGTCAAGTGGTCAATGGTCGATTGGTCATGTGGCCAAATGGTCCACTGGACAATGGTCAAGTGGTCAAGTGGTAAAGTGGTCAAGTGGTCAGTGGTCAAGTGGTCAATGGTCAAATGGTCAAGTGGTCAAGTGGTCAAGTGGTCAATGGTCAAGTGGGCAATGGTCGACTGGTCAAGTGGTCAAGTGGTCAATGGTCAAGTGATCAATGGCGAAGTGGTCAAAGGTCAAGTGGTCAAGTGGTCAATGGTCAATGGTCAATGGTCAAATGGTCAAGTGGTCAAGTGGTCAATGGTCAAGTGGTCAATGGTCAAGTGGTCAAGTGGTCAAGTGGTCAATGGTCACATGGTCAAGTGGTCAAATGGTAAGAGGTCAAGTTGTCAAATTGTCAAACGATCAAGTGGTCAATTGACAAATGGCCAAGTGGTCAAATTGTCAATTGGTCAAGTTGTCATATTGTCAAACGATCAAGTGGTCAAGTGGTCAATGGTCAAGTGGTCAAGTGGTCAAGTGGGCAATGGTCAAATGGTCAAGTGGTCAAGTGGTCAGTTGTCAAGTGGTCAAGTGGTCAATGGTCAAATGGTCAAGTCGTCAAGTGGTCATGTGGTCAATGGTCAAGTGGTCAATGGTCAAGTGGTCAATGGTCAAGTGGTCAATGGTCAAGTGGTCAATGGTCAATGGTCAAATGGTCAAGTGGTCAAGTGGTCAATGGTCAAGTGGTCAATGGTCAAGTGGTCAATGGTCGACTGGTCAAGTGGTCAACTGGTCAAATGGTCCAGTGGTGAAGTGGTCAATGGTCAGTGGTCAAGTGGTCAAGTGTTCAAGTGTTCAAGTGGTCAAGTGGTCAAGTGGTGAAGTGGTGAAGTGGTCAAGTGGTCAAGTGGTCAAGTGGTCAAGTGGTCGGTGGTCAAGTGGTCAATGGTCAAGTGGTCAAGTGGTCAAGTGGTCAATGGCCGACTGGTCAAGTGGTCAAATGGTACAATGGTCAATGGTCATGTGGTCAAGTGGTCAAGTGTTCAAGTGGTCAAGTGGTCAAGTGGTCAAGTGGTCAAGTGGTAAATGGTGAATGGTCAAGTGGTCAAGTGGTCAAGTGGTCAAGTGGTCATGTGGTCAAGTGGTCAAGTGGTGAAGTGGTAAAGTGGTCAAGTGGTGAAGTGGTAAAGTGGTCAAGGGGTCAGTGGTCAAGTGGTCAATGGTCAAATGGTCAAGTGGCCAATGGTCGACTGGTCAAGTGGTCAATGGTCGACTCGTCAATGGACAAGTGGTCAAGTGGGCAAGTGGTAAATGGTGAATGGTCAAGTGGTCAATGGTCAAGTGGTCATGTGGTCAAGTGGTCAAGTGGTCAGTGGTCAAGTGGTCAAGTGGTCAAGTGGTAAAGTGGTCAAGGGGTCAGTGGTCAAGTGGTCAATGGTCAAATGGTCAAGTGGTCAAATGGTCAAGTGGTCAAGTGGTCAAGTGGTAAATGGTCAATGGTCAAGTGGTCAAGTGGTCCAGTGGTCAATGGTCAAGTGGTCATGTAGTCAAGTGGTCAAGTGGTCAGTGGTCAAGTGGTCAATGGTAAAATGGTCTAGTGGTCAATGGTAAAATGGTCAAGTGGTTAAGTGGTCAAGTGGTCAAGTGGTAAAGTGGTCAAGGGGTCAGTGGTCAAGTGGTCAATGGTCAAATGGTCAGTGGTCAAGGGGTCAATGGTCAAGTGGTCAAGTGGTCAATGGTCAAATGGTCAAGTCGTCAAGTGGTCAATGGTCAAGTGGTCAAGTGGTCAAGTGGTCAATGGTCAAATGGTCTAGTGGTCAAGTGGTCAAGTGGTCGAATGGTCCAGTGGACAATGGTCAAGTGGTCAATGGTCAATGGTCATGTGGTCAAGTGGTCAAGTGGTCAAGTGGTCAAGGAGTCAAGTGGTCAAGTGGTCAATGGTCAAGTGGTCAAGTGGTCAAGTCGTAAAGAGGTCAATGGTCAAGTGGTCAATGGTCAAATGGTGAAGTGATCAAGTGGTCAAATGGTCAGTGGTCAAGTGGTCAATGGTCAAATGAGCAAGTGGTCAAGTGGTCAAGTGGTCAAGTGTTCAAATGGTCAGTAGTCAAGTGGTCAATGGTCAAATGGTCAAGTTGTCAAGTGGTCAAGTGGTCAATGGTCAAGTGGTCAAGTGGTCAAGTGGTCAAATGGTCCAGTGGTCAAGTGGTCAATGGTCAAGTGGTCAATGGTCAAGTGGTCATATCGTCAGTGGTCAAGTGGTCAATGGTCAAATGGTCAAGTGGTCAAGTGGTCAATGGTCAAGTGGTCATGTGGTGAAGTGGTCAAGTGGTCAAGTGGTAAAGTGGTCAAGTGGTCAAGTGGTAAAGTGGTCAAGTGGTCAGTGGTCAAGTGGTCAATGGTCAAATGGTCAACTGGTCAATGGTCGACTGGTCAAGTGGTCAAATGGTCCAGTGGACAATGTTCAAGTGGTCAAGTGGTCAAGTGGTCAAATGGTCAATGGTCGACTGGTCAAGTGGTCAAATTGTCCAGTGGACAATGGTTAAGTGGTCAAGTGGTCAAGTGGTCAAGTGGTCAGTGGTCAAGTGGTCAATGGTCAAATGGTCAAGTGGTCAATGGTCGACTGGTCAAGTGGTCAAACGGTCCAGTGGACAATGGTTAAGTGGTCAAGTGGTAAAGTGGTCAAGTGGTCAAGTGGTCAGTGGTCAAGTGGTCAATGGTCAAATGGTCAAGTTGTCAAGTGGTCAAGTGGTCAATGGTCAAGTGGTCAAGTGGTCAAGTGGTCAAGTGGTCAAGTGATCAAGTGGTCAAATGATCCAGTGGTCAAGTGGTCAATGGTCAAGTGGTCAAGTGGTAATGTGGTCAAGTGGTCAAGTGGTCAAGTGGTCAAGTGGTCAGTGGTCAAGTGGTCAATGGTCAAGTGGTCAAGTGGTCAAGTGGTCAATGGTCAATGGTCAAATGGTCACGTGGTCAATGATCGACTGGTCAAATGGTCAGTGGTCAAGTGGTCAATGGACAAGTGGTCAAGTGGTCAAGTGGTAAATGGTGAATGGTCAAGTGGTCAAGTGGTCAAGTGGTCAAGTGGTCATGTGGTCAAGTGGTCAAGTGGTGAAGTGGTAAAGTGGTCAAGTGGTGAAGTGGTAAAGTGGTCAAGGGGTCAGTGGTCAAGTGGTCAATGGTCAAATGGTCAAGTGGTCAATGGTCGACTGGTCAAGTGGTCAATGGTCGACTCGTCAATGGACAAGTGGTCAAGTGGGCAAGTGGTAAATGGTGAATGGTCAAGTGGTCAATGGTCAAGTGGTCATGTGGTCAAGTGGTCAAGTGGTCAGTGGTCAAGTGGTCAAGTGGTCAAGTGGTAAAGTGGTCAAGGGGTCAGTGGTCAAGTGGTCAATGGTCAAATGGTCAAGTGGTCAAATGGTCAAGTGGTCAAGTGGTCAAGTGGTAAATGGTCAATGGTCAAGTGGTCAAGTGGTCCAGTGGTCAATGGTCAAGTGGTCATGTAGTCAAGTGGTCAAGTGGTCAGTGGTCAAGTGGTCAATGGTAAAATGGTCTAGTGGTCAATGGTAAAATGGTCAAGTGGTCAAGTGGTCAAGTGGTCAAGTGGTAAAGTGGTCAAGGGGTCAGTGGTCAAGTGGTCAATGGTCAAATGGTCAGTGGTCAAGTGGTCAATGGTCAAGTGGTCAAGTGGTCAATGGTCAAATGGTCAAGTCGTCAAGTGGTCAATGGTCAAGTGGTCAAGTGGTCAAGTGGTCAATGGTCAAATGGTCTAGTGGTCAAGTGGTCAAGTGGTCGAATGGTCCAGTGGACAATGGTCAAGTGGTCAATGGTCAATGGTCATGTGGTCAAGTGTTCAAGTGGTCAAGTGGTCAAGGAGTCAAGTGGTCAAGTGGTCAATGGTCAAATGGTCAAGTGGTCAAGTCGTAAAGAGGTCAATGGTCAAGTGGTCAATGGTCAAATGGTGAAGTGATCAAGTGGTCAAATGGTCAGTGGTCAAGTGGTCAATGGTCAAATGAGCAAGTGGTCAAGTGGTCAAGTGGTCAAGTGTTCAAATGGTCAGTAGTCAAGTGGTCAATGGCCAAATGGTCAAATGGTCTAGTAGACAATGGTCAAGTGGTCAAGTGGTCAATGGTCAAGTGGTCAATGGTCGATTGGTCATGTGGCCAAATGGTCAAGTGGTCAAGTGGTAAAATGGTCAAGTGGTCAGTGGTCAAGTGGTCAATGGTCAAATGGTCAAGTGGTCAAGTGGTCAAGTGGTCAATGGTCAAGTGGGCAATGGTCGACTGGTCAAGTGGTCAAGTGGTCAATGGTCAAGTGATCAATGGCGAAGTGGTCAAAGGTCAAGTGGTCAAGTGGTCAATGGTCAATGGTCAATGGTCAAATGGTCAAGTGGTCAAGTGGTTAATGGTCAAGTGGTCAATGGTCAAGTGGTCAAGTGGTCAAGTGGTCAATGGTCACATGGTCAAGTGGTCAAATGGTAAGAGGTCAAGTTGTCAAATTGTCAAACGATCAAGTGGTCAATTGACAAATGGCCAAGTGGTCAAATTGTCAATTGGTCAAGTTGTCATATTGTCAAACGATCAAGTGGTCAAGTGGTCAATGGTCAAGTGGTCAAGTGGTCAAGTGGTCAATGGTCAAATGGTCAAGTGGTCAAGTGGTCAGTTGTCAAGTGGTCAAGTGGTCAATGGTCAAATGGTCAAGTGGTCAAGTGGTCATGTGGTCAATGGTCAAGTGGTCAATGGTCAAGTGGTCAATGGTCAAGTGGTCAATGGTCAAGTGGTCAATGGTCAATGGTCAAATGGTCAAGTGGTCAAGTGGTCAATGGTCAAGTGGTCAATGGTCAAGTGGTCAATGGTCGACTGGTCAAGTGGTCAACTGGTCAAATGGTCCAGTGGTGAAGTGGTCAATGGTCAGTGGTCAAGTGGTCAAGTGTTCAAGTGTTCAAGTGGTCAAGTGGTCAAGTGGTGAAGTGGTGAAGTGGTCAAGTGGTCAAGTGGTCAAGTGGTCAAGTGGTCGGTGGTCAAGTGGTCAATGGTCAAGTGGTCAAGTGGTCAAGTGGTCAATGGCCGACTGGTCAAGTGGTCAAATGGTACAATGGTCAATGGTCATGTGGTCAAGTGGTCAAGTGTTCAAGTGGTCAAGTAGTCAAGTGGTCAAGTGGTCAAGTGGTAAATGGTGAATGGTCAAGTGGTCAAGTGGTCAAGTGGTCAAGTGGTCATGTGGTCAAGTGGTCAAGTGGTGAAGTGGTAAAGTGGTCAAGTGGTGAAGTGGTAAAGTGGTCAAGGGGTCAGTGGTCAAGTGGTCAATGGTCAAATGGTCAAGTGGCCAATGGTCGACTGGTCAAGTGGTCAATGGTCGACTCGTCAATGGACAAGTGGTCAAGTGGGCAAGTGGTAAATGGTGAATGGTCAAGTGGTCAATGGTCAAGTGGTCAAGTGGTCAAGTGGTCAAGTGGTCAGTGGTCAAGTGGTCAAGTGGTCAAGTGGTCAAGTGGTCAAGGGGTCAGTGGTCAAGTGGTCAATGGTCAAATGGTCAAGTGGTCAAATGGTCAAGTGGTCAAGTGGTCAAGTGGTAAATGGTCAATGGTCAAGTGGTCAAGTGGTCCAGTGGTCAATGGTCAAGTGGTCATGTAGTCAAGTGGTCAAGTGGTCAGTGGTCAAGTGGTCAATGGTAAAATGGTCTAGTGGTCAATGGTAAAATGGTCAAGTGGTCAAGTGGTCAAGTGGTCAAGTGGTAAAGTGGTCAAGGGGTCAGTGGTCAAGTGGTCAATGGTCAAATGGTCAGTGGTCAAGGGGTCAATGGTCAAGTGATCAAGTGGTCAATGGTCAAATGGTCAAGTCGTCAAGTGGTCAATGGTCAAGTGATCAAGTGGTCAAGTGGTCAATGGTCAAATGGTCTAGTGGTCAAGTGGTCAAGTGGTCGAATGGTCCAGTGGACAATGGTCAAGTGGTCAATGGTCAATGGTCATGTGGTCAAGTGTTCAAGTGGTCAAGTGGTCAAGGAGTCAAGTGGTCAAGTGGTCAATGGTCAAATGGTCAAGTGGTCAAGTCGTAAAGAGGTCAATGGTCAAGTGGTCAATGGTCAAATGGTGAAGTGATCAAGTGGTCAAATGGTCAGTGGTCAAGTGGTCAATGGTCAAATGAGCAAGTGGTCAAGTGGTCAAGTGGTCAAGTGTTAAAATGGTCAGTAGTCAAGTGGTCAATGGTCAAATGGTCAAGTTGTCAAGTGGTCAAGTGGTCAATGGTCAAGTGGTCAAGTGGTCAAGTGGTCAAATGGTCCAGTGGTCAAGTGGTCAATGGTCAAGTGGTCAATGGTCAAGTGGTCATATGGTCAGTGGTAAAGTGGTCAATGGTCAAATGGTCAAGTGGTCAAGTGGTCAATGTTCAAGTGGTCATGTGGTGAAGTGGTCAAGTGGTCAAGTGGTAAAGTGGTCAAGTGGTCAAGTGGTAAAGTGGTCAAGTGGTCAGTGGTCAAGTGGTCAATGGTCAAATGGTCAACTGGTCAATGGTCGACTGGTCAAGTGGTCAAATGGTCCAGTGGACAATGTTCAAGTGGTCAAGTGGTCAAGTGGTCAAATGGTCAATGGTCGACTGGTCAAGTGGTCAAATTGTCCAGTGGACAATGGTTAAGTGGTCAAGTGGTCAAATTGTCCAGTGGACAATGGTTAAGTGGTCAAGTGGTCAAGTGGTCACGTGGTCAGTGGTCAAGTGGTCAATGGTCAAATGGTCAAGTGGTCAATGGTCGACTGGTCAAGTGGTCAAACGGTCCAGTGGACAATGGTTAAGTGGTCAAGTGGTAAAGTGGTCAAGTGGTCAAGTGGTCAGTGGTCAAGTGGTCAATGGTCAAATGGTCAAGTTGTCAAGTGGTCAAGTGGTCAATGGTCAAGTGGTCAAATGGTCAAGTGGTCAAGTGGTCAAGTGGTCAGTGGTCAAGTGGTCAATGGTCAAATGAGCAAGTGGTCAAGTGGTCAAGTGGTCAAGTGTTCAAATGGTCAGTAGTCAAGTGGTCAATGGCCAAATGGTCAAATGGTCTAGTAGACAATGGTCAAGTGGTCAAGTGGTCAATGGTCAAGTGGTCAATGGTGGATTGGTCATGTGGCCAAATGGTCCACTGGACAATGGTCAAGTGGTCAAGTGGTAAAGTGGTCAAGTGGTCAGTGGTCAAGTGGTCAATGGTCAAATGGTCAAGTGGTCAAGTGGTCAAGTGGTCAATGGTCAAGTGGGCAATGGTCGACTGGTCAAGTGGTCAAGTGGTCAATGGTCAAGTGATCAATGGCGAAGTGGTCAAAGGTCAAGTGGTCAAGTGGTCAATGGTCAATGGTCAATGGTCAAATGGTCAAGTGGTCAAGTGGTCAATGGTCAAGTGGTCAATGGTCAAGTGGTCAAGTGGTCAAGTGGTCAATGGTCACATGGTCAAGTGGTCAAATGGTAAGAGGTCAAGTTGTCAAATTGTCAAACGATCAAGTGGTCAATTGACAAATGGCCAAGTGGTCAAATTGTCAATTGGTCAAGTTGTCATATTGTCAAACGATCAAGTGGTCTAGTGGTCAATGGTCAAGTGGTCAAGTGGTCAAGTGGGCAATGGTCAAATGGTCAAGTGGTCAAGTGGTCAGTTGTCAAGTGGTCAAGTGGTCAATGGTCAAATGGTCAAGTCGTCAAGTGGTCATGTGGTCAATGGTCAAGTGGTCAATGGTCAAGTGGTCAAATGGTCAAGTGGTCAAGTGGTCAAGTGGTAAATGGTCAATGGTCAAGTGGTCAAGTGGTCCAGTGGTCAATGGTCAAGTGGTCATGTAGTCAAGTGGTCAAGTGGTCAGTGGTCAAGTGGTCAATGGTAAAATGGTCTAGTGGTCAATGGTAAAATGGTCAAGTGGTTAAGTGGTCAAGTGGTCAAGTGGTAAAGTGGTCAAGGGGTCAGTGGTCAAGTGGTCAATGGTCAAATGGTCAGTGGTCAAGGGGTCAATGGTCAAGTGGTCAAGTGGTCAATGGTCAAATGGTCAAGTCGTCAAGTGGTCAATGGTCAAGTGGTCAAGTGGTCAAGTGGTCAATGGTCAAATGGTCTAGTGGTCAAGTGGTCAAGTGGTCGAATGGTCCAGTGGACAATGGTCAAGTGGTCAATGGTCAATGGTCATGTGGTCAAGTGTTCAAGTGGTCAAGTGGTCAAGGAGTCAAGTGGTCAAGTGGTCAATGGTCAAATGGTCAAGTGGTCAAGTCGTAAAGAGGTCAATGGTCAAGTGGTCAATGGTCAAATGGTGAAGTGATCAAGTGGTCAAATGGTCAGTGGTCAAGTGGTCAATGGTCAAATGAGCAAGTGGTCAAGTGGTCAAGTGGTCAAGTGTTCAAATGGTCAGTAGTCAAGTGGTCAATGGTCAAATGGTCAAGTTGTCAAGTGGTCAAGTGGTCAATGGTCAAGTGGTCAAGTGGTCAAGTGGTCAAATGGTCCAGTGGTCAAGTGGTCAATGGTCAAGTGGTCAATGGTCAAGTGGTCATATCGTCAGTGGTCAAGTGGTCAATGGTCAAATGGTCAAGTGGTCAAGTGGTCAATGGTCAAGTGGTCATGTGGTGAAGTGGTCAAGTGGTCAAGTGGTAAAGTGGTCAAGTGGTCAAGTGGTAAAGTGGTCAAGTGGTCAGTGGTCAAGTGGTCAATGGTCAAATGGTCAACTGGTCAATGGTCGACTGGTCAAGTGGTCAAATGGTCCAGTGGACAATGTTCAAGTGGTCAAGTGGTCAAGTGGTCAAATGGTCAATGGTCGACTGGTCAAGTGGTCAAATTGTCCAGTGGACAATGGTTAAGTGGTCAAGTGGTCAAGTGGTCAAGTGGTCAGTGGTCAAGTGGTCAATGGTCAAATGGTCAAGTGGTCAATGGTCGACTGGTCAAGTGGTCAAACGGTCCAGTGGACAATGGTTAAGTGGTCAAGTGGTAAAGTGGTCAAGTGGTCAAGTGGTCAGTGGTCAAGTGGTCAATGGTCAAATGGTCAAGTTGTCAAGTGGTCAAGTGGTCAATGGTCAAGTGGTCAAGTGGTCAAGTGGTCAAGTGGTCAAGTGATCAAGTGGTCAAATGATCCAGTGGTCAAGTGGTCAATGGTCAAGTGGTCAAGTGGTAATGTGGTCAAGTGGTCAAGTGGTCAAGTGGTCAAGTGGTCAGTGGTCAAGTGGTCAATGGTCAAGTGGTCAAGTGGTCAAGTGGTCAATGGTCAATGGTCAAATGGTCACGTGGTCAATGATCGACTGGTCAAATGGTCAGTGGTCAAGTGGTCAATGGACAAGTGGTCAAGTGGTCAAGTGGTAAATGGTGAATGGTCAAGTGGTCAAGTGGTCAAGTGGTCAAGTGGTCATGTGGTCAAGTGGTCAAGTGGTGAAGTGGTAAAGTGGTCAAGTGGTGAAGTGGTAAAGTGGTCAAGTGGTCAGTGGTCAAGTGGTCAATGGTCAAATGGTCAAGTGGTCAATGGTCGACTGGTCAAGTGGTCAATGGTCGACTCGTCAATGGACAAGTGGTCAAGTGGGCAAGTGGTAAATGGTGAATGGTCAAGTGGTCAATGGTCAAGTGGTCATGTGGTCAAGTGGTCAAGTGGTCAGTGGTCAAGTGGTCAAGTGGTCAAGTGGTCAAGTGGTCAAGGGGTCAGTGGTCAAGTGGTCAATGGTCAAATGGTCAAGTGGTCAAATGGTCAAGTGGTCAAGTGGTCAAGTGGTAAATGGTCAATGGTCAAGTGGTCAAGTGGTCCAGTGGTCAATGGTCAAGTGGTCATGTAGTCAAGTGGTCAAGTGGTCAGTGGTCAAGTGGTCAATGGTAAAATGGTCTAGTGGTCAATGGTAAAATGGTCAAGTGGTCAAGTGGTCAAGTGGTCAAGTGGTAAAGTGGTCAAGGGGTCAGTGGTCAAGTGGTCAATGGTCAAATGGTCAGTGGTCAAGGGGTCAATGGTCAAGTGGTCAAGTGGTCAATGGTCAAATGGTCAAGTCGTCAAGTGGTCAATGGTCAAGTGGTCAAGTGGTCAAGTGGTCAATGGTCAAATGGTCTAGTGGTCAAGTGGTCAAGTGGTCGAATGGTCCAGTGGACAATGGTCAAGTGGTCAATGGTCAATGGTCATGTGGTCAAGTGTTCAAGTGGTCAAGTGGTCAAGTGGTCAAGTGGTCAAGTGGTCAATGGTCAAATGGTCAAGTGGTCAAGTCGTAAAGAGGTCAATGGTCAAGTGGTCAATGGTCAATGGTCAATGGTCAAATGGTCAGTGGTCAAGTGGTCAATGGTCAAATGAGCAAGTGGTCAAGTGGTCAAGTGGTCAAGTGTTCAAATGGTCAGTAGTCAAGTGGTCAATGGCCAAATGGTCAAATGGTCTAGTAGACAATGGTCAAGTGGTCAAGTGGTCAATGGTCAAGTGGTCAATGGTCGATTGGTCATGTGGCCAAATGGTCAAGTGGTCAAGTGGTAAAATGGTCAAGTGGTCAGTGGTCAAGTGGTCAATGGTCAAATGGTCAAGTGGTCAAGTGGTCAAGTGGTCAATGGTCAAGTGGGCAATGGTCGACTGGTCAAGTGGTCAAGTGGTCAATGGTCAAGTGATCAATGGCGAAGTGGTCAAAGGTCAAGTGGTCAAGTGGTCAATGGTCAATGGTCAATGGTCAAATGGTCAAGTGGTCAAGTGGTTAATGGTCAAGTGGTCAATGGTCAAGTGGTCAAGTGGTCAAGTGGTCAATGGTCACATGGTCAAGTGGTCAAATGGTAAGAGGTCAAGTTGTCAAATTGTCAAACGATCAAGTGGTCAATTGACAAATGGCCAAGTGGTCAAATTGTCAATTGGTCAAGTTGTCATATTGTCAAACGATCAAGTGGTCAAGTGGTCAATGGTCAAGTGGTCAAGTGGTCAATGGTCAATGGTCAATGGTCAAATGGTCAAGTGGTCAAGTGGTCAGTTGTCAAGTGGTCAAGTGGTCAATGGTCAAATGGTCAAGTCGTCAAGTGGTCATGTGGTCAATGGTCAAGTGGTCAATGGTCAAGTGGTCAATGGTCAAGTGGTCAATGGTCAAGTGGTCAATGGTCAATGGTCAAATGGTCAAGTGGTCAAGTGGTCAATGGTCAAGTGGTCAATGGTCAAGTGGTCAATGGTCGACTGGTCAAGTGGTCAACTGGTCAAATGGTCCAGTGGTGAAGTGGTCAATGGTCAGTGGTCAAGTGGTCAAGTGTTCAAGTGTTCAAGTGGTCAAGTGGTCAAGTGGTGAAGTGGTGAAGTGGTCAAGTGGTCAAGTGGTCAAGTGGTCAAGTGGTCGGTGGTCAAGTGGTCAATGGTCAAGTGGTCAAGTGGTCAAGTGGTCAATGGCCGACTGGTCAAGTGGTCAAATGGTACAATGGTCAATGGTCATGTGGTCAAGTGGTCAAGTGTTCAAGTGGTCAAGTAGTCAAGTGGTCAAGTGGTCAAGTGGTAAATGGTGAATGGTCAAGTGGTCAAGTGGTCAAGTGGTCAAGTGGTCATGTGGTCAAGTGGTCAAGTGGTGAAGTGGTAAAGTGGTCAAGTGGTGAAGTGGTAAAGTGGTCAAGGGGTCAGTGGTCAAGTGGTCAATGGTCAAATGGTCAAGTGGGCAATGGTCGACTGGTCAAGTGGTCAATGGTCGACTCGTCAATGGACAAGTGGTCAAGTGGGCAAGTGGTAAATGGTGAATGGTCAAGTGGTCAATGGTCAAGTGGTCATGTGGTCAAGTGGTCAAGTGGTCAGTGGTCAAGTGGTCAAGTGGTCAAGTGGTAAAGTGGTCAAGGGGTCAGTGGTCAAGTGGTCAATGGTCAAATGGTCAAGTGGTCAAATGGTCAAGTGGTCAAGTGGTCAAGTGGTAAATGGTCAATGGTCAAGTGGTCAAGTGGTCCAGTGGTCAATGGTCAAGTGGTCATGTAGTCAAGTGGTCAAGTGGTCAGTGGTCAAGTGGTCAATGGTAAAATGGTCTAGTGGTCAATGGTAAAATGGTCAAGTGGTCAAGTGGTCAAGTGGTCAAGTGGTAAAGTGGTCAAGGGGTCAGTGGTCAAGTGGTCAATGGTCAAATGGTCAGTGGTCAAGGGGTCAATGGTCAAGTGGTCAAGTGGTCAATGGTCAAATGGTCAAGTCGTCAAGTGGTCAATGGTCAAGTGATCAAGTGGTCAAGTGGTCAATGGTCAAATGGTCTAGTGGTCAAGTGGTCAAGTGGTCGAATGGTCCAGTGGACAATGGTCAAGTGGTCAATGGTCAATGGTCATGTGGTCAAGTGTTCAAGTGGTCAAGTGGTCAAGGAGTCAAGTGGTCAAGTGGTCAATGGTCAAATGGTCAAGTGGTCAAGTCGTAAAGAGGTCAATGGTCAAGTGGTCAATGGTCAAATGGTGAAGTGATCAAGTGGTCAAATGGTCAGTGGTCAAGTGGTCAATGGTCAAATGAGCAAGTGGTCAAGTGGTCAAGTGGTCAAGTGTTAAAATGGTCAGTAGTCAAGTGGTCAATGGTCAAATGGTCAAGTTGTCAAGTGGTCAAGTGGTCAATGGTCAAGTGGTCAAGTGGTCAAGTGGTCAAATGGTCCAGTGGTCAAGTGGTCAATGGTCAAGTGGTCAATGGTCAAGTGGTCATATGGTCAGTGGTAAAGTGGTCAATGGTCAAATGGTCAAGTGGTCAAGTGGTCAATGTTCAAGTGGTCATGTGGTGAAGTGGTCAAGTGGTCAAGTGGTAAAGTGGTCAAGTGGTCAAGTGGTAAAGTGGTCAAGTGGTCAGTGGTCAAGTGGTCAATGGTCAAATGGTCAACTGGTCAATGGTCGACTGGTCAAGTGGTCAAATGGTCCAGTGGACAATGTTCAAGTGGTCAAGTGGTCAAGTGGTCAAATGGTCAATGGTCGACTGGTCAAGTGGTCAAATTGTCCAGTGGACAATGGTTAAGTGGTCAAGTGGTCAAATTGTCCAGTGGACAATGGTTAAGTGGTCAAGTGGTCAAGTGGTCACGTGGTCAGTGGTCAAGTGGTCAATGGTCAAATGGTCAAGTGGTCAATGGTCGACTGGTCAAGTGGTCAAACGGTCCAGTGGACAATGGTTAAGTGGTCAAGTGGTAAAGTGGTCAAGTGGTCAAGTGGTCAGTGGTCAAGTGGTCAATGGTCAAATGGTCAAGTTGTCAAGTGGTCAAGTGGTCAATGGTCAAGTGGTCAAATGGTCAAGTTGTCAAGTGGTCAAGTGGTCAGTGGTCAAGTGGTCAATGGTCAAATGAGCAAGTGGTCAAGTGGTCAAGTGGTCAAGTGTTCAAATGGTCAGTAGTCAAGTGGTCAATGGCCAAATGGTCAAATGGTCTAGTAGACAATGGTCAAGTGGTCAAGTGGTCAATGGTCAAGTGGTCAATGGTGGATTGGTCATGTGGCCAAATGGTCCACTGGACAATGGTCAAGTGGTCAAGTGGTAAAGTGGTCAAGTGGTCAGTGGTCAAGTGGTCAATGGTCAAATGGTCAAGTGGTCAAGTGGTCAAGTGGTCAATGGTCAAGTGGGCAATGGTCGACTGGTCAAGTGGTCAAGTGGTCAATGGTCAAGTGATCAATGGCGAAGTGGTCAAAGGTCAAGTGGTCAAGTGGTCAATGGTCAATGGTCAATGGTCAAATGGTCAAGTGGTCAAGTGGTCAATGGTCAAGTGGTCAATGGTCAAGTGGTCAAGTGGTCAAGTGGTCAATGGTCACATGGTCAAGTGGTCAAATGGTAAGAGGTCAAGTTGTCAAATTGTCAAACGATCAAGTGGTCAATTGACAAATGGCCAAGTGGTCAAATTGTCAATTGGTCAAGTTGTCATATTGTCAAACGATCAAGTGGTCAAGTGGTCAATGGTCAAGTGGTCAAGTGGTCAAGTGGTCAATGGTCAAATGGTCAAGTGGTCAAGTGGTCAGTTGTCAAGTGGTCAAGTGGTCAATGGTCAAATGGTCAAGTCGTCAAGTGGTCATGTGGTCAATGGTCAAGTGGTCAATGGTCAAGTGGTCAATGGTCAAGTGGTCAATGGTCAAGTGGTCAATGGTCAATGGTCAAATGGTCAAGTGGTCAAGTGGTCAATGGTCAAGTGGTCAATGGTCAAGTGGTCAATGGTCGACTGGTCAAGTGGTCAACTGGTCAAATGGTCCAGTGGTGAAGTGGTCAATGGTCAGTAGTCAAGTGGTCAAGTGTTCAAGTGTTCAAGTGGTCAAGTGGTCAAGTGGTGAAGTGGTGAAGTGGTCAAGTGGTCAAGTGGTCAAGTGGTCAAGTGGTCGGTGGTCAAGTGGTCAATGGTCAAGTGGTCAAGTGGTCAAGTGGTCAATGGCCGACTGGTCAAGTGGTCAAATGGTACAATGGTCAATGGTCATGTGGTCAAGTGGTCAAGTGTTCAAGTGGTCAAGTAGTCAAGTGGTCAAGTGGTCAAATGGTCAGTGGTCAGTGTACAATGGTCAACTGGTCAAGTGGTCAATGGTTAATGGTCAATGGTCAATGGTCAAATGGTCAAGTGGGCAAGTGGTCAAATGGTCAAATGGTCAAATGGTCAAATGGTCAAGTGGTCAAGTGGTCAAGTGGTCAAGTGGTCAAGTGGTCAAGTGGTCAAGTGGTCAAGTGGTCAAGTGGTCAGTGGTCAAGTGGGCAATGGTCAACTGGTCAAGTGGTCAGTGGTCAAGTGGTCAATGGTTAAGTGGTCAATGGTCAATGGTCAATGGTCAATGGTCAATGGTCAATGGTCAATGGTCAAATGGTCAAGTGGTCAGTGGTCAAGTGGTCAATGATGTACTTGTCAAGTGGTCAAGTGGTCAATGGTCGACTGGTCAAGTGGTCAAGTGGTCAAATGGTCAAATGGTCAAATGGTCAAGTGGTCAATTGGTCAATGGTCAAGTGGTCAATGGTCAAGTGGTCAATGGTCAAATGGTCAAGTGGTCAAGTTGACATATTGTCAAACGATCAAGTGGTCAAGTGGTCAATGGTCAGTGGTCAAATGGTCCAGTGGTCAATTGGTCAAGTGGTCAATGGTCAATGGTCAAGTGGTCAATGGTCAAGTGGTCAAGTGGTCAAGTGGTCAATTGTTCAAGTGGTCAAGTGGTCAAGTGGTCAAGTGGTCAATGGTCAAGTGGTCAAGTGGTCAATGGCCAAATGGTCAAGTGGTCTGTGGTCAAGTGGTCAATGGTCGACTGGTCAAGTGGTTAAATGGTCCAGTGGACAATGGTCAATGGTCATGTGGTCAAGTGGTCACGTGGTCAACTGGACAAGTAGTCAAGTGGTCAAGTGGTCAAGTTGTCAGTGGTCAAGTGGGCAATGGTCAACTGGTCAAGTGGTCAGTGGTCAAGTGGTCAATGGTCAAGTGGTCAAGTGGTCAATGGTCAATGGTCAATGGACAATGGTCAATGGTCAATGGTCAAATGGTCAAGTGGTCAAGTTGTCAAGTGGTCAGTGGTCAAGTGGTCAATGGTTGACTGGTCAAGTGGTCATATGGTCAATGGTCGACTGCTCAAGTGGCCAAGTGGCCAAATGGTCCAGTGGTCAAGTGGTCAATGGTCAAGTGGTCAAGTGGTCAAGTGGTCAAATGGTCAAATGGTCAAATGGTCAAATGGTCAAGTGGTCAAGTGGTCAAGTGGTCAATGGTCAAGTGGTCAATGGTCAAGTGGTCAAGTGGTCAATGGTCAAGTGGTCAAGTGGTCAAGTGGTCAATGGTCAATGGTCAAATGGTCACGTGGTCAATGGTCGACTGGTCAAATGGTCAGTGGTCAAGTGGTCAATGGTCAAATGGTCAAGTTGTCAAGTGGTCAAGTGGTCAATGGTCAAATGGTCAAGTTGTCAAGTGGTCAAGTGGTCAATGGTCAAGTGGTCAAGTGGTCAAGTGGTCAAATGGTCCAGTGGTCAAGTGGTAAAGTGGTCAAGTGGTCAGTGGTCAAGTGGTCAATGGTCAAATGGTCAACTGGTCAATGGTCGACTGGTCTAGTGGTCAAATGGTCCAGTGGACAATTTTCAAGTGGTCAAGTGGTCAAGTGGTCAAATGGTCAATGGTCGACTCGTCAAGTGGTCAAATTGTCCAGTGGACAATGGTTAAGTGGTCAAGTGGTCAAGTGGTCAGTGGTCAAGTGGTCAAGTGGTCAATGGTCAAGTGGGCAATGGTCGACTGGTCAAGTGGTCAAGTGGTCAATGGTCAATGGTCAATGGTCAATGGTCAATGGTCAATGGTCAAATGGTCAAGTGGTCAAGTTGTCAAGTGGTCAGTGGTCAAGTGGTCAATGGTTTACTGGTCAAGTGGTCATGTGGTCAATGGTCGACTGCTCAAGTGGCCAAGTGGCCAAATGGTCCAGTGGTCAAGTGGTCAATGGTCAAGTGGTCAAGTGGTCAAGTGGTCAAATGGTCAAATGGTCAAATGGTCAAATGATCAGTGGTCAAGTGGTCAAGTGGTCAATGGTCAAGTGGTCAATGGTCAAGTGGTCAAGTGGTCAAATGGTCAAGTGGTCAAGTGGTCAGTGGTCAAGTGGTCAAGTTGACATATTGTAAAACGACCAAGCGGTCAAGTGGTCAATGATCAAGTGGTCAAGTGGTCAAGTGGTCAATGGACAAGTGGTCAAGTGGTCAAGTGGTAATTGGTGCATGGTCAAGTGGTCAAGTGGTCAAGTGGTCAAGTGGTCAAGTGGTCAAGTGGTCACGGGGTCAGTGGTCAAGTGGTGAATGGTCAAATGGTCAAGTGGTCAAATGATCAAGTGGTCAAGTGGTCAAGTGGTAAATGGTCAATGGTCAAGTGGTCAAGTGGTCAAGTGGTCAATGGTCAAGTGGTCATGTAGTCAAGTGGTCAAGTGGTCAGTGGTCAAGTGGTCAATGGTAAAATGGTCAAGTGGTCAAGTGGTCAAGTCGTCAAGTGGTAAAGTGGTCAAGGGGTCAGTGGTCAAGTGGTCAATGGTCAAATGGTCAAGTGGTCAATGGTCGACTGGTCAAGTGGTCAATGGTCGACTCGTTAAGTGGTCAAATGGTCCAGTGGGCAAGTGGTCAAATGGTCAAATAGTCAGTGGTCAAGTGGTCAATGGTCAAGTGGTCAAGTGGTCAAGTGGTCAATGGTCATATGGTCAAGTGGTCAATGGTCGACTGGTCAAATGGACAGTGGTCAAGTGGTCAATGTTCAAATGGTCAAGTGGTCAAATGGTCAAGTGGTCAATGGTCAATGGTCAAGTGGTCAATGATCAAGTGGTCAAGTGGTCAATTGTTCAAGTGGTCAAGTGGTCAGTGGTCAAGTGGTCAGTGGTCAAGTGGTCAAGTGGTCAATTGGTCAAGTGGTCAAATGGTCAGTGGTCATGTGGTCAAGTGGTCAATGGTCATATGGTCAAGTGGTCAAGTGGTCAAGTGGTCAATGGTCAATGGTCAAGTGGTCAATGATCAAGTGGTCAAGTGGTCAATTGTTCAAGTGGTCAAGAGGTCAATGGTCAAATGGTCAAGTGGTCAAGTGGTCAAGTAGTCAAGTGGTCAAGTGGTCAAATGGTCAGTGGTCAGTGTACAATGGTCAACTGGTCAAGTGGTCAATGGTTAATGGTCAATGGTCAATGGTCAAATGGTCAAGTGGGCAAGTGGTCAAATGGTCAAATGGTCAAATGGTCAAATGGTCAAGTGGTCAAGTAGTCAAGTGGTCAAGTGGTCAAGTAGTCAAGTGGTCAAGTGGTCAAGTGGTCAGTGGTCAAGTGGGCAATGGTCAACTGGTCAAGTGGTCAGTGGTCAAGTGGTCAATGGTTAAGTGGTCAATGGTCAATGGTCAATGGTCAATGGTCAATGGTCAATGGTCAATGGTCAAATGGTCAAGTGGTCAGTGGTCAAGTGGTCAATGATGTACTTGTCAAGTGGTCAAGTGGTCAATGGTCGACTGGTCAAGTGGTCAAGTGGTCAAATGGTCAAATGGTCAAATGGTCAAGTGGTCAATTGGTCAATGGTCAAGTGGTCAATGGTCAAGTGGTCAATGGTCAAATGGTCAAGTGGTCAAGTTGACATATTGTCAAACGATCAAGTGGTCAAGTGGTCAATGGTCAGTGGTCAAATGGTCCAGTGGTCAATTGGTCAAGTGGTCAATGGTCAATGGTCAAGTGGTCAATGGTCAAGTGGTCAAGTGGTCAAGTGGTCAATTGTTCAAGTGGTCAAGTGGTCAAGTGGTCAAGTGGTCAATGGTCAAGTGGTCAAGTGGTCAATGGCCAAATGGTCAAGTGGTCTGTGGTCAAGTGGTCAATGGTCGACTGGTCAAGTGGTTAAATGGTCCAGTGGACAATGGTCAATGGTCATGTGGTCAAGTGGTCACGTGGTCAACTGGACAAGTAGTCAAGTGGTCAAGTGGTCAAGTGGTCAGTGGTCAAGTGGGCAATGGTCAACTGGTCAAGTGGTCAGTGGTCAAGTGGTCAATGGTCAAGTGGTCAAGTGGTCAATGGTCAATGGTCAATGGTCAATGGTCAATGGTCAATGGTCAAATGGTCAAGTGGTCAAGTTGTCAAGTGGTCAGTGGTCAAGTGGTCAATGGTTGACTGGTCAAGTGGTCATGTGGTCAATGGTCGACTGCTCAAGTGGCCAAGTGGCCAAATGGTCCAGTGGTCAAGTGGTCAATGGTCAAGTGGTCAAGTGGTCAAGTGGTCAAATGGTCAAATGGTCAAATGGTCAAATGGTCAAGTGGTCAAGTGGTCAAGTGGTCAATAGTCAAGTGGTCAATGGTCAAGTGGTCAAGTGGTCAATGGTCAAGTGGTCAAGTGGTCAAGTGGTCAATGGTCAATGGTCAAATGGTCACGTGGTCAATGGTCGACTGGTCAAATGGTCAGTGGTCAAGTGGTCAATGGTCAAATGGTCAAGTGGTCAAGTGGTCAAGTGGTCAATGGTCAAATGGTCAAGTTGTCAAGTGGTCAAGTGGTCAATGGTCAAGTGGTCAAGTGGTCAAGTGGTCAAATGGTCCAGTGGTCAAGTGGTAAAGTGGTCAAGTGGTCAGTGGTCAAGTGGTCAATGGTCAAATGGTCAACTGGTCAATGGTCGACTGGTCTAGTGGTCAAATGGTCCAGTGGACAATTTTCAAGTGGTCAAGTGGTCAAGTGGTCAAATGGTCAATGGTCGACTCGTCAAGTGGTCAAATTGTCCAGTGGACAATGGTTAAGTGGTCAAGTGGTCAAGTGGTCAGTGGTCAAGTGGTCAAGTGGTCAATGGTCAAGTGGGCAATGGTCGACTGGTCAAGTGGTCAAGTGGTCAATGGTCAATGGTCAATGGTCAATGGTCAATGGTCAATGGTCAAATGGTCAAGTGGTCAAGTTGTCAAGTGGTCAGTGGTCGAGTGGTCAATGGTTTACTGGTCAAGTGGTCATGTGGTCAATGGTCGACTGGTCAAGTGGTTAAATGGTCCAGTGGACAATGGTCAATGGTCATGTGGTCAAGTGGTCACGTGGTCAACTGGACAAGTAGTCAAGTGGTCAAGTGGTCAAGTTGTCAGTGGTCAAGTGGGCAATGGTCAACTGGTCAAGTGGTCAGTGGTCAAGTGGTCAATGGTCAAGTGGTCAAGTGGTCAATGGTCAATGGTCAATGGTCAATGGTCAATGGTCAATGGTCAAATGGTCAAGTGGTCAAGTTGTCAAGTGGTCAGTGGTCAAGTGGTCAATGGTTGACTGGTCAAGTGGTCATGTGGTCAATGGTCGACTGCTCAAGTGGCCAAGTGGCCAAATGGTCCAGTGGTCAAGTGGTCAATGGTCAAGTGGTCAAGTGGTCAAGTGGTCAAATGGTCAAATGGTCAAATGGTCAAATGGTCAAGTGGTCAAGTGGTCAAGTGGACAATAGTCAAGTGGTCAATGGTCAAGTGGTCAAGTGGTCAATGGTCAAGTGGTCAAGTGGTCAAGTGGTCAATGGTCAATGGTCAAATGGTCACGTGGTCAATGGTCGACTGGTCAAATGGTCAGTGGTCAAGTGGTCAATGGTCAAATGGTCAAGTTGTCAAGTGGTCAAGTGGTCAATGGTCAAATGGTCAAGTTGTCAAGTGGTCAAGTGGTCAATGGTCAAGTGGTCAAGTGGTCAAGTGGTCAAATGGTCCAGTGGTCAAGTGGTAAAGTGGTCAAGTGGTCAGTGGTCAAGTGGTCAATGGTCAAATGGTCAACTGGTCAATGGTCGACTGGTCTAGTGGTCAAATGGTCCAGTGGACAATTTTCAAGTGGTCAAGTGGTCAAGTGGTCAAATGGTCAATGGTCGACTCGTCAAGTGGTCAAATTGTCCAGTGGACAATGGTTAAGTGGTCAAGTGGTCAAGTGGTCAGTGGTCAAGTGGTCAAGTGGTCAATGGTCAAGTGGGCAATGGTCGACTGGTCAAGTGGTCAAGTGGTCAATGGTCAATGGTCAATGGTCAATGGTCAATGGTCAATGGTCAAATGGTCAAGTGGTCAAGTTGTCAAGTGGTCAGTGGTCAAGTGGTCAATGGTTTACTGGTCAAGTGGTCATGTGGTCAATGGTCGACTGCTCAAGTGGCCAAGTGGCCAAATGGTCCAGTGGTCAAGTGGTCAATGGTCAAGTGGTCAAGTGGTCAAGTGGTCAAATGGTCAAATGGTCAAATGGTCAAATGATCAGTGGTCAAGTGGTCAAGTGGTCAATGGTCAAGTGGTCAATGGTCAAGTGGTCAAGTGGTCAAATGGTCAAGTGGTCAAGTGGTCAGTGGTCAAGTGGTCAAGTTGACATATTGTAAAACGACCAAGCGGTCAAGTGGTCAATGATCAAGTGGTCAAGTGGTCAAGTGGTCAATGGACAAGTGGTCAAGTGGTCAAGTGGTAATTGGTGCATGGTCAAGTGGTCAAGTGGTCAAGTGGTCAAGTGGTCACGGGGTCAGTGGTCAAGTGGTCAATGGTCAAATGGTCAAGTGGTCAAATGATCAAGTGGTCAAGTGGTCAAGTGGTAAATGGTCAATGGTCAAGTGGTCAAGTGGTCAAGTGGTCAATGGTCAAGTGGTCATGTAGTCAAGTGGTCAAGTGGTCAGTGGTCAAGTGGTCAATGGTAAAATGGTCAAGTGGTCAAGTGGTCAAGTCGTCAAGTGGTAAAGTGGTCAAGGGGTCAGTGGTCAAGTGGTCAATGGTCAAATGGTCAAGTGGTCAATGGTCGACTGGTCAAGTGGTCAATGGTCGACTCGTTAAGTGGTCAAATGGTCCAGTGGGCAAGTGGTCAAATGGTCAAATAGTCAGTGGTCAAGTGGTCAATGGTCAAGTGGTCAAGTGGTCAAGTGGTCAATGGTCATATGGTCAAGTGGTCAATGGTCGACTGGTCAAATGGACAGTGGTCAAGTGGTCAATGTTCAAATGGTCAAGTGGTCAAATGGTCAAGTGGTCAATGGTCAATGGTCAAGTGGTCAATGATCAAGTGGTCAAGTGGTCAATTGTTCAAGTGGTCAAGTGGTCAGTGGTCAAGTGGTCAGTGGTCAAGTGGTCAAGTGGTCAATTGGTCAAGTGGTCAAATGGTCAGTGGTCATGTGGTCAAGTGGTCAATGGTTATATGGTCAAGTGGTCAAGTGGTCAAGTGGCCAATGGTCAATGGTCAAGTGGTCAATGATCAAGTGGTCAAGTGGTCAATTGTTCAAGTGGTCAAGAGGTCAATGGTCAAATGGTCAAGTGGTCAAGTGGTCAAGTGGTCAATGGTTAAATGGTCAAGTGGTCAAGTGGTCAATGGTCAAATGGTCAAATGGTCAAGTGGTCATGTGGTCAATGGTCAAATGGTCAAGTGGTCAAGTGGTCAATGGTCATATGGTCAAATGGTCAAGTGGTCAAGTGGTCATTTTTCAAGTGGTCAAGTGGTCAAGTGGTCAATGGTCAAGTGGTCATGTGGTGAAGTGGTCAAGTGGTAAAGTGGTCAAGTGGTAAAGTGGTCAAGTGGTCAAGTGGTCAGTGGTCAAGTGGTCAATGGTCAAATGGTCAACTGGTCAATGGTCGACTGGTCAAGTGGTCAAATGGTCCAGTGGACAATGTTCAAGTGGTCAAGTGGTCAAGTGGTCAAATGGTCAATGGTCGACTGGTCAAGTGGACAATGGGTAAGTGGTCAAGTGGTCAGTGGTCAAGTGGTCAATGGTCAAATGGTCAACTGGTCAATGGTCGACTGGTCAAGTGGTCAAACGGTCCAGTGGACAATGGTTAAGTGGTCAAGTGGTAAAGTGGTCAAGTGGTCAAGTGGTCAGTGGTCAAGTGGTCAATGGTCAAATGGTCAAGTTGTCAAGTGGTCAAGTGGTCAATGGTCAAGTGGTCAAGTGGTCAAGTGGTCAAGTGGTCAAATGATCCAGTGGTCAAGTGGTCAAGTGGTCACGTGGTCAGTGGTCAAGTGGTCAATGGTCAAATGGTCAAGTGGTCAATGGTCGACTGGTCAAGTGGTCAAACGGTCCAGTGGACAATGGTCATGTGGTCAAGTGGTCAAGTGGTCAGTGGTCAAGTGGTCAAGTGGTGAAGTGGTAAAGTGGTCAAGGGGTCAGTGGTCAAGTGGTCAATGGTCAAATGGTCAAGTGGTCAATGGTCGACTGGTCAAGTGGTCAATGGTCGACTCGTCAATGGACAAGTGGTTAAGTGGGCAAGTGGTAAATGGTGAATGGTCAAGTGGTCAATGGTCAAGTGGTCATGTGGTCAAGTGGTCAAGTGGTCAGTGGTCAAGTGGTCAAGTGGTCAAGTGGTAAAGTGGTCAAGGGGTCAGTGGTCAAGTGGTCAATGGTCAAATGGTCAAGTGGTCAAATGGTCAAGTGGTCAAGTGGTCAAGTGGTAAATGGTCAATGGTCAAGTGGTCAAGTGGTCAAGTGGTCAATGGTCAAGTGGTCATGTAGTCAAGTGGTCAAGTGGTCAGTGGTCAAGTGGTCAATGGTAAAATGGTCAAGTGGTCAATGGTAAAATGGTCAAGTGGTCAAGTGGTCAAGTGGTCAAGTGGTAAAGTGGTCAAGGGGTCAGTGGTCAAGTGGTCAATGGTCAAATGGTCAGTGGTCAAGTGGTCAATGGTCAAGTGGTCAAGTGGTCAAGTGGTCAATGGTCATATGGTCAAGTGGTCAATGGTCGACTGGTCAAATGGACAGTGGTCAAGTGGTCAATGGTCAATGGTCAAGTGGTCAGTGGTCAAGTGGTCAAGTGGTCAAGTGGTCAATTGGTCAAGTGGTCAAATGGTCAGTGGTCATGTGGTCAAGTGGTCAATGGTCATATGGTCAAGTGGTCAAGTGGTCAAGTGGTCAATGGTCGACTGGTCAAGTGGTCAAGTGGTCAATTGTTCAAGTGGTCAAGTGGTCAATGGTCAAGTGGTCAATGGTCAAGTGGTCAATGGTCAAGTGGTCAAGTGGTCAAGTGGTCAAATGATCAAGTGGTCAAGTGGTCAAGTGGTAAATGGTCAATGGTCAAGTGGTCAAGTGGTCAAGTGGTCAATGGTCAAGTGGTCATGTAGTCAAGTGGTCAAGTGGTCAGTGGTCAAGTGGTCAATGGTAAAATGGTCAAGTGGTCAAGTGGTCAAGTCGTCAAGTGGTAAAGTGGTCAAGGGGTCAGTGGTCAAGTGGTCAATGGTCAAATGGTCAAGTGGTCAATGGTCGACTGGTCAAGTGGTCAATGGTCGACTCGTTAAGTGGTCAAATGGTCCAGTGGGCAAGTGGTCAAATGGTCAAATAGTCAGTGGTCAAGTGGTCAATGGTCAAGTGGTCAAGTGGTCAAGTGGTCAATGGTCATATGGTCAAGTGGTCAATGGTCGACTGGTCAAATGGACAGTGGTCAAGTGGTCAATGTTCAAATGGTCAAGTGGTCAAATGGTCAAGTGGTCAATGGTCAATGGTCAAGTGGTCAATGATCAAGTGGTCAAGTGGTCAATTGTTCAAGTGGTCAAGTGGTCAGTGGTCAAGTGGTCAGTGGTCAAGTGGTCAAGTGGTCAATTGGTCAAGTGGTCAAATGGTCAGTGGTCATGTGGTCAAGTGGTCAATGGTTATATGGTCAAGTGGTCAAGTGGTCAAGTGGCCAATGGTCAATGGTCAAGTGGTCAATGATCAAGTGGTCAAGTGGTCAATTGTTCAAGTGGTCAAGAGGTCAATGGTCAAATGGTCAAGTGGTCAAGTGGTCAAGTGGTCAATGGTTAAATGGTCAAGTGGTCAAGTGGTCAATGGTCAAATGGTCAAATGGTCAAGTGGTCATGTGGTCAATGGTCAAATGGTCAAGTGGTCAAGTGGTCAATGGTCATATGGTCAAATGGTCAAGTGGTCAAGTGGTCATTTTTCAAGTGGTCAAGTGGTCAAGTGGTCAATGGTCAAGTGGTCATGTGGTGAAGTGGTCAAGTGGTAAAGTGGTCAAGTGGTAAAGTGGTCAAGTGGTCAAGTGGTCAGTGGTCAAGTGGTCAATGGTCAAATGGTCAACTGGTCAATGGTCGACTGGTCAAGTGGTCAAATGGTCCAGTGGACAATGTTCAAGTGGTCAAGTGGTCAAGTGGTCAAATGGTCAATGGTCGACTGGTCAAGTGGACAATGGGTAAGTGGTCAAGTGGTCAGTGGTCAAGTGGTCAATGGTCAAATGGTCAACTGGTCAATGGTCGACTGGTCAAGTGGTCAAACGGTCCAGTGGACAATGGTTAAGTGGTCAAGTGGTAAAGTGGTCAAGTGGTCAAGTGGTCAGTGGTCAAGTGGTCAATGGTCAAATGGTCAAGTTGTCAAGTGGTCAAGTGGTCAATGGTCAAGTGGTCAAGTGGTCAAGTGGTCAAGTGGTCAAATGATCCAGTGGTCAAGTGGTCAAGTGGTCACGTGGTCAGTGGTCAAGTGGTCAATGGTCAAATGGTCAAGTGGTCAATGGTCGACTGGTCAAGTGGTCAAACGGTCCAGTGGACAATGGTCATGTGGTCAAGTGGTCAAGTGGTCAGTGGTCAAGTGGTCAAGTGGTGAAGTGGTAAAGTGGTCAAGGGGTCAGTGGTCAAGTGGTCAATGGTCAAATGGTCAAGTGGTCAATGGTCGACTGGTCAAGTGGTCAATGGTCGACTCGTCAATGGACAAGTGGTTAAGTGGGCAAGTGGTAAATGGTGAATGGTCAAGTGGTCAATGGTCAAGTGGTCATGTGGTCAAGTGGTCAAGTGGTCAGTGGTCAAGTGGTCAAGTGGTCAAGTGGTAAAGTGGTCAAGGGGTCAGTGGTCAAGTGGTCAATGGTCAAATGGTCAAGTGGTCAAATGGTCAAGTGGTCAAGTGGTCAAGTGGTAAATGGTCAATGGTCAAGTGGTCAAGTGGTCAAGTGGTCAATGGTCAAGTGGTCATGTAGTCAAGTGGTCAAGTGGTCAGTGGTCAAGTGGTCAATGGTAAAATGGTCAAGTGGTCAATGGTAAAATGGTCAAGTGGTCAAGTGGTCAAGTGGTCAAGTGGTAAAGTGGTCAAGGGGTCAGTGGTCAAGTGGTCAATGGTCAAATGGTCAGTGGTCAAGTGGTCAATGGTCAAGTGGTCAAGTGGTCAAGTGGTCAATGGTCATATGGTCAAGTGGTCAATGGTCGACTGGTCAAATGGACAGTGGTCAAGTGGTCAATGGTCAATGGTCAAGTGGTCAGTGGTCAAGTGGTCAAGTGGTCAAGTGGTCAATTGGTCAAGTGGTCAAATGGTCAGTGGTCATGTGGTCAAGTGGTCAATGGTCATATGGTCAAGTGGTCAAGTGGTCAAGTGGTCAATGGTCGACTGGTCAAGTGGTCAAGTGGTCAATTGTTCAAGTGGTCAAGTGGTCAATGGTCAAGTGGTCAATGGTCAAGTGGTCAATGGTCAAGTGGTCAAGTGGTCAAGTGGTCAATGGTCATATGGTCAAGTGGTCAATGGTCGACTGGTCAAATGGACAGTGGTCAAGTGGTCAATGGTCAAATGGTCAAGTGGTCAATGGTCAATGGTCAAGTGGTCAATGATCAAGTGGTCAAGTGGTCAATTGTTCAAGTGGTCAAGTGGTCAGTGGTCAAGTGGTCAAGTGGTCAATTGGTCAAGTGGTCAAATGGTCAGTGGTCATGTGGTCAAGTGGTCAATGGTCGACTGGTCAAGTGGTCAATGGTCGACTCGTCAATGGACAAGTGGTCAAGTGGGCAAGTGGTCAATGGTCAAGTGGTCATGTGGTCAAGTGGTCAAGTGGTTTGTGGTCAAGTGGTCAAGTGGTCAAGTGGTAAAGTGGTCAAGGGGTCAGTGGTCATACGGTCAAGTGGTCAATGGTCGACTGGTCAAATGGACAGTGGTCAAGTGGTCAATTGTTCAAGTGGTCAAGTGGTCAATGGTCAATGGTCAAGTGGTCAATGATCAAGTGGTCAAGTGGTCAAGTGGTCAAGTGGTCAAGTGGTCATGTGGTCAATGGTCATATGGTCAAGTGGTCAATGGTCGACTGGTCAAATGGACAGTGGTCAAGTGGTCAATTGTTCAAGTGGTCAAGTGGTCAATGGTCAATGGTCAAGTGGTCAATGATCAAGTGGTCAAGTGGTCAATTGTTCAAGTGGTCAAGTGGTCAGTGGTCAAGTGGTCAAGTGGTCAATTGGTCAAGTGGTCAAATGGTCAGTGGTCATGTGGTCAAGTGGTCAATGGTCGACTGGTCAAGTGGTCAATGGTCGACTCGTCAATGGACAAGTGGTCAAGTGGTCAAGTGGTCAATGGTCAAGTGGTCAAGTGGTCAAGTGGTCAATGGTCATATGGTCAAGTGGTCAATGGTCAAGTGGTCATGTGGTCAATTGGTCAAGTGGTCAGTGGTCAAGTGGTCAAGTGGTCAAGTGGTAAAGTGGCCAAGGGGTCAGTGGACAAGTGGTCAATGGTCAAATGGTCAATGGTCGACTGGTCAAGTGGTCAAATTGTCCAGTGGACAATGGTTAAGTGGTCAAGTGGTCAAGTGGTCACGTGGTCAGTGGTCAAGTGGTCAATGGTCAAATGGTCAAGTGGTCAATGGTCGACTGGTCAAGTGGTCAAACGGTCCAGTGGACAATGGTTAAGTGGTCAAGTGGTAAAGTGGTCAAGTGGTCAAGTGGTCAGTGGTCAAGTGGTCAATGGTCAAATGGTCAAGTTGTCAAGTGGTCAAGTGGTCAATGGTCAAGTGGTCAAGTGGTCAAGTGGTCAAGTGGTCAAGTGGTCAAATGATCCAGTGGTCAAGTGGTCAATGGTCAAGTGGTCAAGTGGTAATGTGGTCAAATGGTCAAGTGGTCAAGTGGTCAAGTGGTCAGTGGTCAAGTGGTCAATGGTCAAGTGGTCAATGGTCATATGGTCAAGTGGTCAATGGTCGACTTGTCAAATGGACAGTGGTCAAGTGGTCAATTGTTCAAGTGGTCAAGTGGTCAATGGTCAATGGTCAAGTGGTCAATGATCAAGTGGTCAAGTGGTCAATTGTTCAAGTGGTCAAGTGGTCAGTGGTCAAGTGGTCAAGTGGTCAATTGGTCAAGTGGTCAAATGGTCAGTGGTCATGTGGTCAAGTGGTCAATGGTCGACTGGTCAAGTGGTCAATGGTCGACTCGTCAATGGACAAGTGGTCAAGTGGGCAAGTGGTCAATGGTCAAGTGGTCATGTGGTCAAGTGGTCAAGTGGTCTGTGGTCAAGTGGTTAAGTGGTCAAGTGGTAAAGTGGTCAAGGGGTCAGTGGTCAAGTGGTCAATGGTCAAATGGTCAAGTGGTCAAATGGTCAAGTGGTCAAGTGGTCAAGTGGTAAATGGTCAATGGTCAAGTGGTCAAGTGGTCAAGTGGTCAATGGTCAAGTGGTCATGTAGTCAAGTGGTCAAGTGGTCAGTGGTCAAGTGGTCAATGGTAAAATGGTCAAGTGGTCAAGTGGTCAAGTGGTCAAGTGGTAAAGTGGTCAAGGGGTCAGTGGTCAAGTGGTCAATGGTCAAATGGTCAAGTGGTCAATGGTCGACTGGTCAAGTGGTCAATGGTCGACTCGTTAAGTGGTCAAATGGTCCAGTGGGCAAGTGGTCAAGTGGTCAAATGGTCAGTGGTCAAGTGGTCAATGGTCAAGTGGTCAAGTGGTCAAGTGGTCAATGGTCATATGGTCAAGTGGTCAATGGTCGACTGATCAAATGGACAGTGGTCAAGTGGTCAATGGTCAAATGGTCAAGTGGTCAATGGTCAATGGTCAAGTGGTCAATGATCAAGTGGTCAAGTGGTCAATTGTTCAAGTGGTCAAGTGGTCAGTGGTCAAGTGGTCAAGTGGTCAATTGGTCAAGTGGTCAAATGGTCAGTGGTCATGTGGTCAAGTGGTCAATGGTCATATGGTCAAGTGGTCAAGTGGTCAAGTGGTCAATGGTCGACTGGTCAAGTGGTCAAGTGGTCAATTGTTCAAGTGGTCAAGTGGTCAATGGTCAAGTGGTCAATGGTCAAGTGGTCAATGGTCAAGTGGTCAAGTGGTCAAGTGGTCAATGGTCATATGGTCAAGTGGTCAATGGTCGACTGGTCAAATGGACAGTGGTCAAGTGGTCAATGGTCAAATGGTCAAGTGGTCAATTGGTCAAGTGGTCAATGGTCAATGGTCAAGTGGTCAATGATCAAGTGGTCAAGTGGTCAATTGTTCAAGTGGTCAAGTGGTCAGTGGTCAAGTGGTCAAGTGGTCATGTGGTCAAGTGGTCAAGTGGTCAGTGGTCATGTGGTCAAGTGGTGAAGTGGTAAAGTGGTCAAGGGGTCAGTGGTCAAGTGGTCAATGGTCAAATGGTCAAGTGGTCAATGGTCGACTGGTCAAGTGGTCAATGGTCGACTCGTCAATGGACAAGTGGTCAAGTGGGCAAGTGGTAAATGGTGAATGGTCAAGTGGTCAATGGTCAAGTGGTCATGTGGTCAAGTGGTCAAGTGGTCAGTGGTCAAGTGGTCAAGTGGTAAAGTGGTCAAGGGGTCAGTGGTCAAGTGGTCAATGGTCAAATGGTCAAGTGGTCAAATGTTCAAGTGGTCAAGTGGTCAAGTGGTAAATGGTCAATGGTCAAGTGGTCAAGTGGTCAAGTGGTCAATGGTCAAGTGGTCATGTAGTCAAGTGGTCAAGTGGTCAGTGGTCAAGTGGTCAATGGTCAAGTGGTCAAGTGGTCAAGTGGTCAATGGTCATATGGTCAAGTGGTCAATGGTCGACTGGTCAAATGGACAGTGGTCAAGTGGTCAATGGTCAAATGGTCAAGTGGTCAATTGGTCAAGTGGTCAATGGTCAATGGTCAAGTGGTCAATGATCAAGTGGTCAAGTGGTCAATTGTTCAAGTGGTCAAGTGGTCAGTGGTCAAGTGGTCAGTGGTCAAGTGGTCAAGTGGTCAATTGGTCAAGTGGTCAAATGGTCAGTGGTCATGTGGTCAAGTGGTCAATGGTCATATGGTCAAGTGGTCAAGTGGTCAAGTGGTCAATGGTCGACTGGTCAAGTGGTCAAGTGGTCAATTGGTCAAGTGGTCAATGGTCAATGGCCAAGTGGTCAATGATCAAGTGGTCAAGTGGTCAATTGTTCAAGTGGTCAAGTGGTCAGTGGTCAAGTGGTCAAGTGGTCAATTGGTCAAGTGGTCAAATGGTCAGTGGTCATGTGGTCAAGTGGTCAATGGTCGACTGGTCAAGTGGTCAATGGTCGACTCGTCAATGGACAAGTGGTCAAGTGGGCAAGTGGTCAATAGTCAAGTGGTCAATGGTCAAGTGGTCAAGTGGTCAGTGGTCAAGTGGTCAATGGTCGACTGGTCAAATGGTCAAGTGGTCCAGTGGACAATGGTCAATGGTCATGTGGTCAAGTGGTCAAGTGGTTCAGTGGACAATGGTCAATTGTCATGTGGTCAAGTGGTCAAGTGGTCAAGTGGTCTAGTGGTCAAGTAGTCAAGTGGTCAAGTGGTTAAGTGGTCAGTGGTCAAGTGGTCAAGTGGTCAATGGTCAAGTGGACAATGGTCAAGTGGTCAAGTGGACAATGGTCAAATGGTCAAGTGGTCAAGTGGTCAATGGTCAAGTGGTCAATGGTCAAATGGTCAAGTGGTCAATGGTCGACTGGTCAAATGGTCAAGTGGTCATGTGGTCAAGTGGTCAAGTGGTCAAGTGGTCAATGGTCAAGTGGTCAAGTGTTCAAGTGGTCAAGTGGTCAAGTGGTCAGTGGTCGAATGGTCAAGTGGTCAAGTGGTCAAGTGGTCAGTGGTCAAGTGGTCAATGGTCAAGTGGTCAAGTGGTCAAGTGGTCAATGGTCAATGGTCAAATGGTCACGTGGTCAATGGTCGACTCGTTAAGTGGTCAAATGGTCCAGTGGGCAAGTGGTCAAGTGGTCAAATGGTCAGTGGTCAAGTGGTCAATGGTCAAGTGGTCAAGTGGTCAAGTGGTCAATGGTCATATGGTCAAGTGGTCAATGGTCGACTGGTCAAATGGACAGTGGTCAAGTGGTCAATGGTCAAATGGTCAAGTGGTCAATGGTCAATGGTCAAGTGGTCAATGATCAAGTGGTCAAGTGGTCAATTGTTCAAGTGGTCAAGTGGTCAGTGGTCAAGTGGTCAAGTGGTCAATTGGTCAATTGGTCAAGTGGTCAAATGGTCAGTGGTCATGTGGTCAAGTGGTCAATGGTCAATGGTCGACTCGTCAATGGACAAGTGGTCAAGTGGGCAAGTGGTCAATGGTCAAGTGGTCATGTGGTCAAGTGGTCAAGTGGTCTGTGGTCAAGTGGTTAAGTGGTCAAGTGGTAAAGTGGTCAAGGGGTCAGTGGTCAAGTGGTCAATGGTCAAATGGTCAAGTGGTCAAATGGTCAAGTGGTCAAGTGGTCAAGTGGTAAATGGTCAATGGTCAAGTGGTCAAGTGGTCAAGTGGTCAATGGTCAAGTGGTCATGTAGTCAAGTGGTCAAGTGGTCAGTGGTCAAGTGGTCAATGGTAAAATGGTCAAGTGGTCAAGTGGTCAAGTGGTCAAGTGGTAAAGTGGTCAAGGGGTCAGTGGTCAAGTGGTCAATGGTCAAATGGTCAAGTGGTCAATGGTCGACTGGTCAAGTGGTCAATGGTCGACTCGTTAAGTGGTCAAATGGTCCAGTGGGCAAGTGGTCAAGTGGTCAAATGGTCAGTGGTCAAGTGGTCAATGGTCAAGTGGTCAAGTGGTCAAGTGGTCAATGGTCATATGGTCAAGTGGTCAATGGTCGACTGGTCAAATGGACAGTGGTCAAGTGGTCAATGGTCAAATGGTCAAGTGGTCAATGGTCAATGGTCAAGTGGTCAATGATCAAGTGGTCAAGTGGTCAATTGTTCAAGTGGTCAAGTGGTCAGTGGTCAAGTGGTCAGTGGTCAAGTGGTCAAGTGGTCAATTGGTCAAGTGGTCAAATGGTCAGTGGTCATGTGGTCAAGTGGTCAATGGTCATATGGTCAAGTGGTCAAGTGGTCAAGTGGTCAATGGTCGACTGGTCAAGTGGTCAAGTGGTCAATTGTTCAAGTGGTCAAGTGGTCAATGGTCAAGTGGTCAATGGTCAAGTGGTCAATGGTCAAGTGGTCAAGTGGTCAAGTGGTCAATGGTCATATGGTCAAGTGGTCAATGGTCGACTGGTCAAATGGACAGTGGTCAAGTGGTCAATGGTCAAATGGTCAAGTGGTCAATTGGTCAAGTGGTCAATGGTCAATGGTCAAGTGGTCAATGATCAAGTGGTCAAGTGGTCAATTGTTCAAGTGGTCAAGTGGTCAGTGGTCAAGTGGTCAAGTGGTCATGTGGTCAAGTGGTCAAGTGGTCAGTGGTCATGTGGTCAAGTGGTGAAGTGGTAAAGTGGTCAAGGGGTCAGTGGTCAAGTGGTCAATGGTCAAATGGTCAAGTGGTCAATGGTCGACTGGTCAAGTGGTCAATGGTCGACTAGTCAATGGACAAGTGGTCAAGTGGGCAAGTGGTAAATGGTGAATGGTCAAGTGGTCAATGGTCAAGTGGTCATGTGGTCAAGTGGTCAAGTGGTCAGTGGTCAAGTGGTCAAGTGGTCAAGTGGTAAAGTGGTCAAGGGGTCAGTGGTCAAGTGGTCAATGGTCAAATGGTCAAGTGGTCAAATGTTCAAGTGGTCAAGTGGTCAAGTGGTAAATGGTCAATGGTCAAGTGGTCAAGTGGTCAAGTGGTCAATGGTCAAGTGGTCATGTAGTCAAGTGGTCAAGTGGTCAGTGGTCAAGTGGTCAATGGTAAAATGGTCAAGTGGTCAATGGTAAAATGGTCAAGTGGTCAAGTGGTCAAGTGGTCAAGTGGTAAAGTGGTCAAGGGGTCAGTGGTCAAGTGGTCAATGGTCAAATGGTCAGTGGTCAAGTGGTCAATGGTCAATTGGTCAAGTGGTCAAGTGGTCAATGGTCATATGGTCAAGTGGTCAATGGTCGACTGGTCAAATGGACAGTGGTCAAGTGGTCAATGGTCAAATGGTCAAGTGGTCAATTGGTCAAGTGGTCAATGGTCAATGGTCAAGTGGTCAATGATCAAGTGGTCAAGTGGTCAATTGTTCAAGTGGTCAAGTGGTCAGTGGTCAAGTGGTCAGTGGTCAAGTGGTCAAGTGGTCAATTGGTCAAGTGGTCAAATGGTCAGTGGTCATGTGGTCAAGTGGTCAATGGTCATATGGTCAAGTGGTCAAGTGGTCAAGTGGTCAATGGTCGACTGGTCAAGTGGTCAAGTGGTCAATTGTTCAAGTGGTCAAGTGGTCAATGGTCAAGTGGTCAATGGTCAAGTGGTCAATGGTCAAGTGGTCAAGTGGTCAAGTGGTCAATGGTCATATGGTCAAGTGGTCAATGGTCGACTGGTCAAATGGACAGTGGTCAAGTGGTCAATGGTCAAATGGTCAAGTGGTCAATTGGTCAAGTGGTCAATGGTCAATGGTCAAGTGGTCAATGATCAAGTGGTCAAGTGGTCAATTGTTCAAGTGGTCAAGTGGTCAGTGGTCAAGTGGTCAAGTGGTCAATTGGTCAAGTGGTCAAATGGTCAGTGGTCATGTGGTCAAGTGGTCAATGGTCGACTGGTCAAGTGGTCAATGGTCGACTCGTCAATGGACAAGTGGTCAAGTGGGCAAGTGGTCAATAGTCAAGTGGTCAATGGTCAAGTGGTCAAGTGGTCAGTGGTCAAGTGGTCAATGGTCGACTGGTCAAGTGGTCAAGTGGTCCAGTGGACAATGGTCAATGGTCATGTGGTCAAGTGGTCAAGTGGTTCAGTGGACAATGGTCAATGGTCATGTGGTCAAGTGGTCAAGTGGTCAAGTGGTCAAGTGGTCAAGTAGTCAAGTGGTCAAGTGGTCAAGTGGTCAGTGGTCAAGTGGTCAAGTGGTCAATGGTCAAGTGGACAATGGTCAAGTGGTCAAGTGGTCAATGGTCAAGTGGTCAATGGTCAAATGGTCAAGTGGTCAATGGTCGACTGGTCAAATGGTCAAGTGGTCATGTGGTCAAGTGGTCAAGTGGTCAAGTGGTCAATGGTCAAGTGGTCAAGTGTTCAAGTGGTCAAGTGGTCAAGTGGTCAGTGGTCGAATGGTCAAGTGGTCAAGTGGTCAAGTGGTCAGTGGTCAAGTGGTCAATGGTCAAGTGGTCAAGTGGTCAAGTGGTCAATGGTCAATGGTCAAATGGTCACGTGGTCAATGGTCGACTGGTCAAATGGTCAGTGGTCAAGTGGTCAAGTTGTCAAGTGGTCAAGTGGTCAATGGTCAAATGGTCAAGTTGTCAAGTGGTCAAGTGGTCAATGGTCAAGTGGTCAAGTGGTCAAGTGGTCAAATGGTCCAGTGGTCAAGTGGTAAAGTGGTCAAGTGGTCAGTGGTCAAGTGGTCAATGGTCAAATGGTCAACTGGTCAATGGTCGACTGGTCTAGTGGTCAAATGGTCCAGTGGACAATGTTCAAGTGGTCAAGTGGTCAAGTGGTCAAGTGGTCAAATGGTCAATGGTCGACTCGTCAAGTGGTCAAATTGTCCAGTGGACAATGGTTAAGTGGTCAAGTGGTCAAGTGGTCAGTGGTCAAGTGGTCAAGTGGTCAATGGTCAAGTGGGCAATGGTCGACTGGTCAAGTGGTCAAGTGGTCAATGGTCAATGGTCAATGGTCAATGGTCAATGGTCAATGGTCAAATGGTCAAGTGGTCAAGTGGTCAAGTTGTCAAGTGGTCAGTGGTCAAGTGGTCAATGGTTGACTGGTCAAGTGGTCATGTGGTCAATGGTCGACTGCTCAAGTGGCCAAGTGGCCAAATGGTCCAATGGTCAAGTGGTCAATGGTCAAGTGGTCAAGTGGTCAAGTGGTCAAATGGTCAAATGGTCAAATGGTCAAGTGGTCAAGTGGTCAAGTGGTCAAGTGGACAATGGTCAAATGGTCAAGTGGTCAAGTGGTCATTGGTCAAGTGGTCAATGGTCAAATGGTCAAGTGGTCAATGGTCGACTGGTCAAGTGGTCAAACGGTCCAGTGGACAATGGTTAAGTGGTCAAGTGGTAAAGTGGTCAAGTGGTCAAGTGGTCAGTGGTCAAGTGGTCAATGGTCAAATGGTCAACTGGTCAATGGTCGACTGTTCAAGTGGTCAAATGGTCCAGTGAACAATGGTCAAGTGGTCAAACGGTCCAGTGGACAATGGTTAAGTGGTCAAGTGGTAAAGTGGTCAAGTGGTCAAGTGGTCAGTGGTCAAGTGGTCAAACGTCAAATGGTCAACTGGTCAATGGTCGACTGTTCAAGTGGTGAAATGGTCCAGTGAACAATGGTCAAGTGGTCAAGTGGTCAAGTGGTCAAGTGGTCAGTGGTCAAGTGGTCAAGTAGTCAAGTGGTCAAGTGGTCAAGTGGTCAATGGTCGACTGGTCAAGTGGTCAAGTGGTCCAGTGGACAATGGTCAATGGTCATGTGGTCAAGTGGTCAAGTGGTCAAGTGGTCAAGTGGTCAAGTAGTCAAGTGGTCAAGTGGTCAAGTGGTCAGTGGTCAAGTGGTCAAGTGGTCAAGTGGTCAAGTGGTCAAGTGGTCAAGTAGTCAAGTGGTCAAGTGGTCAAGTGGTCAGTGGTCAAGTGGTCAAGTGGTCAATGGTCAAGTGGTCAATGGTCAAGTGGTCAAGTGGTCAAATGGTCAAGTGGTCAAGTGGTCAGTGGTCAAGTGGTCAAGTTGACATATTGTCAAACGATCAAGCGGTCAAGTGGTCAATGATCAAGTGGTCAAGTGGTCAAGTGGTCAATGGACAAGTGGTCAAGTGGTCAAGTGGTAAATGGTGAATGGTCAAGTGGTCAAGTGGTCAAGTGGTCAAGTGGTCACGGGGTCAGTTGTCAAGTGGTCAATGGTCAAATGGTCAAGTGGTCAAATGATCAAGTGGTCAAGTGGTCAAGTGATAAATGGTCAATGGTCAAGTGGTCAAGTGGTCAAGTGGTCAATGGTCAAGTGGTCATGTAGTCAAGTGGTCAAGTGGTCAGTGGTCAAGTGGTCAATGGTAAAATGGTCAAGTGGTCAAGTGGTCAAGTGGTCAAGTGGTAAAGTGGTCAAGGGGTCAGTGGTCAAGTGGTCAATGGTCAAATGGTCAAGTGGTCAATGGTCGACTGGTCAAGTGGTCAATGGTCGACTCGTTAAGTGGTCAAATGGTCCAGTGGGCAAGTGGTCAAATGGTCAAATAGTCAGTGGTCAAGTGGTCAATGGTCAAGTGGTCAAGTGGTCAAGTGGTCAATGGTCATATGGTCAAGTGGTCAATGGTCGACTGGTCAAATGGACAGTGGTCAAGTGGTCAATGTTCAAATGGTCAAGTGGTCAATTGGTCAAGTGGTCCATGGTCAATGGTCAAGTGGTCAATGATCAAGTGGTCAATGATCAAGTGGTCAAGTGGTCAATTGTTCAAGTGGTCAAGTGGTCAGTGGTCAAGTGGTCAGTGGTCAAGTGGTCAAGTGGCCAATTGGTCAAGTGGTCAAATGGTCAGTGGTCATGTGGTCAAGTGGTCAATGGTCATATGGTCAAGTGGTCAAGTGGTCAAGTGGTCAATGGTCGACTGGTCAAGTGGTCAAGTGGTCAATTGTTCAAGTGGTCAAGTTGTCAATGGTCAAGTGGTCAATGGTCAAGTGGTCAATGGTCAAGTGGTCAATGGTCAAGTGGTCAAGTGGTCAATTGGTCAAGTGGTCAATGGTCAATGGTCAAGTGGTCAAGTGGTAAAGTGGCCAAGGGGTCAGTGGACAAGTGGTCAATGGTCAAATGGTCAAGTGGTCAATGGTCGACTGGTCAAGTGGTCAATGGTCGACTCGTCAATGGACAAGTGGTCAAGTGGGCAAGTGGTAAATGGTGAATGGTCAAGTGGTCAAGTGGTCAAGTGGTCAATGGTCAAGTGGTCATGTGGTCAAGTGGTCAATGGTCAAATGGTCAAGTGGTCAATGGTCGACTGGTCAAGTGGTCAAACGGTCCAGTGGACAATGTTCAAGTGGTCAAGTGGTCAAGTGGTCAAATGGTCAATGGTCGACTGGTCAAGTGGTCAAATTGTCCAGTGGACAATGGTTAACTGGTCAAGTGGTCAAGTGGTCAAGTGGTCACGTGGTCAGTGGTCAAGTGGTCAATGGTCAAATGGTCAAGTGGTCAATGGTCGACTGGTCAAGTGGTCAAACGGTCCAGTGGACAATGGTTAAGTGGTCAAGTGGTAAAGTGGTCAAGTGGTCAAGTGGTCAGTGGTCAAGTGGTCAGTGGTCAAGTGGTCAATGGTCAAATGGTCAAGTTGTCAAGTGGTCAAGTGGTCAATGGTCAAGTGGTCAAGTGGTCAAGTGGTCAAGTGGTCAAATGATCCAGTGGTCAAGTGGTCAATGGTCAAGTGGTCAAGTGGTAATGTGGTCAAATGGTCTAGTGGTCAAGTGGTCAAGTGGTCAGTGGTCAAGTGGTCAATGGTCAAGTGGTCAAGTGGTCAAGTGGTCAATGGTCAATGGTCAAATGGTCACGTGGTCAATGGTCGACTGGTCAAATGGTCAGTGGTCAAGTGGTCAATGGACAAGTGGTCAAGTGGTCAAGTGGTAAATGGTGAATGGTCAAGTGGTCAAGTGGTCAAGTGGTCAAGTGGTCATGTGGTCAAGTGGTCAAGTGGTCAGTGGTCAAGTGGTCAGTGGTCAAGTGGTCAATGGTTGACTGGTCAAGTGGTCAAGTGGTCCAGTGGACAATGGTCAATGGTCATGTGGTCAATGGTCAAGTGGTCAAGTGGTCAAGTGGTCAAGTGGTCAAGTGGTCAAATGATCCAGTGGTCAAGTGGTCAATGGTCAAGTGGTCAAGTGGTAATGTGGTCAACTGGTCAAGTGGTCAAGTGGTCAAGTGGTCAATGGTCAAGTGGTCAATGGTCAAGTGGTCATATGGTCAGTGGTCAAGTGGTCAATGGTCAAATGGTCAAGTGGTCAAGTGGTCAATGGTCAAGTGGTCATGTGGTGAAGTGGTCAAGTGGTAAAGTGGTCAAGTGGGCAAGTGGTCAAGTGGTAAAGTGGTCAAGTGGTCAGTGGTCGACTGGTCAAGTGGTCAAATGGTCCAGTGGACAATGTTCAAGTGGTCAAGTGGTCAAGTGGTCAATGGTCAATGGTCAAATGGTCACGTGGTCAATGGTCGACTGGTCAAATGGTCAGTGGTCAAGTGGTCAATGGACAAGTGGTCAAGTGGTCAAGTGGTAAATGGTGAATGGTCAAGTGGTCAAGTGGTCAAGTGGTCAAGTGGTCATGTGGTCAAGTGGTCAAGTGGTCAGTGGTCAAGTGGTCAAGTGGTCAAGTGGTAAAGTGGTCAAGGGGTCAGTGGTCAAGTGGTCAATGGTCAAATGGTCAAGTGGTCAATGGTCGACTGGTCAAGTGGTCAATGGTCGACTCGTCAATGGACAAGTGGTCAAGTGGGCAAGTGGTAAATGGTGAATGGTCAAGTGGTCAATGGTCAAGTGGTCATGTGGTCAAGTGGTCAAGTGGTCAGTGGTCAAGTGGTCAAGTGGTCAAGTGGTAAAGTGGTCAAGGGGTCAGTGGTCAAGTGGTCAATGGTCAAATGGTCAAGTGGTCAAATGGTCAAGTGGTCAAGTGGTCAAGTGGTAAATGGTCAATGGTCAAGTGGTCAAGTGGTCAAGTGGTCAATGGTCAAGTGGTCATGTAGTCAAGTGGTCAAGTGGTCAATCGTAAAATGGTCAAGTGGTCAATGGTAAAATGGTCAAGTGGTCATGTGGTAAAGTGGTCAAGTGGTAAAGTGGTCAAGGGGTCAGTGGTCAAGTGGTCAATGGTCAAATGGTCAGTGGTCAAGTGGTCAATGGTCAAGTGGTCAAGTGGTCAATGGTCATATGGTCAAGTGGTCAATGGTCGACTGGTCAAATGGACAGTGGTCAAGTGGTCAATGGTCAAATGGTCAAGTGGTCAATTGGTCAAGTGGTCAATGGTCAATGGTCAAGTGGTCAATGATCAAGTGGTCAAGTGGTCAATTGTTCAAGTGGTCAAGTGGTCAGTGGTCAAGTGGTCAGTGGTCAAGTGGTCAAGTGGTCAATTGGTCAAGTGGTCAAATGGTCAGTGGTCATGTGGTCAAGTGGTCAATGGTCATATGGTCAAGTGGTCAAGTGGTCAAGTGGTCAATGGTCGACTGGTCAAGTGGTCAAGTGGTCAATTGTTCAAGTGGACAATGGTCATATGGTCAAGTGGTCAATGGTCGACTGGTCAAATGGACAGTGGTCAAGTGGTCAATGGTCAAATGGTCAAGTGGTCAATTGGTCAAGTGGTCAATGGTCAATGGTCAAGTGGTCAATGATCAAGTGGTCAAGTGGTCAATTGTTCAAGTGGTCAAGTGGTCAGTGGTCAAGTGGTCAAGTGGTCAATTGGTCAAGTGGTCAAATGGTCAGTGGTCATGTGGTCAAGTGGTCAATGGTCGACTGGTCAAGTGGTCAATGGTCGACTCGTCAATGGACAAGTGGTCAAGTGGGCAAGTGGTCAATAGTCAAGTGGTCAATAGTCAAGTGGTCAATGGTCAAGTGGTCAGTGGTCAAGTGGTCAATGGTCGACTGGTCAAGTGGTCAAGTGGTCCAGTGGACAATGGTCAATGGTCATGTGGTCAAGTGGTCAAGTGGTCCAGTGGACAATGGTCAATGGTCATGTGGTCAAGTGGTCAAGTGGTCAAGTGGTCAAGTGGTCAAGTAGTCAAGTGGTCAAGTGGTCAAGTGGTCAGTGGTCAAGTGGTCAAGTGGTCAATGGTCAAGTGGTCAATGGTCAAGTGGTCAAGTGGACAATGGTCAAATGGTCAAGTGGTCAAGTGGTCAATGGTCAAGTGGTCAATGGTCAAATGGTCAAGTGGTCAAAGGTCGACTGGTCAAGTGGTCAAACGGTCCAGTGGACAATGGTTAAGTGGTCAAGTGGTAAAGTGGTCAATGGCCAAATGGTCAAATGGTCCAGTAGACAATGGTCAAGTGGTCAAGTGGTCAATGGTCAAGTGGTCAATGGTCGACTGGTCAAATGGTCAAGTGGTCATGTGGTCATGTGGTCAAGTGGTCAAGTGGTCAAGTGGTCAATGGTCAAGTGGTCAAGTGTTCAAGTGGTCAAGTGGTCAAGTGGTCAGTGGTCAAATGGTCAAGTGGTCAAGTGGTCAAGTGGTCAATGGTCAAGTGGTCAATGGTCGACTGGTCAAATGGTCAAGTGGTCATGTGGTCATGTGGTCAAGTGGTCAAGTGGTCAAGTGGTAAATGGTGAATGCTCAAGTGGTCAAGTGGTCAAGTGGTCAAGTGGTCATGTGGTCAAGTGGTCAAGTGGTCAGTGGTCAAGTGGTCAAGTGGTCAAGTGGTCAAGTGGTAAAGTGGTCAAGGGGTCAGTGGTCAAGTGGTCAATGGTCAAATGGTCAAGTGGTCAATGGTCGACTGGTCAAGTGGTCAATGGTCGACTCGTCAATGGACAAGTGGTCAAGTGGGCAAGTGGTAAATGGTGAATGGTCAAGTGGTCAATGGTCAAGTGGTCATGTGGTCAAGTGGTCAAGTGGTCAGTGGTCGACTGGTCAAGTGGTCAAACGGTCCAGTGGACAATGGTTAAGTGGTCAAGTGGTAAAGTGGTCAATGGCCAAATGGTCAAATGGTCCAGTAGACAATGGTCAAGTGGTCAAGTGGTCAATGGTCAAGTGGTCAATGGTCGACTGGTCAAATGGTCAAGTGGTCATGTGGTCATGTGGTCAAGTGGTCAAGTGGTCAAGTGGTCAATGGTCAAGTGGTCAAGTGTTCAAGTGGTCAAGTGGTCAAGTGGTCAGTGGTCAAATGGTCAAGTGGTCAAGTGGTCAAGTGGTCAATGGTCAAGTGGTCAATGGTCGACTGGTCAAATGGTCAAGTGGTCATGTGGTCATGTGGTCAAGTGGTCAAGTGGTCAAGTGGTAAATGGTGAATGCTCAAGTGGTCAAGTGGTCAAGTGGTCAAGTGGTCATGTGGTCAAGTGGTCAAGTGGTCAGTGGTCAAGTGGTCAAGTGGTCAAGTGGTCAAGTGGTAAAGTGGTCAAGGGGTCAGTGGTCAAGTGGTCAATGGTCAAATGGTCAAGTGGTCAATGGTCGACTGGTCAAGTGGTCAATGGTCGACTCGTCAATGGACAAGTGGTCAAGTGGGCAAGTGGTAAATGGTGAATGGTCAAGTGGTCAATGGTCAAGTGGTCATGTGGTCAAGTGGTCAAGTGGTCAGTGGTCAAGTGGTCAAGTGGTCAAGTGGTAAAGTGGTCAAGGGGTCAGTGGTCAAGTGGTCAATGGTCAAATGGTCAAGTGGTCAAATGGTCAAGTGGTCAAGTGGTCAAGTGGTAAATGGTCAATGGTCAAGTGGTCAAGTGGTCAAGTGGTCAATGGTCAAGTGGTCATGTAGTCAAGTGGTCAAGTGGTCAGTGGTCAAGTGGTCAATGGTAAAATGGTCAATTGGTCAAGTGGTAAAGTGGTCAAGTGGTAAAGTGGTCAAGGGGTCAGTGGTCAAGTGGTCAATGGTCAAATGGTCAGTGGTCAAGTGGTCAATGGTCAAGTGGTCAAGTGGTCAAGTGGTCAATGGTCATATGGTCAAGTGGTCAATGGTCGACTGGTTAAATGGACAGTGGTCAAGTGGTCAATGGTCAAATGGTCAAGTGGTCAATTGGTCAAGTGGTCAATGGTCAATGGTCAAGTGGTCAATGATCAAGTGGTCAAGTGGTCAATTGTTCAAGTGGTCAAGTGGTCAGTGGTCAAGTGGTCAGTGGTCAAGTGGTCAAGTGGTCAATTGGTCAAGTGGTCAAATGGTCAGTGGTCATGTGGTCAAGTGGTCAATGGTCATATGGTCAAGTGGTCAAGTGGTCAAGTGGTCAATGGTCGACTGGTCAAGTGGTCAAGTGGTCAATTGTTCAAGTGGTCAAGTGGTCAATGGTCAAGTGGTCAATGGTCAAGTGGTCAATGGTCAAGTGGTCAATGGTCAAGTGGTCAAGTGGTCAAGTGGTCAATGGTCATATGGTCAAGTGGTCAATGGTCGACTGGTCAAATGGACAGTGGTCAAGTGGTCAATGGTCAAATGGTCAAGTGGTCTATTGGTCAAGTGGTCAATGGTCAATGGTCAAGTGGTCAATGATCAAGTGGTCAAGTGGTCAATTGTTCAAGTGGTCAAGTGGTCAGTGGTCAAGTGGTCAAGTGGTCAATTGGTCAAGTGGTCAAATGGTCAGTGGTCATGTGGTCAAGTGGTCAATGGTCGACTGGTCAAGTGGTCAATGGTCGACTCGTCAATGGACAAGTGGTCAAGTGGGCAAGTGGTAAATGGTGAATGGTCAAGTGGTCAATGGTCAAGTGGTCAAGTGGTCAAGTGGTCAAGTGGTCAAGTGGTCAGTGGTCAAGTGGTCAAGTGGTCCAGTGGTAAAGTGGTCAAGGGGTCAGTGGTCAAGTGGTCAATGGTCAAATGGTCAAGTGGTCAAATGGTCAAGTGGTCAAGTGGTCAAGTGGTAAATGGTCAATGGTCAAGTGGTCAAGTGGTCAAGTGGTCAATGGTCAAGTGGTCATGTGGTCAAGTGGTCAAGTGGTCAGTGGTCAAGTGGTCAATGGTAAAATGGTCAAGTGGTCAAGTGGTCAATGGTAAAATGGTCAAGTGGTCAAGTGGTCAACTGGTCAAGTGGTAAAGTGGTCAAGGGGTCAGTGGTCAAGTGGTCAATGGTCAAGTGGTCAATGGTCAGTGGTCAAGTGGTCAAGTGTTCAAGTGGTCAATGGTCAAATGGTCAAGTGGTCAATGGTCAAATGGTCACGTGGTCAAGTGGTCAAGTGTTCAAGTGGTCAAGTGGTCAGTGGTCAAGTGGTCAATGGTCAAGTGGTCAAGTGGTCAAGTGGTCAATGGTCAATGGTCAAATGGTCAAGTGGTCAAGTGGTCAATGGTCAAGTGGTCAATGGTCGACTGGTCAAATTTTTAGTGGTCAAGTGGTCAATGTTCAAATAGTCAAGTGGTCAAGTTGTCAAGTGGTCAATGGTCAAGTGGTCAAGTGTTCAAGTGGTCAAGTGGTCAGTGGTCAAATGGTCAAGAGGTCAAGTGGTCAAGTGGTCAGTGGTCAAGTGGTCAAGTGGTCAAGTGGTCAATGGTCAATGGTAAAATGGTCAAGAGGTCAAGGGGTCATGTGGTCAATGGTCAAGTGGTCAATGGTCGACTGGTCAACTGGTCAAGTGGTCAAGTGGTCAGTAGTCAAGTGGTCAAGTGGTCAAGTGGTCAATGGTCAATGGTAAAATGGTCAAGAGGTCAAGGGGTCATGTGGTCAATGGTCAAGTGGTCAATGGTCGACTGGTCAAGTGGTCAAATGGTCCAGTGGACAATGGTCAAGTTGTCAAGTGGTCAAGTGGTCACTGGTCAAGTGGTCAATGGTCAAGTGGTCAATGGTCAAGTGGTCAATGATCAAGTGGTCAATGGTGAAGTGGTCAGTGGTCAAGTGGTCAAGTGGTCAAGTGGTCAAGTGGTCAAGTGGTCAAGTGGTCAAGTGGTCAAATGGTCAGTGGTCAAGTGGTCAATGGTCAAATGGTCAAGTGTTCAAGTGGTCAAATGGTCAAGTGGTCAATGGTCCAGAGGTCAATGGTCGTCTGGTCAAGTGGTCAAGTGGTCAAGTGGTCAAGTGGTCAAGTGGTCAGTGGTCAAGTGGTCAAGTGGTCAATTGGTCAAGTGGTCAAATGGTCAGTGGTCATGTGGTCAAGTGGTCAATGGTCGACTGGTCAAGTGGTCAATGGTCGACTCGTCAATGGACAAGTGGTCAAGTGGGCAAGTGGTAAATGGTGAATGGTCAAGTGGTCAATGGTCAAGTGGTCATGTGGTCAAGTGGTCAAGTGGTCAGTGGTCAAGTGGTCAAGTGGTCCAGTGGTAAAGTGGTCAAGGGGTCAGTGGTCAAGTGGTCAATGGTCAAATGGTCAAGTGGTCAAATGGTCAAGTGGTCAAGTGGTCAAGTGGTAAATGGTCAATGGTCAAGTGGTCAAGTGGTCAAGTGGTCAATGGTCAAGTGGTCATGTGGTCAAGTGGTCAAGTGGTCAGTGGTCAAGTGGTCAATGGTAAAATGGTCAAGTGGTCAAGTGGTCAATGGTAAAATGGTCAAGTGGTCAAGTGGTCAACTGGTCAAGTGGTAAAGTGGTCAAGGGGTCAGTGGTCAAGTGGTCAATGGTCAAGTGGTCAATGGTCAGTGGTGAAGTGGTCAAGTGTTCAAGTGGTCAATGGTCAAATGGTCAAGTGGTCAATGGTCAAATGGTCACGTGGTCAAGTGGTCAAGTGTTCAAGTGGTCAAGTGGTCAGTGGTCAAGTGGTCAATGGTCAAGTGGTCAAGTGGTCAAGTGGTCAATGGTCAATGGTCAAATGGTCAAGTGGTCAAGTGGTCAATGGTCAAGTGGTCAATGGTCGACTGGTCAAATTTTTAGTGGTCAAGTGGTCAATGTTCAAATAGTCAAGTGGTCAAGTGGTCAAGTGGTCAATGGTCAAGTGGTCAAGTGGTCAAGTGGTCAAGTGGTCAGTGGTCAAATGGTCAAGTGGTCAAGTGGTCAAGTGGTCAGTGGTCAAGTGGTCAAGTGGTCAAGTGGTCAATGGTCAATGGTAAAATGGTCAAGAGGTCAAGGGGTCATGTGGTCAATGGTCAAGTGGTCAATGGTCGACTGGTCAACTGGTCAAGTGGTCAAGTGGTCAGTAGTCAAGTGGTCAAGTGGTCAAGTGGTCAATGGTCAATGGTAAAATGGTCAAGAGGTCAAGGGGTCATGTGGTCAATGGTCAAGTGGTCAATGGTCGACTGGTCAAGTGGTCAAATGGTCCAGTGGACAATGGTCAAGTTGTCAAGTGGTCAAGTGGTCACTGGTCAAGTGGTCAATGGTCAAGTGGTCAATGGTCAAGTGGTCAATGATCAAGTGGTCAATGGTGAAGTGGTCAGTGGTCAAGTGGTCAAGTGGTCAAGTGGTCAAGTGGTCAAGTGGTCAAGTGGTCAAGTGGTCAAATGGTCAGTGGTCAAGTGGTCAATGGTCAAATGGTCAAGTGTTCAAGTGGTCAAATGGTCAAGTGGTCAATGGTCCAGAGGTCAATGGTCGTCTGGTCAAGTGGTCAAGTGGTCAATTGTTCAAGTGGTCAAGTGGTCAGTGGTCAAGTGGTCAAGTGGTCAATTGGTCAAGTGGTCAAATGGTCAGTGGTCATGTGGTCAAGTGGTCAATGGTCGACTGGTCAAGTGGTCAATGGTCGACTCGTCAATGGACAAGTGGTCAAGTGGGCAAGTGGTAAATGGTGAATGGTCAAGTGGTCAATGGTCAAGTGGTCATGTGGTCAAGTGGTCAAGTGGTCAGTGGTCAAGTGGTCAAGTGGTCCAGTGGTAAAGTGGTCAAGGGGTCAGTGGTCAAGTGGTCAATGGTCAAATGGTCAAGTGGTCAAATGGTCAAGTGGTCAAGTGGTCAAGTGGTAAATGGTCAATGGTCAAGTGGTCAAGTGGTCAAGTGGTCAATGGTCAAGTGGTCATGTGGTCAAGTGGTCAAGTGGTCAGTGGTCAAGTGGTCAATGGTAAAATGGTCAAGTGGTCAAGTGGTCAATGGTAAAATGGTCAAGTGGTCAAGTGGTCAACTGGTCAAGTGGTAAAGTGGTCAAGGGGTCAGTGGTCAAGTGGTCAATGGTCAAGTGGTCAATGGTCAGTGGTGAAGTGGTCAAGTGTTCAAGTGGTCAATGGTCAAATGGTCAAGTGGTCAATGGTCAAATGGTCACGTGGTCAAGTGGTCAAGTGTTCAAGTGGTCAAGTGGTCAGTGGTCAAGTGGTCAATGGTCAAGTGGTCAAGTGGTCAAGTGGTCAATGGTCAATGGTCAAATGGTCAAGTGGTCAAGTGGTCAATGGTCAAGTGGTCAATGGTCGACTGGTCAAATTTTTAGTGGTCAAGTGGTCAATGTTCAAATAGTCAAGTGGTCAAGTTGTCAAGTGGTCAATGGTCAAGTGGTCAAGTGTTCAAGTGGTCAAGTGGTCAGTGGTCAAATGGTCAAGAGGTCAAGTGGTCAAGTGGTCAGTGGTCAAGTGGTCAAGTGGTCAAGTGGTCAATGGTCAATGGTAAAATGGTCAAGAGGTCAAGGGGTCATGTGGTCAATGGTCAAGTGGTCAATGGTCGACTGGTCAAGTGGTCAAGTGGTCAAGTGGTCAGTAGTCAAGTGGTCAAGTGGTCAAGTGGTCAATGGTCAATGGTAAAATGGTCAAGAGGTCAAGGGGTCATGTGGTCAATGGTCAAGTGGTCAATGGTCGACTGGTCAAGTGGTCAAATGGTCCAGTGGACAATGGTCAAGTTGTCAAGTGGTCAAGTGGTCACTGGTCAAGTGGTCAATGGTCAAGTGGTCAATGGTCAAGTGGTCAATGATCAAGTGGTCAATGGTGAAGTGGTCAGTGGTCAAGTGGTCAAGTGGTCAAGTGGTCAAGTGGTCAAGTGGTCAAGTGGTCAAATGGTCAGTGGTCAAGTGGTCAATGGTCAAATGGTCAAGTGTTCAAGTGGTCAAATGGTCAAGTGGTCAATGGTCCAGAGGTCAATGGTCGTCTGGTCAAGTGGTCAAGTGGTCAAATGATCCAGTGGTCAAGTGGTCAATGGTCAAGTGGTCAAGTGGTCAAGTGGTCAAATGGTCAGTGGTCAAGTGGTCAATGGTCAAATGGTCAAGTGGTCAAGTGGTCAAGTGGTCAAGTGGTCAAATGGTCAGTGGTCAAGTGGTCAATGGTCACATGGTCAAGTGGTCAAATGGTCAAGAGGTCAAGTTGTCATATTGTCAAACGATCAATTGGTCAAGTGGTCAATGGTCAAGTGGTCAAGTGGTCAAGTGGGCAATGGTCAAATGGTCAAGTGGTCAAGTGGTCAAGTGGTCAAGTGGTCAAGTGGTCAAGTGGTCAATGGTCAAGTGGTCAATGGTCGACTGGTCAAGTGGTCAAATGGTCCAGTGGACAATGGTCAAGTGGTCAAGTGGTCAAATGGTCAAGTGGTCAAATGGTCAGTGGTCAAGTGGTCAATGGTCAAATGGTCAAGTGGTCAAGTGGTCTATTGGTCAAGTGGTCAATTGGTCAAGTGGTCAATGGTCAGTGTCAAGTGGTCAATGGTCAAGTGGTCAATGGTGAAGTGGTCAGTGGTCAAGTGGTCAAGTGGTCAAGTGGTGAGTGGGCAAGTGGTCAATGGTCAAGTGGTCAAGTGGTCAAATGGTCAAGTGGTCAAGTGGTCAATGGTCAAGTGGTCAATGGTCAAGTGGTCAATGGTCGACTGGTCAAGTGGTCAATGGTCAATGGTCAAGTGGTCAAGTGGTCAAGTGGCCAAGTGGTCAATTGGTCAATGGTCAAGTGGTCAATGGTCAAATGGTCAATTGGTCAAGTGGTCAAGTGGTCAAGTGGTCAATGGTCCAGAGGTCAATGGTTGTCTGGTCAAGTGGTCAAGTGGTCAAATGGTCAAGTGGTCAATGGTCAAATGGTCAATTGGTCAAGTGGTCTTGTGGTCAAGTGGTCAAGTGGTCAATGGTCAAGTGGTCAAGTGGTCAAGTGGTCAATGGTCAAGTGGTCAATGATCAAATGGTCAATGGTCAATGGTCAATGGTCAAATGGTCAAGTTGCCAAGTGGTCAATTGGTCAATGGTCAAGTGGTCAATGGTCAAATGGTCAATTGGTCAAGTGGTCAAGTGGTCAAGTGGTCTATGGTCCAGAGGTCAATGGTTGTCTGGTCAAGTGGTCAAGTGGTCAAATGGTCAAGTGGTCAAATGGTCAAGTGGTCAATGGTGAAGTGGTCAATGGTCGACTGGTCAATGGTCAAGTGGTTATGTGGTCAAGTGGTCATTGGTCCAATTGTCAAGTGGTCAAATGGTCAATTGGTCAAGTTGTCATATTGTCAAACGATCAAGTGGTCAAGTGGTCAATGGTCAAGTGGTCAAGTGGTCAATGGTCAAGTGGTCAAGTGATCAAGTGGTCAAATGGTCAGTGGTCAAGTGGTCAATGGTCAAATGGTCAAGTGGTCAAGTGGTCAATGGTCAAGTGGTCAAGTGGTCAAGTGGTCATGTGGTCAAGTGGTCAATGGTCAATGGTCAATGGTCAAATGGTCAAGTTGGCAAGTGGTCAATGGGTAAGTGGTCAATGGTGAAGTGGTCAAGTGGTCAAGTGGTCAAGTGGTCAATGGTGAAGTGGTCAGTGGTCAAGTGGTCAAGTGGTCAAGTGGTCAAGTGGTGAGTGGTCAAGTGGTCAATGGTCAAGTGATCAATGGTCGACTGGTCAAGTGGTCAAATGGTCCAGTGGACAATGGTCAAGTGATCGAGTGGTCAAATGGTCAAGTGGTCAAATGGTCAGTGGTCAAGTGGTCAATGGTCAAATGGTCAAGTGGTCAAGTGGTCAAGTGGTCAATTGGTCAAGAGGTCAATGGTCATTGGTCAAGTGGTCAATGGTCAAGTGGTCAATGGTCAAGTGTTCAAATGGTCAAGTGGTCAAATGGTCAGTGGTCAAGTGGTCAATGGTCAAATGGTCAAGTGGTCAATGGTCAATGGTCAAATGGTCAAATGGTCAATGGTCGACTGGTCAAATTTTTAGTGGTCAAGTGGTCAATGTTCAAATAGTCAAGTGGTCAAGTTGTCAAGTGGTCAATGGCCAAGTGGTCAATGGTCGATTGGTCATGTGGCCAAATGGTCCACTGGACAATGGTCAAGTGGTCAAGCGATAAAGTGGTCAAGTGGTCAGTGGTCAAGTGGTCAATGGTCAAATGGTCAAGTGGTCAAGTGATCAAGTGGTCAATGGTCAATGGTCAAGTGGTCAATGGTCAAGTGGTCAATGGTCAGTGGTCAAGTGGTCAAGTGTTCAAGTGGTCAATGGTCAAATGGTCAAGTGGTCAATGGTCAAATGGTCACGTGGTCAAGTGGTCAAGTGTTCAAGGGGTCAAGTGGTCAGTGGTCAAGTGGTCAATGGTCAAGTGGTCAAGTGGTCAAGTGGTCAATGGTCAATGGTCAAATGGTCAAGTGGTCAAGTGGTCAATGGTCAAGTGGTCAATGGTCGACTGGTCAAATTTTTAGTGGTCAAGTGGTCAATGTTCAAATAGTCAAGTGGTCAAGTTGTCAAGTGGTCAATGGTCAAGTGGTCAAGTGTTCAAGTGGTCAAGTGGTCAGTGGTCAAATGGTCAAGAGGTCAAGTGGTCAAGTGGTCAGTGGTCAAGTGGTCAAGTGGTCAAGTGGTCAATGGTCAATGGTAAAATGGTCAAGAGGTCAAGGGGTCATGTGGTCAATGGTCATGTGGTCAATGGTAAACTGGTCAAGTGGTCAAGTGGTCAAGTGGTCAGTGGTCAAGTGGTCAAGTGGTCAAGTGGTCAATGGTCAATGGTAAAATGGTCAAGAGGTCAAGGGGTCATGTGGTCAATGGTCAAGTGGTCAATGGTCGACTGGTCAAGTGGTCAAATGGTCCAGTGGACAATGGTCAAGTTGTCAAGTGGTCAAGTGGTCACTGGTCAAGTGGTCAATGGTCAAGTGGTCAATGGTCAAGTGGTCAAGTGGTCAAATGGTCAAGTGGTCAAGTGGTCAGTGGTCAAGTGGTCTAGTGGTCAAGTGGTAAAGTGGTCAAGGGGTCAGTGGTCAAGTGGTCAATGGTCAAATGGTCAAGTGGTCAATGGTTGACTGGTCAAGTGGTCAATGGTCGACTCGTCAATGGACAAGTGGTCAAGTGGGCAAGTGGTAAATGGTGAATGGTCAAGTGGTCAGTGGTCAAGTGGTCAAGTGGTCAAGTGGTAAAGTGGTCAAGGGGTCAGTGGTCAAGTGGTCAATGGTCAAATGGTCAAGTGGTCAAGTGGTCAAGTGGTAAATGGTCAATGGTCAAGTGGTCAAGTGGTCAATGGTCAAGTGGTCATGTAGTCAAGTGGTCAAGTGGTCAGTGGTCAAGTGGTCAATGGTAAAATGGTCAAGTGGTCAATGGTAAAATGGTCAAGTGGTCAAGTGGTCAAGTGGTCAAGTGGTCAAGTGGTAAAGTGGTCAAGGGGTCAGTGGTCAAGTGGTCAATGGTCAAATGGTCAAGTGGTCAATGGTCGACTGGTCAAGTGGTCAATGGTCGACTCGTTAAGTGGTCAAGTGGTCCAGTGGGCAAGTGGTCAAGTGGTCAAATGGTCAGTGGTCAATTGTTCAAGTGGTCAAGTGGTCAATGGTCAAGTGGTCAATGGTCAAGTGGTCAATGGTCAAGTGGTCAAGTGGTCAAGTGGTCAATGTTCATATGGTCAAGTGGTCAATGGTCGACTGGTCAAATGGACAGTGGTCAAGTGGTCAATGGTCAAATGGTCAAGTGGTCAAATGGTCAGTGGTCATGTGGTCAAGTGGTCAATGGTCGACTTGTCAAGTGGTCAATGGTCGACTCGTCAATGGACAAGTGGTCAAGTGGGCAAGTGGTAAATGGTGAATGGTCAAGTGGTCAATGGTCAGGTGGTCATGTGGTCAAGTGGTCAAGTGGTCAGTGGTCAAGTGGTCAAGTGGTCAAGTGGTAAAGTGGTCAAGGGGTCAGTGGTCAAGTGGGCAATGGTCAAATGGTCAAGTGGTCAAATGGTCAAGTGGTCAAGTGGTCAAGTGGTAAATGGTCAATGGTCAAGTGGTCAAGTGGTCAAGTGGTCAAGTGGTCAATGGTCAAGTGGTCATGTGGTCAAGTGGTCAAGTGGTCAGTGGTCAAGTGGTCAATGGTAAAATGGTCAAGTGGTCAAGTGGTCAATGGTAAAATGGTCAAGTGGTCAAGTGGTCAACTGGTCAAGTGGTAAAGTGGTCAAGGGGTCATTGGTCAAGTGGTCAAGGGGTCAGTGGACAAGTGGTCAATGGTCAAATGGTCAAGTGGTCAATGGTCGACTGATCAAGTGGTCAATGGTCGACTCGTCAATGGACAAGTGGTCAAGTGGGCAAGTGGTAAATGGTGAATGGTCAAGTGGTCAAGTGGTCAAGAGGTCAATGGTCAAGTGGTCATGTGGTCAAGTGGTCAAGTGGTCAGTGGTCAAGTGGTCAAGTGGTCAAGTGGTAAAGTGTTCAAGGGGTCAGTGGTCAAGTGGTCAAGTGGTCAGTGGTCAAGTGGTCAAGTGGTCAAGTGGTAAAGTGGTCAAGTGGTCAATGGTCAAATGGTCAAGTGGTCAATGGTCGACTGGTCAAGTGGTCAATGGTCGACTCGTCAATGGTCAAGTGGTCAAATTGTCAGTTGTCAAGTGGTCAATGGTCAAATGGTCAAGTGGTCAATGGTCAATGGTGAAATGGTCAAATGGTCAAGTGGTCAAGTGGTCAATGGTCAAGTGGTCAATGGTCGACTGGTCAAATTTTTAGTGGTCAAGTGGTCAATGTTCAAATAGTCAAGTGGTCAAGTTGTCAAGTGGTCAATGGCCAAGTGGTCAATGGTCGATTGGTCATGTGGCCAAATGGTCCACTGGACAATGGTCAAGTGGTCAAGCGGTAAAGTGGTCAAGTGGTCAGTGGTCAAGTGGTCAATGGTCAAATGGTCAAGTGGTCAAGCGGTAAAGTGGTCAAGTGGTCAGTGGTCAAGTGGTCAATGGTCAAATGGTCAAGTGGTCAAGTGATCAAGTGGTCAATGGTCAATGGTCAAGTGGTCAATGGTCAAGTGGTCAATGGTCAGTGGTCAAGTGGTCAAGTGTTCAAGTGGTCAATGGTCAAATGGTCAAGTGGTCAATGGTCAAATGGTCACGTGGTCAAGTGGTCAAGTGGTCAAGTGGTCAAGTGGTCAGTGGTCAAGTGGTCAATGGTCAAGTGGTCAAGTGGTCAAGTGGTCAATGGTCAATGGTCAAATGGTCAAGTGGTCAAGTGGTCAATGGTCAAGTGGTCAATGGTCGACTGGTCAAATTTTTAGTGGTCAAGTGGTCAATGTTCAAATAGTCAAGTGGTCAAGTTGTCAAGTGGTCAATGGTCAAGTGGTCAAGTCTTCAAGTGGTCAAGTGGTCAGTGGTCAAATGGTCAAGAGGTCAAGTGGTCAAGTGGTCAGTGGTCAAGTGGTCAAGTGGTCAAGTGGTCAATGGTCAATGGTAAAATGGTCAAGAGGTGAAGGGGTCATGTGGTCAATGGTCAAGTGGTCAATGGTCGACTGGTCAAGTGGTCAAGTGGTCAAGTGGTCAGTGGTCAAGTGGTCAAGTGGTCAAGTGGTCAATGGTCAATGGTAAAATGGTCAAGAGGTCAAGGGGTCATGTGGTCAATGGTCAAGTGGTCAATGGTCGACTGGTCAAGTGGTCAAATGGTCCAGTGGACAATGGTCAAGTTGTCAAGTGCTCAAGTGGTCACTGGTCAAGTGGTCAATGGTCAAGTGGTCAATGGTGAAGTGGTCAGTGGTCAAGTGGTCAAGTGGTCAAGTGGTCAAGTGGTCAAGTGGTCAAGTGGTCAAATGGTCAGTGGTCAAGTGGTCAATGGTCAAATGGTCAAGTGTTCAAGTGGTCAAATGGTCAAGTGGTCAATGGTCCAGAGGTCAATGGTCTCTGGTCAAGTGGTCAAGTGGTCAAATGATCCAGTGGTCAAGTGGTCAATGGTAAAATGGTCAAGAGGTCAAGGGGTCATGTGGTCAATGGTCAAGTGGTCAATGGTCGACTGGTCAAGTGGTCAAATGGTCCAGTGGACAATGGTCAAGTTGTCAAGTGGTCAAGTGGTCACTGGTCAAGTGGTCAATGGTCAAGTGGTCAATGGTCAAGTGGTCAATGATCAAGTGGTCAATGGTGAAGTGGTCAGTGGTCAAGTGTTCAAGTGGTCAAGTGGTCAAGTGGTCAAGTGGTCAAGTGGTCAAATGGTCAGTGGTCAAGTGGTCAATGGTCAAATGGTCAAGTGTTCAAGTGGTCAAATGGTCAAGTGGTCAATGGTCCAGAGGTCAATGGTCGTCTGGTCAAGTGGTCAAGTGGTCAAATGATCCAGTGGTCAAGTGGTCAATGGTCAAGTGGTCAAGTGGTCAAGTGGTCAAATGGTCAGTGGTCAAGTGGTCAATGGTCAAATGGTCAAGTGGTCAAGTGGTCAAGTGGTCAAGTGGTCAAATGGTCAGTGGTCAAGTGGTCAATGGTCGACTGGTCAAATGGACAGTGGTCAATGGTCAAATGGTCAAGTGGTCAATTGGTCAAGTGGTCAATGGTCAATGGTCAAGTGGTCAATGATCAAGTGGTCAAGTGGTCAATTGTTCAAGTGGTCAAGTGGTCAAGTGGTCAAGTGGTCAAGTGGTCAATGGTCAATGGTAAAATGGTCAAGAGGTCAAGGGGTCATGTGGTCAATGGTCAAGTGGTCAATGGTCGACTGGTCAACTAGTCAAGTGGTCAAGTGGTCAGTGGTCAAGTGGTCAAGTGGTCAAGTGGTCAATGGTCAATGGTAAAATGGTCAAGAGGTCAAGGGGTCATGTGGTCAATGGTCAAGTGGTCAATGGTCGACTGGTCAATTGGTCAAATGGTCCAGTGGACAATGGTCAAGTTGTCAAGTGGTCAAGTGGTCACTGGTCAAGTGGTCAATGGTCAAGTGGTCAATGGTCAAGTGGTCAATGATCAAGTGGTCAATGGTGAAGTGGTCAGTGGTCAAGTGTTCAAGTGGTCAAGTGGTCAAGTGGTCAAGTGGTCAAGTGGGCAATGGTCAAATGGTCAAGTGGTCAAGTGGTCAAGTGGTCAAGTGGTCAAGTGGTCAATGGTCAAGTGGTCAATGGTCGACTGGTCAAGTGGTCAAATGGTCCAGTGGACAATGGTCAAGTGGTCAAGTGGTCAAATGGTCAAGTGGTCAAATGGTCAGTGGTCAAGTGGTCAATGGTCAAATGGTCAAGTGGTCAAGTGGTCAATTGGTCAAGTGGTCAATTGGTCAAGTGGTCAATGGTCAGTGTCAAGTGGTCAATGGTCAAGTGGTCAATGGTCAAGTGGTCAATGGTCAAGTGGTCAATGGTGAAGTGGTCAGTGGTCAAGTGGTCAAGTGGTCAAGTGGTGAGTGGGCAAGTGGTCAATGGTCAAGTGGTCAAGTGGTCAAATGGTCAAGTGGTCAAGTGGTCAATGGTCAAGTGGTCAATGGTCAAGTGGTCAATGGTCGACTGGTCAAGTGGTCAATGGTCAATGGTCAAGTGGTCAAGTGGTCAAGTGGCCAAGTGGTCAATTGGTCAATGGTCAAGTGGTCAATGGTCAAATGGTCAATTGGTCAAGTGGTCAAGTGGTCAAGTGGTCAATGGTCCAGAGGTCAATGGTTGTCTGGTCAAGTGGTCAAGTGGTCAAATGGTCAAGTGGTCAATGGTCAAATGGTCAATTGGTCAAGTGGTCAAGTGGTCAAGTGGTCAAGTGGTCAATGGTCAAGTGGTCAAGTGGTCAAGTGGTCAATGGTCAAGTGGTCAATGATCAAATGGTCAATGGTCAATGGTCAATGGTCAAATGGTCAAGTTGCCAAGTGGTCAATTGGTCAATGGTCAAGTGGTCAATGGTCAAATGGTCAATTGGTCAAGTGGTCAAGTGGTCAAGTGGTCAATGGTCCAGAGGTCAATGGTTGTCTGGTCAAGTGGTCAAGTGGTCAAATGGTCAAGTGGTCAAATGGTCAAGTGGTCAATGGTGAAGTGGTCAATGGTCGACTGGTCAATGGTCAAGTGGTCAAGTGGTCAAGTGGTCATTGGTCAAATGGTCAAGTGGTCAAATGGTCAATTGGTCAAGTTGTCATATTGTCAAACGATCAAGTGGTCAAGTGGTCAATGGTCAAGTGGTCAAGTGGTCAATGGTCAAGTGGTCAAGTGATCAAGTGGTCAAATGGTCAGTGGTCAAGTGGTCAATGGTCAAATGGTCAAGTGGTCAATGGTCGACTCGTTAAGTGGTCAAATGGTCCAGTGGGCAAGTGGTCAAGTGGTCAAATGGTCAGTGGTCAAGTGGTCAATGGTCAAGTGGTCAAGTGGTCAAATGGTCAGTGGTCAAGTGGTAAATGGTCAATGGTCAAGTGGTCAAGTGGTCAAGTGGTCAGTGGTCATGTGGTCAATGGACAAGTGGTCAAGTGGTCAAGTGGTCAATGGTCAAATGGTCAAGTGGTCAAGTGGTCAAGTGGTCAATGGTCAAATGGTCAAGTGGTCAAGTGGTCAATGGTCAAATGGTCAAATGGTCAAGTGGTCAAGTGGTCAATGGTCAAATGGTCAAGTGGTCAAGTGGTCAATGGTCATATGGTCAAATGGTCAAGTGGTCAAGTGGTCATTTTTCAAGTGGTCAAGTGGTCAATGGTCAAGTGGTCAAGTGGACAATGGTCAAATGGTCAAGTGGTCAAGTGGTCAATGGTCAAGTGGTCAATGGTCAAATGGTCAAGTGGTCAAAGGTCGACTGGTCAAGTGGTCAAACGGTCCAGTGGACAATGGTTAAGTGGTCAAGTGGTAAAGTGGTCAATGGCCAAATGGTCAAATGGTCCAGTAGACAATGGTCAAGTGGTCAAGTGGTCAATGGTCAAGTGGTCAATGGTCGACTGGTCAAATGGTCAAGTGGTCATGTGGTCATGTGGTCAAGTGGTCAAGTGGTCAAGTGGTAAATGGTGAATGGTCAAGTGGTCAAGTGGTCAAGTGGTCAAGTGGTCATGTGGTCAAGTGGTCAAGTGGTCAGTGGTCAAGTGGTCAAGTGGTCAAGTGGTCAAGTGGTAAAGTGGTCAAGGGGTCAGTGGTCAAGTGGTCAATGGTCAAATGGTCAAGTGGTCAATGGTCGACTGGTCAAGTGGTCAATGGTCGACTCGTCAATGGACAAGTGGTCAAGTGGGCAAGTGGTAAATGGTGAATGGTCAAGTGGTCAATGGTCAAGTGGTCATGTGGTCAAGTGGTCAAGTGGTCAGTGGTCAAGTGGTCAAGTGGTCAAGTGGTAAAGTGGTCAAGGGGTCAGTGGTCAAGTGGTCAATGGTCAAATGGTCAAGTGGTCAAATGGTCAAGTGGTCAAGTGGTCAAGTGGTAAATGGTCAATGGTCAAGTGGTCAAGTGGTCAAGTGGTCAATGGTCAAGTGGTCATGTAGTCAAGTGGTCAAGTGGTCAGTGGTCAAGTGGTCAATGGTAAAATGGTCAATTGGTCAAGTGGTAAAGTGGTCAAGTGGTAAAGTGGTCAAGGGGTCAGTGGTCAAGTGGTCAATGTTCAAATGGTCAGTGGTCAAGTGGTCAATGGTCAAGTGGTCAAGTGGTCAAGTGGTCAATGGTCATATGGTCAAGTGGTCAATGGTCGACTGGTTAAATGGACAGTGGTCAAGTGGTCAATGGTCAAATGGTCAAGTGGTCAATTGGTCAAGTGGTCAATGGTCAATGGTCAAGTGGTCAATGATCAAGTGGTCAAGTGGTCAATTGTTCAAGTGGTCAAGTGGTCAGTGGTCAAGTGGTCAGTGGTCAAGTGGTCAAGTGGTCAATTGGTCAAGTGGTCAAATGGTCAGTGGTCATGTGGTCAAGTGGTCAATGGTCATATGGTCAAGTGGTCAAGTGGTCAAGTGGTCAATGGTCGACTGGTCAAGTGGTCAAGTGGTCAATTGTTCAAGTGGTCAAGTGGTCAATGGTCAAGTGGTCAATGGTCAAGTGGTCAATGGTCAAGTGGTCAAGTGGTCAAGTGGTCAATGGTCATATGGTCAAGTGGTCAATGGTCGACTGGTCAAATGGACAGTGGTCAAGTGGTCAATGGTCAAATGGTCAAGTGGTCAATTGGTCAAGTGGTCAATGGTCAATGGTCAAGTGGTCAATGATCAAGTGGTCAAGTGGTCAATTGTTCAAGTGGTCAAGTGGTCAGTGGTCAAGTGGTCAAGTGGTCAATTGGTCAAGTGGTCAAATGGTCAGTGGTCATGTGGTCAAGTGGTCAATGGTCGACTGGTCAAGTGGTCAATGGTCGACTCGTCAATGGACAAGTGGTCAAGTGGGCAAGTGGTAAATGGTGAATGGTCAAGTGGTCAATGGTCAAGTGGTCAAGTGGTCATGTGGTCAAGTGGTCAAGTGGTCAGTGGTCAAGTGGTCAAGTGGTCCAGTGGTAAAGTGGTCAAGGGGTCAGTGGTCAAGTGGTCAATGGTCAAATGGTCAAGTGGTCAAATGGTCAAGTGGTCAAGTGGTCAAGTGGTAAATGGTCAATGGTCAAGTGGTCAAGTGGTCAAGTGGTCAATGGTCAAGTGGTCATGTGGTCAAGTGGTCAAGTGGTCAGTGGTCAAGTGGTCAATGGTAAAATGGTCAAGTGGTCAAGTGGTCAATGGTAAAATGGTCAAGTGGTCAAGTGGTCAACTGGTCAAGTGGTAAAGTGGTCAAGGGGTCAGTGGTCAAGTGGTCAATGGTCAAGTGGTCAATGGTCAGTGGTCAAGTGGTCAAGTGTTCAAGTGGTCAATGGTCAAATGGTCAAGTTGTCAATGGTCAAATGGTCACGTGGTCAAGTGGTCAAGTGTTCAAGTGGTCAAGTGGTCAGTGGTCAAGTGGTCAATGGTCAAGTGGTCAAGTGGTCAAGTGGTCAATGGTCAATGGTCAAATGGTCAAGTGGTCAAGTGGTCAATGGTCAAGTGGTCAATGGTCGACTGGTCAAATTTTTAGTGGTCAAGTGGTCAATGTTCAAATAGTCAAGTGGTCAAGTTGTCAAGTGGTCAATGGTCAAGTGGTCAAGTGTTCAAGTGGTCAAGTGGTCAGTGGTCAAATGGTCAAGAGGTCAAGTGGTCAAGTGGTCAGTGGTCAAGTGGTCAAGTGGTCAAGTGGTCAATGGTCAATGGTAAAATGGTCAAGAGGTCAAGGGGTCATGTGGTCAATGGTCAAGTGGTCAATGGTCGACTGGTCAACTGGTCAAGTGGTCAAGTGGTCAGTAGTCAAGTGGTCAAGTGGTCAAGTGGTCAATGGTCAATGGTAAAATGGTCAAGAGGTCAAGGGGTCATGTGCTCAATGGTCAAGTGGTCAATGGTCGACTGGTCAAGTGGTCAAATGGTCCAGTGGACAATGGTCAAGTTGTCAAGTGGTCAAGTGGTCACTGGTCAAGTGGTCAATGGTCAAGTGGTCAATGGTCAAGTGGTCAATGATCAAGTGGTCAATGGTGAAGTGGTCAGTGGTCAAGTGGTCAAGTGGTCAAGTGGTCAAGTGGTCAAGTGGTCAAGTGGTCAAGTGGTCAAATGGTCAGTGGTCAAGTGGTCAATGGTCAAATGGTCAAGTGTTCAAGTGGTCAAATGGTCAAGTGGTCAATGGTCCAGAGGTCAATGGTCGTCTGGTCAAGTGGTCAAGTGGTCAATTGTTCAAGTGGTCAAGTGGTCAGTGGTCAAGTGGTCAAGTGGTCAATTGGTCAAGTGGTCAAATGGTCAGTGGTCATGTGGTCAAGTGGTCAATGGTCGACTGGTCAAGTGGTCAATGGTCGACTCGTCAATGGACAAGTGGTCAAGTGGGCAAGTGGTAAATGGTGAATGGTCAAGTGGTCAATGGTCAAGTGGTCATGTGGTCAAGTGGTCAAGTGGTCAGTGGTCAAGTGGTCAAGTGGTCCAGTGGTAAAGTGGTCAAGGGGTCAGTGGTCAAGTGGTCAATGGTCAAATGGTCAAGTGGTCAAATGGTCAAGTGGTCAAGTGGTCAAGTGGTAAATGGTCAATGGTCAAGTGGTCAAGTGGTCAAGTGGTCAATGGTCAAGTGGTCATGTGGTCAAGTGGTCAAGTGGTCAGTGGTCAAGTGGTCAATGGTAAAATGGTCAAGTGGTCAAGTGGTCAATGGTAAAATGGTCAAGTGGTCAAGTTGTCAACTGGTCAAGTGGTAAAGTGGTCAAGGGGTCAGTGGTCAAGTGGTCAATGGTCAAGTGGTCAATGGTCAGTGGTCAAGTGGTCAAGTGTTCAAGTGGTCAATGGTCAAATGGTCAAGTGGTCAATGGTCAAATGGTCACGTGGTCAAGTGGTCAAGTGTTCAAGTGGTCAAGTGGTCAGTGGTCAAGTGGTCAATGGTCAAGTGGTCAAGTGGTCAAGTGGTCAATGGTCAATGGTCAAATGGTCAAGTGGTCAAGTGGTCAATGGTCAAGTGGTCAATGGTCGACTGGTCAAATTTTTAGTGGTCAAGTGGTCAATGTTCAAATAGTCAAGTGGTCAAGTTGTCAAGTGGTCAATGGTCAAGTGGTCAAGTGTTCAAGTGGTCAAGTGGTCAGTGGTCAAATGGTCAAGAGGTCAAGTGGTCAAGTGGTCAGTGGTCAAGTGGTCAAGTGGTCAAGTGGTCAATGGTCAATGGTAAAATGGTCAAGAGGTCAAGGGGTCATGTGGTCAATGGTCAAGTGGTCAATGGTCGACTGGTCAACTGGTCAAGTGGTCAAGTGGTCAGTAGTCAAGTGGTCAAGTGGTCAAGTGGTCAATGGTCAATGGTAAAATGGTCAAGAGGTCAAGGGGTCATGTGGTCAATGGTCAAGTGGTCAATGGTCGACTGGTCAAGTGGTCAAATGGTCCAGTGGACAATGGTCAAGTTGTCAAGTGGTCAAGTGGTCACTGGTCAAGTGGTCAATGGTCAAGTGGTCAATGGTCAAGTGGTCAATGATCAAGTGGTCAATGGTGAAGTGGTCAGTGGTCAAGTGGTCAAGTGGTCAAGTGGTCAAGTGGTCAAGTGGTCAAGTGGTCAAATGGTCAGTGGTCAAGTGGTCAATGGTCAAATGGTCAAGTGGTCAAGTGGTCAAATGGTCAAGTGGTCAATGGTCCAGAGGTCAATGGTCGTCTGGTCAAGTGGTCAAGTGGTCAAATGATCCAGTGGTCAAGTGGTCAATGGTCAAGTGGTCAAGTGGTCAAGTGGTCAAATGGTCAGTGGTCAAGTGGTCAATGGTCAAATGGTCAAGTGGTCAAGTGGTCAAGTGGTCAAGTGGTCAAATGGTCAGTGGTCAAGTGGTCAATGGTCACATGGTCAAGTGGTCAAATGGTCAAGAGGTCAAGTTGTCATATTGTCAAACGATCAATTGGTCAAGTGGTCAATGGTCAAGTGGTCAAGTGGTCAAGTGGGCAATGGTCAAATGGTCAAGTGGTCAAGTGGTCAAGTGGTCAAGTGGTCAAGTGGTCAAGTGGTCAATGGTCAAGTGGTCAATGGTCGACTGGTCAAGTGGTCAAATGGTCCAGTGGACAATGGTCAAGTGGTCAAGTGGTCAAATGGTCAAGTGGTCAAATGGTCAGTGGTCAAGTGGTCAATGGTCAAATGGTCAAGTGGTCAAGTGGTCTATTGGTCAAGTGGTCAATTGGTCAAGTGGTCAATGGTCAGTGTCAAGTGGTCAATGGTCAAGTGGTCAATGGTGAAGTGGTCAGTGGTCAAGTGGTCAAGTGGTCAAGTGGTGAGTGGGCAAGTGGTCAATGGTCAAGTGGTCAAGTGGTCAAATGGTCAAGTGGTCAAGTGGTCAATGGTCAAGTGGTCAATGGTCAAGTGGTCAATGGTCGACTGGTCAAGTGGTCAATGGTCAATGGTCAAGTGGTCAAGTGGTCAAGTGGCCAAGTGGTCAATTGGTCAATGGTCAAGTGGTCAATGGTCAAATGGTCAATTGGTCAAGTGGTCAAGTGGTCAAGTGGTCAATGGTCCAGAGGTCAATGGTTGTCTGGTCAAGTGGTCAAGTGGTCAAATGGTCAAGTGGTCAATGGTCAAATGGTCAATTGGTCAAGTGGTCTTGTGGTCAAGTGGTCAAGTGGTCAATGGTCAAGTGGTCAAGTGGTCAAGTGGTCAATGGTCAAGTGGTCAATGATCAAATGGTCAATGGTCAATGGTCAATGGTCAAATGGTCAAGTTGCCAAGTGGTCAATTGGTCAATGGTCAAGTGGTCAATGGTCAAATGGTCAATTGGTCAAGTGGTCAAGTGGTCAAGTGGTCTATGGTCCAGAGGTCAATGGTTGTCTGGTCAAGTGGTCAAGTGGTCAAATGGTCAAGTGGTCAATGGTGAAGTGGTCAATGGTCGACTGGTCAATGGTCAAGTGGTTATGTGGTCAAGTGGTCATTGGTCCAATTGTCAAGTGGTCAAATGGTCAATTGGTCAAGTTGTCATATTGTCAAACGATCAAGTGGTCAAGTGGTCAATGGTCAAGTGGTCAAGTGGTCAATGGTCAAGTGGTCAAGTGATCAAGTGGTCAAATGGTCAGTGGTCAAGTGGTCAATGGTCAAATGGTCAAGTGGTCAAGTGGTCAATGGTCAAGTGGTCAAGTGGTCAAGTGGTCATGTGGTCAAGTGGTCAATGGTCAATGGTCAATGGTCAAATGGTCAAGTTGGCAAGTGGTCAATGGGTAAGTGGTCAATGGTGAAGTGGTCAAGTGGTCAAGTGGTCAAGTGGTCAATGGTGAAGTGGTCAGTGGTCAAGTGGTCAAGTGGTCAAGTGGTCAAGTGGTGAGTGGTCAAGTGGTCAATGGTCAAGTGATCAATGGTCGACTGGTCAAGTGGTCAAATGGTCCAGTGGACAATGGTCAAGTGATCGAGTGGTCAAATGGTCAAGTGGTCAAATGGTCAGTGGTCAAGTGGTCAATGGTCAAATGGTCAAGTGGTCAAGTGGTCAAGTGGTCAATTGGTCAAGAGGTCAATGGTCATTGGTCAAGTGGTCAATGGTCAAGTGGTCAATGGTCAAGTGTTCAAATGGTCAAGTGGTCAAATGGTCAGTGGTCAAGTGGTCAATGGTCAAATGGTCAAGTGGTCAATGGTCAATGGTCAAATGGTCAAATGGTCAAGTGGTCAAGTGGTCAATGGTCAAGTGGTCAATGGTCGACTGGTCAAATTTTTAGTGGTCAAGTGGTCAATGTTCAAATAGTCAAGTGGTCAAGTTGTCAAGTGGTCAATGGCCAAGTGGTCAATGGTCGATTGGTCATGTGGCCAAATGGTCCACTGGACAATGGTCAAGTGGTCAAGCGATAAAGTGGTCAAGTGGTCAGTGGTCAAGTGGTCAATGGTCAAATGGTCAAGTGGTCAAGTGATCAAGTGGTCAATGGTCAATGGTCAAGTGGTCAATGGTCAAGTGGTCAATGGTCAGTGGTCAAGTGGTCAAGTGTTCAAGTGGTCAATGGTCAAATGGTCAAGTGGTCAATGGTCAAATGGTCACGTGGTCAAGTGGTCAAGTGTTCAAGGGGTCAAGTGGTCAGTGGTCAAGTGGTCAATGGTCAAGTGGTCAAGTGGTCAAGTGGTCAATGGTCAATGGTCAAATGGTCAAGTGGTCAAGTGGTCAATGGTCAAGTGGTCAATGGTCGACTGGTCAAATTTTTAGTGGTCAAGTGGTCAATGTTCAAATAGTCAAGTGGTCAAGTTGTCAAGTGGTCAATGGTCAAGTGGTCAAGTGTTCAAGTGGTCAAGTGGTCAGTGGTCAAATGGTCAAGAGGTCAAGTGGTCAAGTGGTCAGTGGTCAAGTGGTCAAGTGGTCAAGTGGTCAATGGTCAATGGTAAAATGGTCAAGAGGTCAAGGGGTCATGTGGTCAATGGTCATGTGGTCAATGGTAAACTGGTCAAGTGGTCAAGTGGTCAAGTGGTCAGTGGTCAAGTGGTCAAGTGGTCAAGTGGTCAATGGTCAATGGTAAAATGGTCAAGAGGTCAAGGGGTCATGTGGTCAATGGTCAAGTGGTCAATGGTCGACTGGTCAAGTGGTCAATGGTCAAGTGGTCAAGTGGTCAATGGTAAAATGGTCAAGTGGTCAAGTGGTCAACTGGTCAAGTGGTAAAGTGGTCAAGGGGTCATTGGTCAAGTGGTCAAGGGGTCAGTGGACAAGTGGTCAATGGTCAAATGGTCAAGTGGTCAAATGGTCAAGTGGTCAAGTGGTCAAGTGGTAAATGGTCAATAGTCAAGTGGTCAAGTTGTCAAGTGGTCAATGGCCAAGTGGTCAATGGTCGATTGGTCATGTGGCCAAATGGTCCACTGGACAATGGTCAAGTGGTCAAGCGATAAAGTGGTCAAGTGGTCAGTGGTCAAGTGGTCAATGGTCAAATGGTCAAGTGGTCAAGTGATCAAGTGGTCAATGGTCAATGGTCAAGTGGTCAATGGTCAAGTGGTCAATGGTCAGTGGTCAAGTGGTCAAGTGTTCAAGTGGTCAATGGTCAAATGGTCAAGTGGTCAATGGTCAAATGGTCACGTGGTCAAGTGGTCAAGTGTTCAAGGGGTCAAGTGGTCAGTGGTCAAGTGGTCAATGGTCAAGTGGTCAAGTGGTCAAGTGGTCAATGGTCAATGGTCAAATGGTCAAGTGTTCAAGTGGTCAATGGTCAAGTGGTCAATGGTCGACTGGTCAAATTTTTAGTGGTCAAGTGGTCAATGTTCAAATAGTCAAGTGGTCAAGTTGTCAAGTGGTCAATGGTCAAGTGGTCAAGTGTTCAAGTGGTCAAGTGGTCAGTGGTCAAATGGTCAAGAGGTCAAGTGGTCAAGTGGTCAGTGGTCAAGTGGTCAAGTGGTCAAGTGGTCAATGGTCAATGGTAAAATGGTCAAGAGGTCAAGGGGTCATGTGGTCAATGGTCATGTGGTCAATGGTAAACTGGTCAAGTGGTCAAGTGGTCAAGTGGTCAGTGGTCAAGTGGTCAAGTGGTCAAGTGGTCAATGGTCAATGGTAAAATGGTCAAGAGGTCAAGGGGTCATGTGGTCAATGGTCAAGTGGTCAATGGTCGACTGGTCAAGTGGTCAAATGGTCCAGTGGACAATGGTCAAGTTGTCAAGTGGTCAAGTGGTCACTGGTCAAGTGGTCAATGGTCAAGTGGTCAATGGTCAAGTGGTCAATGGTCAAGTAGTCAAGTGGTCAAATGGTCAAGTGGTCAAGTGGTCAGTGGTCAAGTGGTCTAGTGGTCAAGTGGTAAAGTGGTCAAGGGGTCAGTGGTCAAGTGGTCAATGGTCAAATGGTCAAGTGGTCAATGGTTGACTGGTCAAGTGGTCAATGGTCGACTCGTCAATGGACAAGTGGTCAAGTGGGCAAGTGGTAAATGGTGAATGGTCAAGTGGTCAGTGGTCAAGTGGTCAAGTGGTCAAGTGGTAAAGTGGTCAAGGGGTCAGTGGTCAAGTGGTCAATGGTCAAATGGTCAAGTGGTCAAGTGGTCAAGTGGTAAATGGTCAATGGTCAAGTGGTCAAGTGGTCAATGGTCAAGTGGTCATGTAGTCAAGTGGTCAAGTGGTCAGTGGTCAAGTGGTCAATGGTAAAATGGTCAAGTGGTCAATGGTAAAATGGTCAAGTGGTCAAGTGGTCAAGTGGTCAAGTGGTCAAGTGGTAAAGTGGTCAAGGGGTCAGTGGTCAAGTGGTCAATGGTCAAATGGTCAAGTGGTCAATGGTCGACTGGTCAAGTGGTCAATGGTCGACTCGTTAAGTGGTCAAGTGGTCCAGTGGGCAAGTGGTCAAGTGGCCAAATGGTCAGTGGTCAATTGTTCAAGTGGTCAAGTGGTCAATGGTCAAGTGGTCAATGGTCAAGTGGTCAATGGTCAAGTGGTCAAGTGGTCAAGTGGTCAATGTTCATATGGTCAAGTGGTCAATGGTCGACTGGTCAAATGGACAGTGGTCAAGTGGTCAATGGTCAAATGGTCAAGTGGTCAAATGGTCAGTGGTCATGTGGTCAAGTGGTCAATGGTCGACTTGTCAAGTGGTCAATGGTCGACTCGTCAATGGACAAGTGGTCAAGTGGGCAAGTGGTAAATGGTGAATGGTCAAGTGGTCAATGGTCAGGTGGTCATGTGGTCAAGTGGTCAAGTGGTCAAGTGGTCAAGTGGTAAAGTGGTCAAGGGGTCAGTGGTCAAGTGGGCAATGGTCAAATGGTCAAGTGGTCAAATGGTCAAGTGGTCAAGTGGTCAAGTGGTAAATGGTCAATGGTCAAGTGGTCAAGTGGTCAAGTGGTCAAGTGGTCAATGGTCAAGTGGTCATGTGGTCAAGTGGTCAAGTGGTCAGTGGTCAAGTGGTCAATGGTAAAATGGTCAAGTGGTCAAGTGGTCAATGGTAAAATGGTCAAGTGGTCAAGTGGTCAACTGGTCAAGTGGTAAAGTGGTCAAGGGGTCATTGGTCAAGTGGTCAAGGGGTCAGTGGACAAGTGGTCAATGGTCAAATGGTCAAGTGGTCAATGGTCGACTGATCAAGTGGTCAATGGTCGACTCGTCAATGGACAAGTGGTCAAGTGGGCAAGTGGTAAATGGTGAATGGTCAAGTGGTCAAGTGGTCAAGAGGTCAATGGTCAAGTGGTCATGCGGTCAAGTGGTCAAGTGGTCAGTGGTCAAGTGGTCAAGTGGTCAAGTGGTAAAGTGTTCAAGGGGTCAGTGGTCAAGTGGTCAAGTGGTCAGTGGTCAAGTGGTCAAGTGGTCAAGTGGTAAAGTGGACAAGTAGTCAATGGTCAAATGGTCAAGTGGTCAATGGTCGACTGGTCAAGTGGTCAATGGTCGACTCGTCAATGGTCAAGTGGTCAAATTGTCAGTTGTCAAGTGGTCAATGGTCAAATGGTCAAGTGGTCAATGGTCAATGGTGAAATGGTCAAATGGTCAAGTGGTCAAGTGGTCAATGGTCAAGTGGTCAATGGTCGACTGGTCAAATTTTTAGTGGTCAAGTGGTCAATGTTCAAATAGTCAAGTGGTCAAGTTGTCAAGTGGTCAATGGCCAAGTGGTCAATGGTCGATTGGTCATGTGGCCAAATGGTCCACTGGACAATGGTCAAGTGGTCAAGCGGTAAAGTGGACAAGTGGTCAGTGGTCAAGTGGTCAATGGTCAAATGGTCAAGTGGTCAAGCGGTAAAGTGGTCAAGTGGTCAGTGGTCAAGTGGTCAATGGTCAAATGGTCAAGTGGTCAAGTGATGAAGTGGTCAATGGTCAATGGTCAAGTGGTCAATGGTCAAGTGGTCAATGGTCAGTGGTCAAGTGGTCAAGTGTTCAAGTGGTCAATGGTCAAATGGTCAAGTGGTCAATGGTCAAATGGTCACGTGGTCAAGTGGTCAAGTGTTCAAGTGGTCAAGTGGTCAGTGGTCAAGTGGTCAATGGTCAAGTGGTCAAGTGGTCAAGTGGTCAATGGTCAATGGTCAAATGGTCAAGTGGTCAAGTGGTCAATGGTCAAGTGGTCAATGGTCGACTGGTCAAATTTTTAGTGGTCAAGTGGTCAATGTTCAAATAGTCAAGTGGTCAAGTTGTCAAGTGGTCAATGGTCAAGTGGTCAAGTCTTCAAGTGGTCAAGTGGTCAGTGGTCAAATGGTCAAGAGGTCAAGTGGTCAAGTGGTCAGTGGTCAAGTGGTCAAGTGGTCAAGGGGTCAATGGTCAATGGTAAAATGGTCAAGAGGTGAAGGGGTCATGTGGTCAATGGTCAAGTGGTCAATGGTCGACTGGTCAAGTGGTCAAGTGGTCAAGTGGTCAGTGGTCAAGTGGTCAAGTGGTCAAGTGGTCAATGGTCAATGGTAAAATGGTCAAGAGGTCAAGGGGTCATGTGGTCAATGGTCAAGTGGTCAATGGTCGACTGGTCAAGTGGTCAAATGGTCCAGTGGACAATGGTCAAGTTGTCAAGTGCTCAAGTGGTCACTGGTCAAGTGGTCAATGGTCAAGTGGTCAATGGTGAAGTGGTCAGTGGTCAAGTGGTCAAGTGGTCAAGTGGTCAAGTGGTCAAGTGGTCAAGTGGTCAAATGGTCAGTGGTCAAGTGGTCAATGGTCAAATGGTCAAGTGTTCAAGTGGTCAAATGGTCAAGTGGTCAATGGTCCAGAGGTCAATGGTCTCTGGTCAAGTGGTCAAGTGGTCAAATGATCCAGTGGTCAAGTGGTCAATGGTCAAGTGGTCAAGTGGTCAAGTGGTCAAATGGTCAGTGGTCAAGTGGTCAATGGTCAAATGGTCAAGTGGTCAAGTGGTCAAGTGGTCAAGTGGTCAAATGGTCAGTGGTCAAGTGGTCAATGGTCACATGGTCAAGTGGTCAAATGGTCAAGAGGTCAAGTTGTCATATTGTCAAACGATCAATTGGTCAAGTGGTCAATGGTCAAGTGGTCAAGTGGTCAAGTGGGCAATGGTCAAATGGTCAAGTGGTCAAGTGGTCAAGTGGTCAAGTGGTCAAGTGGTCAAGTGGTCAATGGTCAAGTGGTCAATGGTCGACTGGTCAAGTGGTCAAATGGTCCAGTGGACAATGGTCAAGTGGTCAAGTGGTCAAATGGTCAAGTGGTCAAGTGGTCAATGGTCAAATGGTCAAGTGGTCAAGTGGTCAATTGGTCAAGTGGTCAGTGGTCAATGGTCAAGTGGTCAATGGTCAAGTGGTCAATGGTGAAGTGGTCAGTGGTCAAGTGGTCAAGTGGTCAAGTGGTGAGTGGGCAAGTGGTCAATGGTCAAGTGGTCAAGTGGTCAAATGGTCAAGTGGTCAAGTGGTCAAGTGGTCAATGGTCGACTGGTCAAGTGGTCAAGTGGTCAATTGTTCAAGTGGTCAAGTGGTCAATGGTCAAGTGGTCAATGTTCAAGTGGTCAATGGTCATATGGTCAAGTGGTCAATGGTCGACTGGTCAACTAGTCAAGTGGTCAAGTGGTCAGTGGTCAAGTGGTCAAGTGGTCAAGTGGTCAATGGTCAATGGTAAAATGGTCAAGAGGTCAAGGGGTCATGTGGTCAATGGTCAAGTGGTCAATGGTCGACTGGTCAAGTGGTCAAATGGTCCAGTGGACAATGGTCAAGTTGTCAAGTGGTCAAGTGGTCACTGGTCAAGTGGTCAATGGTCAAGTGGTCAATGGTCAAGTGGTCAATGATCAAGTGGTCAATGGTGAAGTGGTCAGTGGTCAAGTGTTCAAGTGGTCAAGTGGTCAAGTGGTCAAGTGGTCAAGTGGTCAAATGGTCAGTGGTCAAGTGGTCAATGGTCAAATGGTCAAGTGTTCAAGTGGTCAAATGGTCAAGTGGTCAATGGTCCAGAGGTCAATGGTCGTCTGGTCAAGTGGTCAAGTGGTCAAATGATCCAGTGGTCAAGTGGTCAATGGTCAAGTGGTCAAGTGGTCAAGTGGTCAAATGGTCAGTGGTCAAGTGGTCAATGGTCAAATGGTCAAGTGGTCAAGTGGTCAAGTGGTCAAGTGGTCAAATGGTCAGTGGTCAAGTGGTCAATGGTCACATGGTCAAGTGGTCAAATGGTCAAGAGGTCAAGTTGTCATATTGTCAAACGATCAATTGGTCAAGTGGTCAATGGTCAAGTGGTCAAGTGGTCAAGTGGGCAATGGTCAAATGGTCAAGTGGTCAAGTGGTCAAGTGGTCAAGTGGTCAAGTGGTCAATGGTCAAGTGGTCAATGGTCGACTGGTCAAGTGGTCAAATGGTCCAGTGGACAATGGTCAAGTGGTCAAGTGGTCAAATGGTCAAGTGGTCAAATGGTCAGTGGTCAAGTGGTCAATGGTCAAATGGTCAAGTGGTCAAGTGGTCAATTGGTCAAGTGGTCAATTGGTCAAGTGGTCAATGGTCAGTGTCAAGTGGTCAATGGTCAAGTGGTCAATGGTCAAGTGGTCAATGGTGAAGTGGTCAGTGGTCAAGTGGTCAAGTGGTCAAGTGGTGAGTGGGCAAGTGGTCAATGGTCAAGTGGTCAAGTGGTCAAATGGTCAAGTGGTCAAGTGGTCAATGGTCAAGTGGTCAATGGTCAAGTGGTCAATGGTCGACTGGTCAAGTGGTCAATGGTCAATGGTCAAGTGGTCAAGTGGTCAAGTGGTCAAGTGGTCAATTGGTCAATGGTCAAGTGGTCAATGGTCAAATGGTCAATTGGTCAAGTGGTCAAGTGGTCAAGTGGTCAATGGTCCAGAGGTCAATGGTTGTCTGGTCAAGTGGTCAAGTGGTCAAATGGTCAAGTGGTCAATGGTCAAATGGTCAATTGGTCAAGTGGTCAAGTGGTCAAGTGGTCAAGTGGTCAATGGTCAAGTGGTCAAGTGGTCAAGTGGTCAATGGTCAAGTGGTCAATGATCAAATGGTCAATGGTCAATGGTCAATGGTCAAATGGTCAAGTTGCCAAGTGGTCAATTGGTCAATGGTCAAGTGGTCAATGGTCAAATGGTCAATTGGTCAAGTGGTCAAGTGGTCAAGTGGTCAATGGTCCAGAGGTCAATGGTTGTCTGGTCAAGTGGTCAAGTGGTCAAATGGTCAAGTGGTCAAATGGTCAAGTGGTCAATGGTGAAGTGGTCAATGGTCGACTGGTCAATGGTCAAGTGGTCATGTGGTCAAGTGGTCATTGGTCAAATGGTCAAGTGGTCAAATGGTCAATTGGTCAAGTTGTCATATTGTCAAACGATCAAGTGGTCAAGTGGTCAATGGTCAAGTGGTCAAGTGGTCAATGGTCAAGTGGTCAAGTGATCAAGTGGTCAAATGGTCAGTGGTCAAGTGGTCAATGGTCAAATGGTCAAGTGGTCAAGTGGTCAATGGTCAAGTGGTCAAGTGGTCAAGTGGTCATGTGGTCAAGTGGTCAATGGTCAATGGTCAATGGTCAAATGGTCAAGTTGGCAAGTGGTCAATGGGTAAGTGGTCAATGGTGAAGTGGTCAAGTGGTCAAGTGGTCAAGTGGTCAATGGTGAAGTGGTCAGTGGTCAAGTGGTCAAGTGGTCAAGTGGTCAAGTGGTGAGTGGTCAAGTGGTCAATGGTCAAGTGATCAATGGTCGACTGGTCAAGTGGTCAAATGGTCCAGTGGACAATGGTCAAGTGATCAAGTGGTCAAATGGTCAAGTGGTCAAATGGTCAGTGGTCAAGTGGTCAATGGTCAAATGGTCAAGTGGTCAAGTGGTCAATGGTCAAGTGGTCAATGGTCGACTGGTCAAATTTTTAGTGGTCAAGTGGTCAATGTTCAAATAGTCAAGTGGTCAAGTTGTCAAGTGGTCAATGGCCAAGTGGTCAATGGTCGATTGGTCATGTGGCCAAATGGTCCACTGGACAATGGTCAAGTGGTCAAGCGGTAAAGTGGTCAAGTGGTCAGTGGTCAAGTGGTCAATGGTCAAATGGTCAAGTGGTCAAGTGGTCAAGTGGTCAATGGTCAATGGTCAAGTGGTCAATGGTCGACTGGTCAAATTTTTAGTGGTCAAGTGGTCAATGTTCAAATAGTCAAGTGGTCAAGTTGTCAAGTGGTCAATGGTCAAGTGGTCAAGTGTTCAAGTGGTCAAGTGGTCAGTGGTCAAATGGTCAAGAGGTCAAGTGGTCAAGTGGTCAGTGGTCAAGTGGTCAAGTGGTCAAGTGGTCAATGGTCAATGGTAAAATGGTCAAGAGGTCAAGGGGTCATGTGGTCAATGGTCATGTGGTCAATGGTCGACTGGTCAAGTGGTCAAGTGGTCAAGTGGTCAGTGGTCAAGTGGTCAAGTGGTCAAGTGGTCAATGGTCAATGGTAAAATGGTCAAGAGGTCAAGGGGTCATGTGGTCAATGGTCAAGTGGTCAATGGTCGACTGGTCAAGTGGTCAAATGGTCCAGTGGACAATGGTCAAGTTGTCAAGTGGTCAAGTGGTCACTGGTCAAGTGGTCAATGGTCAAGTGGTCAATGGTCAAGTGGTCAATGGTCAAGTGGTCAAGTGGTCAAATGGTCAAGTGGTCAAGTGGTCAGTGGTCAAGTGGTCTAGTGGTCAAGTGGTAAAGTGGTCAAGGGGTCAGTGGTCAAGTGGTCAATGGTCAAATGGTCAAGTGGTCAATGGTCGACTGGTCAAGTGGTCAATGGTCGACTCGTCAATGGACAAGTGGTCAAGTGGGCAAGTGGTAAATGGTGAATGGTCAAGTGGTCAGTGGTCAAGTGGTCAAGTGGTCAAGTGGTAAAGTGGTCAAGGGGTCAGTGGTCAAGTGGTCAATGGTCAAATGGTCAAGTGGTCAAATGGTCAAGTGGTCAAGTGGTCAAGTGGTAAATGGTCAATGGTCAAGTGGTCAAGTGGTCAATGGTCAAGTGGTCATGTAGTCAAGTGGTCAAGTGGTCAGTGGTCAAGTGGTCAATGGTAAAATGGTCAAGTGGTCAATGGTAAAATGGTCAAGTGGTCAAGTGGTCAAGTGGTCAAGTGGTCAAGTGGTCAAGTGGTAAAGTGGTCAAGGGGTCAGTGGTCAAGTGGTCAATGGTCAAATGGTCAAGTGGTCAATGGTCGACTGGTCAAGTGGTCAATGGTCGACTCGTTAAGTGGTCAAGTGGTCCAGTGGGCAAGTGGTCAAGTGGTCAAATGGTCAGTGGTCAAGTGGTCAATGGTCAAGTGGTCAAGTGGTCAAGTGGTCAATGGTCATATGGTCAAGTGGTCAATGGTCGACTGGTCAAATGGACAGTGGTCAAGTGGTCAATGGTCAAATGGTCAAGTGGTCAATTGGTCAAGTGGTCAATGGTCAATGGTCAAGTGGTCAATGATCAAGTGGTCAAGTGGTCAATTGTTCAAGTGGTCAAGTGGTCAGTGGTCAAGTGGTCAGTGGTCAAGTGGTCAAGTGGTCAATGGTCGACTGGTCAAGTGGTCAAGTGGTCAATTGGTCAAGTGGTCAATTGGTCAAGTGGTCAAATGGTCAGTGGTCATGTGGTCAAGTGGTCAATGGTCGACTGGTCAAGTGGTCAATGGTCGACTCGTCAATGGACAAGTGGTCAAGTGGGCAAGTGGTAAATGGTGAATGGTCAAGTGGTCAATGGTCAGGTGGTCATGTGGTCAAGTGGTCAAGTGGTCAGTGGTCAAGTGGTCAAGTGGTCAAGTGGTAAAGTGGTCAAGGCGTCAGTGGTCAAGTGGTCAATGGTCAAATGGTCAAGTGGTCAAATGGTCAAGTGGTCAAGTGGTCAAGTGGTAAATGGTCAATGGTCAAGTGGTCAAGTGGTCAAGTGGTCAAGTGGTCAATGGTCAAGTGGTCATGTGGTCAAGTGGTCAAGTGGTCAGTGGTCAAGTGGTCAATGGTAAAATGGTCAAGTGGTCAAGTGGTCAATGGTAAAATGGTCAAGTGGTCAAGTGGTCAACTGGTCAAGTGGTAAAGTGGTCAAGGGGTCATTGGTCAAGTGGTCAAGGGGTCAGTGGACAAGTGGTCAATGGTCAATTGGTCAAGTGGTCAATGGTCGACTGATCAAGTGGTCAATGGTCGACTCGTCAATGGACAAGGGGTCAAGTGGGCAAGTGGTAAATGGTGAATGGTCAAGTGGTCAAGTGGTCAAGTGGTCAATGGTCAAGTGGTCATGTGGTCAAGTGGTCAAGTGGTCAGTGGTCAAGTGGTCAAGTGGTCAAGTGGTAAAGTGGTCAAGTGGTCAATGGTCAAATGGTCAAGTGGTCAAGTGGTCAATGTTCAAATAGTCAAGTGGTCAAGTTGTCAAGTGGTCAATGGCCAAGTGGTCAATGGTCGATTGGTCATGTGGCCAAATGGTCCACTGGACAATGGTCAAGTGGTCAAGCGGTAAAGTGGTCAAGTGGTCAGTGGTCAAGTGGTCAATGGTCAAATGGACAAGTGGTCAAGCGGTAAAGTGGTCAAGTGGTCAGTGGTCAAGTGGTCAATGGTCAAATGGTCAAGTGGTCAAGTGATCAAGTGGTCAATGGTCAATGGTCAAGTGGTCAATGGTCAAGTGGTCAATGGTCAAGTGGTCAATGGTCAGTGGTCAAGTGGTCAAGTGTTCAAGTGGTCAATGGTCAAATGGTCAAGTGGTCAATGGTCAAATGGTCACGTGGTCAAGTGGTCAAGTGTTCAAGTGGTCAAGTGGTCAGTGGTCAAGTGGTCAATGGTCAAGTGGTCAAGTGGTCAAGTGGTCAATGGTCAATGGTCAAATGGTCAAGTGGTCAAGTGGTCATTGGTCAAGTGGTCAATGGTCGACTGGTCAAATTTTTAGTGGTCAAGTGGTCAATGTTCAAATAGTCAAGTGGTCAAGTTGTCAAGTGGTCAATGGTCAAGTGGTCAAGTCTTCAAGTGGTCAAGTGGTCAGTGGTCAAATGGTCAAGAGGTCAAGTGGTCAAGTGGTCAGTGGTCAAGTGGTCAAGTGGTCAAGTGGTCAATGGTCAATGGTAAAATGGTCAAGAGGTCAAGGGGTCATGTGGTCAATGGTCAAGTGGTCAATGGTCGACTGGTCAAGTGGTCAAGTGGTCAAGTGGTCAGTGGTCAAGTGGTCAAGTGGTCAAGTGGTCAATGGTCAATGGTAAAATGGTCAAGAGGTCAAGGGGTCATGTGGTCAATGGTCAAGTGGTCAATGGTCGACTGGTCAAGTGGTCAAATGGTCCAGTGGACAATGGTCAAGTTGTCAAGTGCTCAAGTGGTCACTGGTCAAGTGGTCAATGGTCAAGTGGTCAATGGTGAAGTGGTCAGTGGTCAAGTGGTCAAGTGGTCAAGTGGTCAAGTGGTCAAGTGGTCAAGTGGTCAAATGGTCAGTGGTCAAGTGGTCAATGTTCAAATGGTCAAGTGTTCAAGTGGTCAAATGGTCAAGTGGTCAATGGTCCAGAGGTCAATGGTCTCTGGTCAAGTGGTCAAGTGGTCAAATGATCCAGTGGTCAAGTGGTCAATGGTCAAGTGGTCAATGGTCAAGTGGTCAAGTGGTCAAGTGGTCAAATGGTCAGTGGTCAAGTGGTCAATGGTCAAATGGTCAAGTGGTCAAGTGGTCAAGTGGTCAAGTGGTCAAATGGTCAGTGGTCAAGTGGTCAATGGTCACATGGTCAAGTGGTCAAATGGTCAAGAGGTCAAGTTGTCATATTGTCAAACGATCAATTGGTCAAGTGGTCAATGGTCAAGTGGTCAAGTGGTCAAGTGGTCAATGGTCAAATGGTCAAGTGGTCAAGTGGTCAAGTGGTCAATTGGTCAAGTGGTCAAATGGTCAGTGGTCATGTGGTCAAGTGGTCAATGGTCGACTCGTCAATGGACAAGTGGTCAAGTGGGCAAGTGGTAAATGGTGAATGGTCAAGTGGTCAATGGTCAAGTGGTCATGTGTTCAAGTGGTCAAGTGGTCAGTGGTCAAGTGGTCAAGTGGTCCAGTGGTAAAGTGGTCAAGGGGTCAGTGGTCAAGTGGTCAATGGTCAAATGGTCAAGTGGTCAATGGTCGACTGGTCAAGTGGTCAAATGGTCCAGTGGACAATGGTCAAGTGGTCAAGTGGTCAAATGGTCAAGTGGTCAAATGGTCAGTGGTCAAGTGGTCAATGGTCAAATGGTCAAGTGGTCAAGTGGTCAATTGGTCAAGTGGTCAATGGTCAATGGTCAAGTGGTCAATGGTCAAGTGGTCAATGGTGAAGTGGTCAGTGGTCAAGTGGTCAAGTGGTCAAGTGGTGAGTGGGCAAGTGGTCAATGGTCAAGTGGTCAAGTGGTCAAATGGTCAAGTGGTCAAGTGGTCAATGGTCACGTGGTCAATGGTCAAGTGGTCAATGGTCGACTGGTCAAGTGGTCAATGGTCAATGGTCAAGTGGTCAAGTGGTCAAGTGGCCAAGTGGTCAATTGGTCAATGGTCAAGTGGTCAATGGTCAAATGGTCAAATGGTCCAGTGGACAATGGTCAAATGGTCAAGTGGTCAAGTGGTAAAGTGGTCAAGTGGTCAGTGGTCAAGTGGTCAATGGTCAAATGGTCAAGTGGTCAATGGTCGACTGGTCAAGTGGTCAAACGGTCCAGTGGACAATGGTCAAGTGGTCAAGTGGTCAGTGGTCAAACGGTCAAGTGGTAAAGTGGTCAAGTGGTCAAGTGGTCAAGTGGTCAATGGTCAATGGTCAAATGGTCAAGTGGTCAAGTGGTCAAGTGGTCAATGGTCAAGTGGTCAATGGTCGACTGGTCAAATTTTTAGTGGTCAGGTGGTCAATGTTCAAATAGTCAAGTGGTCAAGTTGTCAAGTGGTCAATGGTCAAGTGGTCAAGTGTTCAAGTGGTCAAGTGGTCAGTGGTCAAATGGTCAAGAGGTCAAGTGGTCAAGTGGTCAGTGGTCAAGTGGTCAAGTGGTCAAGTGGTCAATGGTCAATGGTAAAATGGTCAAGAGGTCAAGGGGTCATATGGTCAATGGTCAAGTGGTCAATGGTCGACTGGTCAACTGGTCAAGTGGTCAAGTGGTCAGTGGTCAAGTGGTCAAGTGGTCAAGTGGTCAATGGTCAATGGTAAAATGGTCAAGAGGTCAAGGGGTCATGTGGTCAATGGTCAAGTGGTCAATGGTCGACTGGTCAAGTGGTCAAATGGTCCAGTGCACAATGGTCAAGTTGTCAAGTGGTCAAGTGGTCACTGGTCAAGTGGTCAATGGTCAAGTGGTCAATGGTCAAGTGGTCAATGATCAAGTGGTCAATGGTGAAGTGGTCAGTGGTCAAGTGGTCAAGTGGTCAAGTGGTCAAGTGGTCAAGTGGTCAAATGATCAGTGGTCAAGTGGTCAATGGTCAAATGGTCAAGTGTTCAAGTGGTCAAATGGTCAAGTGGTCAATGGTCCAGAGGTCAATGGTCGTCTGGTCAAGTGGTCAAGTGGTCAAATGATCCAGTGGTCAAGTGGTCAATGGTCAAGTGGTCAAGTGGTCAAGTGGTCAAATGGTCAGTGGTCAAGTGGTCAATGGTCAAATTGTCAAGTGGTCAAGTGGTGAAGTGGTCAAGTGGTCAAACGGTCAGTGGTCAAGTGGTCAATGGTCACATGGTCAAGTGGTCAAATGGTCAAGAGGTCAAGTTGTCATATTGTCAAACGATCAATTGGTCAAGTGGTCAATGGTCAAGTGGTCAAGTGGTCAAGTGGGCAATGGTCAAATGTTCAAGTGGTCCAGTGGTCAAGTGGTCAAGTGGTCAAGTGGTCAATGGTCAAGTGGTCAATGGTCGACTGGTCAAGTGGTCAAATGGTCCAGTGGACAAATGGTCCAGTGGACAATTGTCAAGTGGTCAAGTGGTCAAATGGTCAAGTGGTCAAATGGTCAGTGGTCAAGTGGTCAATGGTCAAATGGTCAATTGGTCAAGTGGTCAATGGTCAATGGTCAAGTGGTCAATGGTCAAGTGGTCAATGGTCAAGTTATTCAATGGTGAAGTGGTCAGTGGTCAAGTGGTCAAGTGGTCAAGTGGTGAGTGGGCAAGTGGTCAATGGTCAAGTGGTCAAGTGGTCAAATGGTCAAGTGGTCAAGTGGTCAATGGTCAAGTGGTCAATGGTCAAGTGGTCAATGGTCGACTGGTCAAGTGGTCAATGGTCAAATGGTCAAATGGTCCAGTGGACAATGGTCAAATGGTCAAGTGGTCAAGTGGTAAAGTAGTCTAGTGGGCAGTGGTCAAGTGGTCAATGGTCAAACGGTCCAGTGGACAATGGTCAAGTGGTCAATGGTCGACTGGTCAAATTTTTAGTGGTCAAGTGGTCAATGTTCAAATAGTCAAGTGGTCAAGTGGTCAAGTTGTCAAGTGGTCAATGGTCAAGTGGTCAAGTGTTCAAGTGGTCAAGTGGTCAGTGGTCAAATGGTCAAGAGGTCAAGTGGTCAAGTGGTCAGTGGTCAAGTGGTCAATGGTCAAGTGGTCAAGTGGTCAAGTGGTCAATGGTCAATGGTCAAATGGTCAAGTGGTCAAGTGGTCAAGTGGTCAATGGTCAAGTGGTCAATGGTCGACTGGTCAAATTTTTAGTGGTCAAGTGGTCAATGTTCAAATAGTCAAGTGGTCAAGTTGTCAAGTGGTCAATGGTCAAGTGGTCAAGTGGTCAAGTGGTCAAGTGGTCAAGTGGTCAGTGGTCAAATGGTCAAGAGGTCAAGTGGTCAAGTGGTCAGTGGTCAAGTGGTCAAGTGGTCAAGTGGTCAATGGTCAATGGTAAAATGGTCAAGAGGTCAAGGGGTCATGTGGTCAATGGTCAAGTGGTTAATGGTCGACTGGTCAACTGGTCAAGTGGTCAAGTGGTCAGTGGTCAAGTGGTCAAGTGGTCAAGTGGTCAATGGTCAATGGTCAAATGGTCAAGAGGTCAAGGGGTCATGTGGTCAATGGTCAAGTGGTCAATGGTCGACTGGTCAAGTGGTCAAATGGTCCAGTGGACAATGGTCAAGTTGTCAAGTGGTCAAGTGGTCACTGGTCAAGTGGTCAATGGTCAAGTGGTCAATGATCAAGTGGTCAATGGTGAAGTGTTCAGTGGTCAAGTGGTCAAGTGGTCAAGTGGTCAAGTGGTCAAGTGGTCAAGTGGTCAAGTGGTCAAGTGGTCAAGTGGTCAAATGGTCAGGGGTCAAGTGGTCAATGGTCAAATGGTCAAGTGTTCAAGTGGTCAAATGGTCAAGTGGTCAATGGTCCAGAGGTCAATGGTCGTCTGGTCTAGTGGTCAAGTGGTCAAGTGGTCAAGTGGTCAAATGGTCAGTGGTCAAGTGGTCAATGGTCACATGGTCAAGTGGTCAAATGGTCAAGAGGTCAAGTTGTCATATTGTCAAACGATCAATTGGTCAAGTGGTCAATGGTCAAGTGGTCAAGTGGTCAAGTGGGCAATGGTCAAATGTTCAAGTGGTCAAGTGGTCAAGTGGTCAAGTGGTCAAGTGGACAATGGTCAAGTGGTCAAGTGGTCAAATGGTCAAGTGGTCAAATGGTCAGTGGTCAAGTGGTCAATGGTCAAATGGTCAAGTGGTCAAGTGGTCAATTGGTCAAGTGGTCAATGGTCAATGGTCAAGTGGTCAATGGTCAAGTGGTCAATGGTCAAGTGGTCAATGGTGAAGTGGTCAGTGGTCAAGTGGTCAAGTGGTCAAGTGGTGAGTGGGCAAGTGGTCAATGGTCAAGTGGTCAAGTGGTCAAATGGTCAAGTGGTCAAGTGGTCAATGGTCAAGTGGTCAATGGTCAAGTGGTCAATGGTCGACTGGTCAAGTGGTCAATGGTCAATGGTCAAGTGGTCAAGTGGTCAAGTGGCCAAGTGGTCAATTGGTCAATGGTCAAGTGGTCAATGGTCAAATGGTCAAATGGTCCAGTGGACAATGGTCAAATGGTCAAGTGGTCAAGTGGTAAAGTGGTCAAGTGGTCAGTGGTCAAGTGGTCAATGGTCAAATGGTCAAGTGGTCAATGGTCGACTGGTCAAGTGGTCAAACGGTCCAGTGGACAATGGTCAAGTGGTCAAGTGTTCAAGTGGTTAAGTGGTCAGCGTCAAACGGTCAAGTGGTCAAGTGGTCAGTGGTCAGTGGTCAAATGGTCAAGTGGTCAATGGTCAAATGGTCAAGTTGTCAAGTGGTCAAGTGGTCAATGGTCAAGTGGTCAAGTGGTCAAGTGGTCAAGTGGTCAAGTGGTCAAGTGGTCAAATGATCCAGTGGTCAAGTGGTCAATGGTCAAGTGGTCAAGTGGTAATGTGGTCGAATGGTCAAGTGGTCAAGTGGTCAAGTGGTCAGTGGTCAAGTGGTCAATGGTCAAGTGGTCAAGTGGTCAAGTGGTCAATGGTCAATGGTCAATGGTCAAGTGGTCAATGGTCAAGTGGTCAATGGTCAGTGGTCAAGTGGTCAAGTGTTCAAGTGGTCAATGGTCAAATGGTCAAGTGGTCAATGGTCAAATGGTCACGTGGTCAAGTGGTCAAGTGTTCAAGTGGTCAAGTGGTCAGTGGTCAAGTGGTCAATGGTCAAGTGGTCAAGTGGTCAAGTGATCAATGGTCAATGGTCAAATGGTCAAGTGGTCAAGTGGTCAATGGTCAAGTGGTCAATGGTCGACTGGTCAAATTTTTAGTGGTCAAGTGGTCAACGTTCAAATAGTCAAGTGGTCAAGTTGTCAAGTGGTCAATGGTCAAGTGGTCAAGTGTTCAAGTGGTCAAGTGGTCAGTGGTCAAATGGTCAAGAGGTCAAGTGGTCAAGTGGTCAGTGGTCAAGTGGTCAAGTGGTCAAGTGGTCAATGGTCAATGGTAAAATGGTCAAGAGGTCAAGGGGTCATGTGGTCAATGGTCAAGTGGTCAATGGTCGACTGGTCAACTGGTCAAGTGGTCAAGTGGTCAGTGGTCAAGTGGTCAAGTGGTCAAGTGGTCAAGAGGTCAAGTGGTCAAGTGGTCAGTGGTCAAGTGGTCAAGTGGTCAAGTGGTCAATGGTCAATGGTAAAATGGTCAAGAGGTCAAGGGGTCATGTGGTCAATGGTCAAGTGGTCAATGGTCGACTGGTCAACTGGTCAAGTGGTCAAGTGGTCAGTGGTCAAGTGGTCAAGTGGTCAAGTGGTCAATGGTCAATGGTAAAATGGTCAAGAGGTCAAGGGGTCATGTGGTCAATGGTCAAGTGGTCAATGGTCGACTGGTCAAGTGGTCAAATGGTCCAGTGGACAATGGTCAAGTTGTCAAGTGGTCAAGTGGTCACTGGTCAAGTGGTCAATGGTCAAGTGGTCAATGGTCAAGTGGTCAATGATCAAGTGGTCAATGGTGAAGTGGTCAGTGGTCAAGTGGTCAAGTGGTCAAGTGGTCAAGTGGTCAAGTGGTCAAGTGGTCAAATGGTCAGTGGTCAAGTGGTCAATGGTCAAATGGTCAAGTGTTCAAGTGGTCAAATGGTCAAATGGTCAAGTGGTCAATGGTCCAGAGGTCAATGGTCGTCTGGTCAAGTGGTCAAGTGGTCAAATGATCCAGTGGTCAAGTGGTCAATGGTCAAGTGGTCAAGTGGTCAAGTGGTCAAATGGTCAGTGGTCAAGTGGTCAATGGTCAAATGGTCAAGTGGTCAAGTGGTCAAGTGGTCAAGTGGTCAAATGGTCAGTGGTCAAGTGGTCAATGGTCACATGGTCAAGTGGTCAAATGGTCAAGAGGTCAAGTTGTCATATTGTCAAACGATCAATTGGTCAAGTGGTCAATGGTCAAGTGGTCAAGTGGTCAAGTGGTCAATGGTCAAATGGTCAAGTGGTCAATGGTCGACTGGTCAAGTGGTCAAACGGTCCAGTGGACAATGGTCAAGTGGTCAATGGTCGACTGGTCAAATTTTTAGTGGTCAAGTGGTCAATGTTCAAATAGTCAAGTGGTCAAGTTGTCAAGTGGTCAATGGTCAAGTGGTCAAGTGTTCAAGTGGTCAAGTGGTCAGTGGTCAAATGGTCAAGAGGTCAAGTGGTCAAGTGGTCAGTGGTCAAGTGGTCAATGGTCAAGTGGTCAAGTGGTCAAGTGGTCAATGGTCAATGGTCAAATGGTCAAGTGGTCAAGTGGTCAAGTGGTCAATGGTCAAGTGGTCAATGGTCGATTGGTCAAATTTTTAGTGGTCAAGTGGTCAATGTTCAAATAGTCAAGTGGTCAAGTTGTCAAGTGGTCAATGGTCAAGTGGTCAAGTGTTCAAGTGGTCAATGGTCAAGTGGTCAATGGTCGACTGGTCAAATTTTTAGTGGTCAAGTGGTCAATGTTCAAATAGTCAAGTGGTCAAGTTGTCAAGTGGTCAATGGTCAAGTGGTCAAGTGTTCAAGTGGTCAAGTGGTCAAGTGGTCAATGGTCAATGGTAAAATGGTCAAGAGGTCAAGGAGTCATGTGGTCAATGGTCAAGTGGTCAATGGTCGACTGGTCAAGTGGTCAAATGGTCCAGTGGACAATGGTCAAGTTGTCAAGTGGTCAAGTGGTCACTGGTCAAGTGGTCAATGGTCAAGTGGTCAATGGTCAAGTGGTCAATGATCAAGTGGTCAATGGTGAAGTGGTCAGTGGTCAAGTGGTCAAGTGGTCAAGTGGTCAAGTGGTCAAGTGGTCAAGTGGTCAAATGGTCAGTGGTCAAGTGGTCAATGGTCAAATGGTCAAGTGTTCAAGTGGTCAAATGGTCAAGTGGTCAATAGTCCAGAGGTCAATGGTCGTCTGGTCAAGTGGTCAAGTGGTCAAATGATCCAGTGGTCAAGTGGTCAATGGTCAAGTGGTCAAGTGGTCAAGTGGTCAAATGGTCAGTGGTCAAGTGGTCAATGGTCAAATGGTCAAGTGTCAAGTGGTCAAGTGGTCAAGTGGTCAAATGGTCAGTGGTCAAGTGGTCAATGGTCACATGGTCAAGTGGTCAAATGGTCAAGAGGTCAAGTTGTCATATTGTCAAACGATCAATTGGTCAAGTGGTCAATGGTCAAGTGGTCAAGTGGTCAAGTGGGCAATGGTCAAATGTTCAAGTGGTCAAGTGGTCAAGTGGTCAAGTGGTCAAGTGGTCAATGGTCAAGTGGTCAATGGTCGACTGGTCAAGTGGTCAAATGGTCCAGTGGACAATGGTCAAGTGGTCAAGTGGTCAAATGGTCAAGTGGTCATATGGTCAGTGGTCAAGTGGTCAATGGTCAAATGGTCAAGTGGTCAAGTGGTCAATTGGTCAAGTGTTCAATGATCAATGGTCAAGTGGTCGATGGTCAAGTGGTCAATGGTCGACTGGTCAAGTGGTCAATGGTCAATGGTCAAGTGGTCAAGTGGTCAAGTGGCCAAGTGGTCAATTGGTCAATGGTCAAGTGGTCAATGGTCAAATGGTCAATTGGTCAAATGGTCAAGTGGTCAAGTGGTCAAGTGGTCAAGTGGTCAATGGTCCAGAGGTCAATGGTTGTCTGGTCAAGTGGTCAAGTGGTCAAATGGTCAAGTGGTCAATGGTCAAGTGGTCAATGGTCAAGTGGTCAAGTTCTCAATGGTCGACTGGTCAATGGTCAAGTGGTCAAGTGATCAATGGTCAAATGGTCAAGTGGTCAAATGGTCAATTGGTCATGTTGTCATATTGTCAAACGATCAAGTGGTCAAGTGGTCCAGTGGTCAATGGTCAAGTGGTCAATGGTCATGTGGTCAAGTGATCAAGTGGTCAAATGGTCAGTGGTCAAGTGGTCAATGGTCAAATGGTCAAGTGGTCAAGTGGTCAAGTGGTCAAGTGGTCAGTGGTCAAGTGGTCAAGTGGTCAAGTGGTCAATGGTCAAGTGGTCAAGTGGTCAAGTGGTCAATGGTCAAGTGGTCAATGGTCAAGTGGTCAATGGTCAAGTGGTCAATGGTCAAATGGTCAAGTGGTCAAGTGGTCAATGGTCAAGTGGTCAATGGTCAAGTGGTCAAGTGGTCAAGTTGTCAATGGTCAATGGTCAAATGGTCAAGTGGTCAAGTGGTCAATGGTCAAGTGGTCAATGGTCAAGTGGTCAAGTGGTCATGTGGTCAATGGTCAAGTGGTCAATGGTCGACTGGTCAAGTGGTCAAATGGTCCAGGGGACAATGGTCAAGTTGTCAAGTGGTCAAGTGGTCACTGGTCAAGTGGTCAATGGTCAAGTGGTCAAAGGTCAAGTGGTCAATGGTGAAGTGGTCAGTGGTCAAGTGGTCAAGTGGTCAAGTGGTCAAGTGGTCAAGAGGTCAAGTGGTCAAATGGTCAGTGGTCAAGTGGTCAATGGTCAAATGGTCAAGTGGTCAAGTGGTCAAGTGGTCAAGTGGTCAAATGGTCAGTGGTCAAGTGGTCAATGGTCACATGGTCAAGTGGTCAAATGGTCAAGAGGTCAAGTTGTCATATTGTCAAACGATCAATTGGTCAAGTGGTCAATGGTCAAGTGGTCAAGTGGTCAAGTGGGCAATGGTCAAATGGTCAAGTGGTCAAGTGGTCAAGTGGTCAAGTGGTCAAGTGGTCAATGGTCAAGTGGTCAATGGTCGACTGGTCAAGTGGTCAAATGGTCCAGTGGACAATGGTCAAGTGGTCAAGTTATCAAATGGTCAAGTGGTCAAATGGTCAGTGGTCAAGTGGTCAATGGTCAAATGGTCAAGTGGTCAAGTGGTCAATTGGTCAAGTGGACAATGGTCAATGGTCAAGTGGTCAATGGTCAAGTGGTCAATGGTCAAGTGGTCAATGGTGAAGTGGTCAGTGGTCAAGTGGTCAAGTGGTCAAGTGGTGAGTGGGCAAGTGGTCAATGGTCAAGTGGTCAAGTGGTCAAATGGTCAAGTGGTCAAGTGGTCAATGGTCAAGTGGTCAATGGTCAAGTGGTCAATGGTCGACTGGTCAAGTGGACAATGGTCAATGGTCAAGTGGTCAAGTGGTCAAGTGGCCAAGTGGTCATTTGGTCAATGGTCAGGTGGTCAATGGTCAAATGGTCAATTGGTCAAGTGGTCAAGTGGTCAAGTGGGCAATGGTCAAATGTTCAAGTGGTCAAGTGGTCAAGTGGTCAAGTGGACAATGGTCAAGTGGTCAAGTGGTCAAATGGTCAAGTGGTCAAATGGTCAGTGGTCAAGTGGTCAATGGTCAAATGGTCAAGTGGTCAAGTGGTCAATTGGTCAAGTGGTCAATGGTCAATGGTCAAGTGGTCAATGGTCAAGTGGTCAATGGTCAAGTGGTCAATGGTGAAGTGGTCAGTGGTCAAGTGGTCAAGTGGTCAAGTGGTGAGTGGGCAAGTGGTCAATGGTCAAGTGGTCAAGTGGTCAAATGGTCAAGTGGTCAAGTGGTCAATGGTCAAGTGGTCAATGGTCAAGTGGTCAATGGTCGACTGGTCAAGTGGTCAATGGTCAATGGTCAAGTGGTCAAGTGGTCAAGTGGCCAAGTGGTCAATTGGTCAATGGTCAAGTGGTCAATGGTCAAATGGTCAAATGGTCCAGTGGACAATGGTCAAATGGTCAAGTGGTCAAGTGGTAAAGTGGTCAAGTGGTCAGTGGTCAAGTGGTCAATGGTCAAATGGTCAAGTGGTCAATGGTCGACTGGTCAAGTGGTCAAACGGTCCAGTGGACAATGGTCAAGTGGTCAAGTGTTCAAGTGGTTAAGTGGTCAACGTCAAACGGTCAAGTGGTCAAGTGGTCAGTGGTCAGTGGTCAAATGGTCAAGTGGTCAATGGTCAAATGGTCAAGTTGTCAAGTGGTCAAGTGGTCAATGGTCAAGTGGTCAAGTGGTCAAGTGGTCAAGTGGTCAAGTGGTCAAGTGGTCAAATGATCCAGTGGTCAAGTGGTCAATGGTCAAGTGGTCAAGTGGTAATGTGGTCAAATGGTCAAGTGGTCAAGTGGTCAAGTGGTCAGTGGTCAGTGGTCAAGTGGTCAATGGTCAAGTGGTCAAGTGGTCAAGTGGTCAATGGTCAATGGTCAATGGTCAAGTGGTCAATGGTCAAGTGGTCAATGGTCAGTGGTCAAGTGGTCAAGTGTTCAAGTGGTCAATGGTCAAATGGTCAAGTGGTCAATGGTCAAATGGTCAAGTGGTCAATGGTCAAATGGTCACGTGGTCAAGTGGTCAAGTGTTCAAGTGGTCAAGTGGTCAGTGGTCAAGTGGTCAATGGTCAAGTGGTCAAGTGGTCAAGTGGTCAATGGTCAATGGTCAAATGGTCAAGTGGTCAAGTGGTCAATGGTCAAGTGGTCAATGGTCGACTGGTCAAATTTTTAGTGGTCAAGTGGTCAACGTTCAAATAGTCAAGTGGTCAAGTTGTCAAGTGGTCAATGGTCAAGTGGTCAAGTGTTCAAGTGGTCAAGTGGTCAGTGGTCAAATGGTCAAGAGGTCAAGTGGTCAAGTGGTCAGTGGTCAAGTGGTCAAGTGGTCAGTGGTCAAATGGTCAAGAGGTCAAGTGGTCAAGTGGTCAGTGGTCATGTGGTCAATGGTCAAGTGGTCAATGGTCGACTGGTCAACTGGTCAAGTGGTCAAGTGGTCAGTGGTCAAGTGGTCAAGTGGTCAAGTGGTCAATGGTCAATGGTAAAATGGTCAAGAGGTCAAGGGGTCATGTGGTCAATGGTCAAGTGGTCAATGGTCGACTGGTCAAGTGGTCAAATGGTCCAGTGGACAATGGTCAAGTTGTCAAGTGGTCAAGTGGTCACTGGTCAAGTGGTCAATGGTCAAGTGGTCAATGGTCAAGTGGTCAATGATCAAGTGGTCAATGGTGAAGTGGTCAGTGGTCAAGTGGTCAAGTGGTCAAGTGGTCAAGTGGTCAAGTGGTCAAGTGGTCAAATGGTCAGTGGTCAAGTGGTCAATGGTCAAATGGTCAAGTGGTCAAGTGGTCAAATGGTCAAATGGTCAAGTGGTCAATGGTCCAGAGGTCAATGGTCGTCTGGTCAAGTGGTCAAGTGGTCAAATGATCCAGTGGTCAAGTGGTCAATGGTCAAGTGGTCAAGTGGTCAAGTGGTCAAATGGTCAGTGGTCAAGTGGTCAATGGTCAAATGGTCAAGTGGTCAAGTGGTCAAGTGGTCAAGTGGTCAAATGGTCAGTGGTCAAGTGGTCAATGGTCACATGGTCAAGTGGTCAAATGGTCAAGAGGTCAAGTTGTCATATTGTCAAACGATCAATTGGTCAAGTGGTCAATGGTCAAGTGGTCAAGTGGTCAAGTGGTCAATGGTCAAATGGTCAAGTGGTCAATGGTCGACTGGTCAAGTGGTCAAACGGTCCAGTGGACAATGGTCAAGTGGTCAATGGTCGACTGGTCAAATTTTTAGTGGTCAAGTGGTCAATGTTCAAATAGTCAAGTGGTCAAGTTGTCAAGTGGTCAATGGTCAAGTGGTCAAGTGTTCAAGTGGTCAAGTGGTCAGTGGTCAAATGGTCAAGAGGTCAAGTGGTCAAGTGGTCAGTGGTCAAGTGGTCAATGGACAAGTGGTCAAGTGGTCAAGTGGTCAATGGTCAATGGTCAAATGGTCAAGTGGTCAAGTGGTCAAGTGGTCAATGGTCAAGTGGTCAATGGTCGATTGGTCAAATTTTTAGTGGTCAAGTGGTCAATGTTCAAATAGTCAAGTGGTCAAGTTGTCAAGTGGTCAATGGTCAAGTGGTCAAGTGTTCAAGTGGTCAATGGTCAAGTGGTCAATGGTCGACTGGTCAAATTTTTAGTGGTCAAGTGGTCAATGTTCAAATAGTCAAGTGGTCAAGTTGTCAAGTGGTCAATGGTCAAGTGGTCAAGTGTTCAAGTGGTCAAGTGGTCAGTGGTCAAATGGTCAAGAGGTCAAGTGGTCAAGTGGTCAGTGGTCAAGTGGTCAAGTGGTCAAGTGGTCACTGGTCAAGTGGTCAATGGTCAAGTGGTCAATGGTCAAGTGGTCAATGATCAAGTGGTCAATGGTGAAGTGGTCAGTGGTCAAGTGGTCAAGTGGTCAAGTGGTCAAGTGGTCAAGTGGTCAAATGGTCAGTGGTCAAGTGGTCAATGGTCAAATGGTCAAGTGTTCAAGTGGTCAAATGGTCAAGTGGTCAATAGTCCAGAGGTCAATGGTCGTCTGGTCAAGTGGTCAAGTGTTCAAATGATCCAGTGGTCAAGTGGTCAATGGTCAAGTGGTCAAGTGGTCAAGTGGTCAAATGGTCAGTGGTCAAGTGGTCAATGGTCAAATGGTCAAGTGGTCAAGTGGTCAAGTGGTCAAGTGGTCAAATGGTCAGTGGTCAAGTGGTCAATGGTCACATGGTCAAGTGGTCAAATGGTCAAGAGGTCAAGTTGTCATATTGTCAAACGATCAATTGGTCAAGTGGTCAATGGTCAAGTGGTCAAGTGGTCAAGTGGGCAATGGTCAAATGTTCAAGTGGTCAAGTGGTCAAGTGGTCAAGTGGTCAAGTGGTCAATGGTCAAGTGGTCAATGGTCGACTGGTCAAGTGGTCAAATGGTCCAGTGGACAATGGTCAAGTGGTCAAGTGGTCAAATGGTCAAGTGGTCATATGGTCAGTGGTCAAGTGGTCAATGGTCAAATGGTCAAGTGGTCAAGTGGTCAATTGGTCAAGTGTTCAATAGTCCAGAGGTCAATGGTCGTCTGGTCAAGTGGTCAAGTGGTCAAATGATCCAGTGGTCAAGTGGTCAATGGTCAAGTGGTCAAGTGGTCAAGTGGTCAAATGGTCAGTGGTCAAGTGGTCAATGGTCAAATGGTCAAGTGGTCAAGTGGTCAAGTGGTCAAGTGGTCAAATGGTCAGTGGTCAAGTGGTCAATGGTCACATGGTCAAGTGGTCAAATGGTCAAGAGGTCAAGTTGTCATATTGTCAAACGATCAATTGGTCAAGTGGTCAATGGTCAAGTGGTCAAGTGGTCAAGTGGTCAAGTGGTCAAGTGGTCAAGTGGTCAAATGGTCAGTGGTCAAGTGGTCAATGGTCAAATGGTCAAGTGTTCAAGTGGTCAAATGGTCAAGTGGTCAATAGTCCAGAGGTCAATGGTCGTCTGGTCAAGTGGTCAAGTGGTCAAATGATCCAGTGGTCAAGTGGTCAATGGTCAAGTGGTCAAGTGGTCAAGTGGTCAAATGGTCAGTGGTCAAGTGGTCAATGGTCAAATGGTCAAGTGGTCAAGTGGTCAAGTGGTCAAGTGGTCAAATGGTCAGTGGTCAAGTGGTCAATGGTCACATGGTCAAGTGGTCAAATGGTCAAGAGGTCAAGTTGTCATATTGTCAAACGATCAATTGGTCAAGTGGTCAATGGTCAAGTGGTCAAGTGGTCAAGTGGGCAATGGTCAAATGTTCAAGTGGTCAAGTGGTCAAGTGGTCAAGTGGTCAAGTGGTCAATGGTCAAGTGGTCAATGGTCGACTGGTCAAGTGGTCAAATGGTCCAGTGGACAATGGTCAAGTGGTCAAGTGGTCAAATGGTCAAGTGGTCATATGGTCAGTGGTCAAGTGGTCAATGGTCAAATGGTCAAGTGGTCAAGTGGTCAATTGGTCAAGTGTTCAATGGTCAATGGTCAAGTGGTCAATGGTCAAGTGGTAAATGGTCGACTGGTCAAGTGGTCAATGGTCAATGGTCAAGTGGTCAAGTGGTCAAGTGGCCAAGTGGTCAATTGGTCAAAGGTCAAGTGGTCAATGGTCAAATGGTCAATTGGTCAAATGGTCAAGTGGTCAAGTGGTCAAGTGGTCAAGTGGTCAATGGTCCAGTGGTCAATGGTTGTCTGGTCAAGTGGTCAAGTGGTCAAGTGGTCAAATGGTCAGTGGTCAAGTGATCAAGTGGTCAAATGGTCAGTGGTCAAGTGGTCAATGGTCAAATGGTCAAGTGGTCAAGTGGTCAAGTGGTCAAGTGGTCAGTGGTCAAGTGGTCAAGTGGTCAAGTGGTCAATGGTCAAGTGGTCAAGTGGTCAAGTGGTCAATGGTCAAGTGGTCAATGGTCAAGTGGTCAATGGTCAAGTGGTCAATGGTCAAATGGTCAAGTGGTCAAGTGGTCAATGGTCAAGTGGTCAATTGGTCAATGGTCAGGTGGTCAATGGTCAAATGGTCAATTGGTCAAGTGGTCAAGTGGTCAAGTGGGCAATGGTCAAATGTTCAAGTGGTCAAGTGGTCAAGTGGACAATGGTCAAGTGGTCAAGTGGTCAAATGGTCAAGTGGTCAAATGGTCAGTGGTCAAGTGGTCAATGGTCAAATGGTCAAGTGGTCAAGTGGTCAATTGGTCAAGTGGTCAATGGTCAATGGTCAAGTGGTCAATGGTCAAGTGGTCAATGGTCAAGTGGTCAATGGTGAAGTGGTCAGTGGTCAAGTGGTCAAGTGGTCAAGTGGTGAGTGGGCAAGTGGTCAATGGTCAAGTGGTCAAGTGGTCAAATGGTCAAGTGGTCAAGTGGTCAATGGTCAAGTGGTCAATGGTCAAGTGGTCAATGGTCGACTGGTCAAGTGGTCAATGGTCAATGGTCAAGTGGTCAAGTGGTCAAGTGGCCAAGTGGTCAATTGGTCAATGGTCAAGTGGTCAATGGTCAAATGGTCAAATGGTCCAGTGGACAATGGTCAAATGGTCAAGTGGTCAAGTGGTAAAGTGGTCAAGTGGTCAGTGGTCAAGTGGTCAATGGTCAAATGGTCAAGTGGTCAATGGTCGACTGGTCAAGTGGTCAAACGGTCCAGTGGACAATGGTCAAGTGGTCAAGTGTTCAAGTGGTTAAGTGGTCAACGTCAAACGGTCAAGTGGTCAAGTGGTCAGTGGTCAGTGGTCAAATGGTCAAGTGGTCAATGGTCAAATGGTCAAGTTGTCAAGTGGTCAAGTGGTCAATGGTCAAGTGGTCAAGTGGTCAAGTGGTCAAGTGGTCAAGTGGTCAAGTGGTCAATGGTCAATGGTCAAGTGGTCAAGTGGTCAAGTTTTCAATGGTCAATGGTCAAATGGTCAAGTGGTCAAGTGGTCAATGGTCAAGTGGTCAATGGTCAAGTGGTCAAGTGGTCATGTGGTCAATGGTCAAGTGGTCAATGGTCGACTGGTCAAGTGGTCAAATGGTCCAGTGGACAATGGTCAAGTTGTCAAGTGGTCAAGTGGTCACTGGTCAAGTGGTCAATGGTTAAGTGGTCAAAGGTCAAGTGGTCAATGGTGAAGTGGTCAGTGGTCAAGTGGTCAAGTGGTCAAGTGGTCAAGTGGTCATGTGGTCAAGTGGTCAAATGGTCAGTGGTCAAGTGGTCAATGGTCAAATGGTCAAGTGGTCAAGTGGTCAAGTGGTCAAGTGGTCAAATGGTCAGTGGTCAAGTGGTCAATGGTCACATGGTCAAGTGGTCAAATGGTCAAGAGGTCAAGTTGTCATATTGTCAAACGATCAATTGGTCAAGTGGTCAATGGTCAAGTGGTCAAGTGGTCAAGTGGGCAATGGTCAAATGGTCAAGTGGTCAAGTGGTCAAGTGGTCAAGTGGTCAAGTGGTCAATGGTCAAGTGGTCAATGGTCGACTGGTCAAGTGGTCAAATGGTCCAGTGGACAATGGTCAAGTGGTCAAGTTATCAAATGGTCAAGTGGTCAAATGGTCAGTGGTCAAGTGGTCAATGGTCAAATGGTCAAGTGGTCAAGTGGACAATGGTCAATGGTCAAGTGGTCAATGGTCAAGTGGTCAATGGTCAAGTGGTCAATGGTGAAGTGGTCAGTGGTCAAGTGGTCAAGTGGTCAAGTGGTGAGTGGGCAAGTGGTCAATGGTCAAGTGGTCAAGTGGTCAAATGGTCAAGTGGTCAAGTGGTCAATGGTCAAGTGGTCAATGGTCAAGTGGTCAATGGTCGACTGGTCAAGTGGACAATGGTCAATGGTCAAGTGGTCAAGTGGTCAAGTGGCCAAGTGGTCAATTGGTCAATGGTCAGGTGGTCAATGGTCAAATGGTCAATTGGTCAAGTGGCCAAGTGGTCAAGTGGGCAATGGTCAAATGTTCAAGTGGTCAAGTGGTCAAGTGGTCAAGTGGTCAAGTGGACAATGGTCAAGTGGTCAAGTGGTCAAATGGTCAAGTGGTCAAATGGTCAGTGGTCAAGTGGTCAATGGTCAAATGGTCAAGTGGTCAAGTGGTCAATTGGTCAAGTGGTCAATGGTCAATGGTCAAGTGGTCAATGGTCAAGTGGTCAATGGTCAAGTGGTCAATGGTGAAGTGGTCAGTGGTCAAGTGGTCAAGTGGTCAAGTGGTGAGTGGGCAAGTGGTCAATGGTCAAGTGGTCAAGTGGTCAAATGGTCAAGTGGTCAAGTGGTCAATGGTCAAGTGGTCAATGGTCAAGTGGTCAATGGTCGACTGGTCAAGTGGTCAATGGTCAATGGTCAAGTGGTCAAGTGGTCAAGTGGCCAAGTGGTCAATTGGTCAATGGTCAAGTGGTCAATGGTCAAATGGTCAAATGGTCCAGTGGACAATGGTCAAATGGTCAAGTGGTCAAGTGGTAAAGTGGTCAAGTGGTCAGTGGTCAAGTGGTCAATGGTCAAATGGTCAAGTGGTCAATGGTCGACTGGTCAAGTGGTCAAACGGTCCAGTGGACAATGGTCAAGTGGTCAAGTGTTCAAGTGGTTAAGTGGTCAACGTCAAACGGTCAAGTGGTCAAGTGGTCAGTGGTCAGTGGTCAAATGGTCAAGTGGTCAATGGTCAAATGGTCAAGTTGTCAAGTGGTCAAGTGGTCAATGGTCAAGTGGTCAAGTGGTCAAGTGGTCAAGTGGTCAAGTGGTCAAGTGGTCAAATGATCCAGTGGTCAAGTGGTCAATGGTCAAGTGGTCAAGTGGTAATGTGGTCAAATGGTCAAGTGGTCAAGTGGTCAAGTGGTCACTGGTCAAGTGGTCAATGGTCAAGTGGTCAAGTGGTCAAGTGGTCAATGGTCAATGGTCAATGGTCAAGTGGTCAATGGTCAAGTGGTCAATGGTCAGTGGTCAAGTGGTCAAGTGTTCAAGTGGTCAATGGTCAAGTGGTCAAGTGTTCAAGTGGTCAAGTGGTCAGTGGTCAAATGGTCAAGAGGTCAAGTGGTCAAGTGGTCAGTGGTCATGTGGTCAATGGTCAAGTGGTCAATGGTCGACTGGTCAACTGGTCAAGTGGTCAAGTGGTCAGTGGTCAAGTGGTCAAGTGGTCAAGTGGTCAATGGTCAATGGTAAAATGGTCAAGAGGTCAAGGGGTCATGTGGTCAATGGTCAAGTGGTCAATGGTCGACTGGTCAAGTGGTCAAATGGTCCAGTGGACAATGGTCAAGTTGTCAAGTGGTCAAGTGGTCACTGGTCAAGTGGTCAATGGTCAAGTGGTCAATGGTCAAGTGGTCAATGATCAAGTGGTCAATGGTGAAGTGGTCAGTGGTCAAGTGGTCAAGTGGTCAAGTGGTCAAGTGGTCAAGTGGTCAAGTGGTCAAATGGTCAGTGGTCAAGTGGTCAATGGTCAAATGGTCAAGTGGTCAAGTGGTCAAATGGTCAAATGGTCAAGTGGTCAATGGTCCAGAGGTCAATGGTCGTCTGGTCAAGTGGTCAAGTGGTCAAATGATCCAGTGGTCAAGTGGTCAATGGTCAAGTGGTCAAGTGGTCAAGTGGTCAAATGGTCAGTGGTCAAGTGGTCAATGGTCAAATGGTCAAGTGGTCAAGTGGTCAAGTGGTCAAGTGGTCAAATGGTCAGTGGTCAAGTGGTCAATGGTCACATGGTCAAGTGGTCAAATGGTCAAGAGGTCAAGTTGTCATATTGTCAAACGATCAATTGGTCAAGTGGTCAATGGTCAAGTGGTCAAGTGGTCAAGTGGTCAATGGTCAAATGGTCAAGTGGTCAATGGTCGACTGGTCAAGTGGTCAAACGGTCCAGTGGACAATGGTCAAGTGGTCAATGGTCGACTGGTCAAATTTTTAGTGGTCAAGTGGTCAATGTTCAAATAGTCAAGTGGTCAAGTTGTCAAGTGGTCAATGGTCAAGTGGTCAAGTGTTCAAGTGGTCAAGTGGTCAGTGGTCAAATGGTCAAGAGGTCAAGTGGTCAAGTGGTCAGTGGTCAAGTGGTCAATGGACAAGTGGTCAAGTGGTCAAGTGGTCAATGGTCAATGGTCAAATGGTCAAGTGGTCAAGTGGTCAAGTGGTCAATGGTCAAGTGGTCAATGGTCGATTGGTCAAATTTTTAGTGGTCAAGTGGTCAATGTTCAAATAGTCAAGTGGTCAAGTTGTCAAGTGGTCAATGGTCAAGTGGTCAAGTGTTCAAGTGGTCAATGGTCAAGTGGTCAATGGTCAATAATAAAATGGTCAAGAGGTCAAGGGGTCATGTGGTCAATGGTCAAGTGGTCAATGGTCGACTGGTCAACTGGTCAAGTGGTCAAGTGGTCAGTGGTCAAGTGGTCAAGTGGTCAAGTGGTCAATGGTCAATGGTAAAATGGTCAAGAGGTCAAGGAGTCATGTGGTCAATGGGTCAAGTGGTCAATGGTCGACTGGTCAAGTGGTCAAATGGTCCAGTGGACAATGGTCAAGTTGTCAAGTGGTCAAGTGGTCACTGGTCAAGTGGTCAATGGTCAAGTGGTCAATGGTCAAGTGGTCAATGATCAAGTGGTCAATGGTGAAGTGGTCAGTGGTCAAGTGGTCAAGTGGTCAAGTGGTCAAGTGGTCAAGTGGTCAAGTGGTCAAATGGTCAGTGGTCAAGTGGTCAATGGTCAAATGGTCAAGTGGTCAAGTGGTCAAATGGTCAAGTGGTCAATAGTCCAGAGGTCAATGGTCGTCTGGTCAAGTGGTCAAGTGGTCAAATGATCCAGTGGTCAAGTGGTCAATGGTCAAGTGGTCAAGTGGTCAAGTGGTCAAATGGTCAGTGGTCAAGTGGTCAATGGTCAAATGGTCAAGTGGTCAAGTGGTCAAGTGGTCAAGTGGTCAAATGGTCAGTGGTCAAGTGGTCAATGGTCACATGGTCAAGTGGTCAAATGGTCAAGAGGTCAAGTTGTCATATTGTCAAACGATCAATTGGTCAAGTGGTCAATGGTCAAGTGGTCAAGTGGTCAAGTGGGCAATGGTCAAATGTTCAAGTGGTCAAGTGGTCAAGTGGTCAAGTGGTCAAGTGGTCAATGGTCAAGTGGTCAATGGTCGACTGGTCAAGTGGTCAAATGGTCCAGTGGACAATGGTCAAGTGGTCAAGTGGTGAAATGGTCAAGTGGTCATATGGTCAGTGGTCAAGTGGTCAATGGTCAAATGGTCAAGTGGTCAAGTGGTCAATTGGTCAAGTGTTCAATGGTCAATGGTCAAGTGGTCAATGGTCAAGTGGTCAATGGTCGACTGGTCAAGTGGTCAATGGTCAATGGTCAAGTGGTCAAGTGGTCAAGTGGCCAAGTGGTCAATTGGTCAATGGTCAAGTGGTCAATGGTCAAATGGTCAATTGGTCAAATGGTCAAGTGGTCAAGTGGTCAAGTGGTCAAGTGGTCAATGGTCCAGAGGTCAATGGTTGTCTGGTCAAGTGGTCAAGTGGTCAAGTGGTCAAATGGTCAGTGGTCAAGTGATCAAGTGGTCAAATGGTCAGTGGTCAAGTGGTCAATGGTCAAATGGTCAAGTGGTCAAGTGGTCAAGTGGTCAAGTGGTCAGTGGTCAAGTGGTCAAGTGGTCAAGTGGTCAATGGTCAAGTGGTCAAGTGGTCAAGTGGTCAATGGTCAAGTGGTCAATGGTCAAGTGGTCAATGGTCAAGTGGTCAATGGTCAAATGGTCAAGTGGTCAAGTGGTCAATGGTCAAGTGGTCAATGGTCAAATGGTCAAGTGGTCAAGTGGTCAATGGTCAAGTGGTCAATGGTCAAGTGGTCAAGTGGTCAAGTTTTCAATGGTCAATGGTCAAATGGTCAAGTGGTCAAGTGGTCAATGGTCAAGTGGTCAATGGTCAAGTGGTCAAGTGGTCATGTGGTCAATGGTCAAGTGGTCAATGGTCGACTGGTCAAGTGGTCAAATGGTCCAGTGGACAATGGTCAAGTTGTCAAGTGGTCAAGTGGTCACTGGTCAAGTGGTCAATGGTCAAGTGGTCAAAGGTCAAGTGGTCAATGGTGAAGTGGTCAGTGGTCAAGTGGTCAAGTGGTCAAGTGGTCAAGTGGTCAAGTGGTCAAGTGGTCAAATGGTCAGTGGTCAAGTGGTCAATGGTCAAATGGTCAAGTGGTCAAGTGGTCAAGTGGTCAAGTGGTCAAATGGTCAAGTGGTCAATGGTCGACTGGTCAAGTGGTCAAATGGTCCAGTGGACAATGGTCAAGTGGTCAAGTTATCAAATGGTCAAGTGGTCAAATGGTCAGTGGTCAAGTGGTCAATGGTCAAATGGGCAAGTGGTCAAGTGGTCAATTGGTCAAGTGGACAATGGTCAATGGTCAAGTGGTCAATGGTCAAGTGGTCAATGGTCAAGTGGTCAATGGTGAAGTGGTCAGTGGTCAAGTGGTCAAGTGGTCAAGTGGTGAGTGGGCAAGTGGTCAATGGTCAAGTGGTCAAGTGGTCAAATGGTCAAGTGGTCAAGTGGTCAATGGTCAAGTGGTCAATGGTCAAGTGGTCAATGGTCGACTGGTCAAGTGGACAATGGTCAATGGTCAAGTGGTCAAGTGGTCAAGTGGCCAAGTGGTCAATTGGTCAATGGTCAGGTGGTCAATGGTCAAATGGTCAATTGGTCAAGTGGTCAAGTGGTCAAGTGGTCAATGGTCCAGAGGTCAATGGTTGTCTGGTCAAGTGGTCAAGTGGTCAAATGGTCAAGTGGTCAATGGTCAAGTGGTCAAGTTCTCAATGGTCGACTGGTCAATGGTCAAGTGGTCAAGTGGTCAATGGTCAAATGGTCAAGTGGTCAATGGTCAAGTGGTCAAGTTCTCAATGGTCGACTGGTCAATGGTCAAGTGGTCAAGTGATCAATGGTCAAATGGTCAAGTGGTCAAATGGTCAAGTGGTCAAGTGATCAAGTGGTCAAATGGTCAGTGGTCAAGTGGTCAATGGTCAAATGGTCAAGTGGTCAAGTGGTCAAGTGGTCAATGGTCAAGTGGTCAAGTGGTCAAGTGGTCAATGGTCAAGTGGTCAAGTGGTCAAGTGGTCAATGGTCAAGTGTTCAATGGTCAAGTGGTCAATGGTCAAGTGGTCAATGGTCAAATGGTCAAGTGGTCAAGTGGTCAATGGTCAAGTGGTCAATGGTCAAGTGGTCAAGTGGTCAAGTGGTCAATGGTCAATGGTCAATGGTCAAGTGGTCAAGTGGTCAAGTGGTCAATGGTCAATGGTAAAATGGTCAAGAGGTCAAGGGGTCATGTGGTCAATGGTCAAGTGGTCAATGGTCGACTGGTCAAGTGGTCAAATGGTCCAGTGGACAATGGTCAAGTTGTCAAGTGGTCAAGTGGTCACTGGTCAAGTGGTCAATGGTCAAGTGGTCAATGGTCAAGTGGTCAATGATCAAGTGGTCAATGGTGAAGTGGTCAGTGGTCAAGTGGTCAAGTGCTCAAGTGGTCAAGTGGTCAAGTGGTCAAGTGGTCAAATGGTCAGTGGTCAAGTGGTCAATGGTCATGTGGTCAAGTGGTCAAGTGGGCAATGGTCAAATGTTCAAGTGGTCAAGTGGTCAAGTGGTCAAGTGGTCAAGTGGTCAATGGTCAAGTGGTCAAGTGGTCAAGTGGGCAATGGTCAAATGTTCAAGTGGTCAAGTGGTCAAGTGGTCAAGTGGTCAAGTGGTCAATGGTCAAGTGGTCAATGGTCGACTGGTCAAGTGGTCAAATGGTCCAGTGGACAATGGTCAAGTGGTCAAGTGGTCAAATGGTCAAGTGGTCATATGGTCAGTGGTCAAGTGGTCAATGGTCAAATGGTCAAGTGGTCAAGTGGTCAATTGGTCAAGTGTTCAATGGTCAATGGTCAAGTGGTCAATGGTCAAGTGGTCAATGGTCGACTGGTCAAGTGGTCAATGGTCAATGGTCAAGTGGTCAAGTGGTCAAGTGGCCAAGTGGTCAATTGGTCAATGGTCAAGTGGTCAATGGTCAAATGGTCAATGGGTCAAATGGTCAAGTGGTCAAGTGGTCAAGTGGTCAAGTGGTCAATGGTCCAGAGGTCAATGGTTGTCTGGTCAAGTGGTCAAATGGTCAGTGGTCAAGTGATCAAGTGGTCAAATGGTCAGTGGTCAAGTGGTCAATGGTCAAATGGTCAAGTGGTCAAGTGGTCAAGTGGTCAAGTGGTCAGTGGTCAAGTGGTCAAGTGGTCAAGTGGTCAATGGTCAAGTGGTCAAGTGGTCAAGTGGTCAATGGTCAAGTGGTCAATGGTCAAGTGGTCAATGGTCAAGTGGTCAATGGTCAAATGGTCAAGTGGTCAAGTGGTCAATGGTCAAGTGGTCAATGGTCAAGTGGTCAAGTGGTCAAGTGGTCAAGTGGTCAAGTGGTCAATGGTCAAGTGGTCAAGTGGTCAAGTGGTCAATGGTCAAGTGGTCAATGGTCAAGTGGTCAATGGTCAAGTGGTCAATGGTCAAATGGTCAAGTGGTCAAGTGGTCAATGGTCAAGTGGTCAATGGTCAAGTGGTCAAGTGGTCAAGTTTTCAATGGTCAATGGTCAAATGGTCAAGTGGTCAAGTGGTCAATGGTCAAGTGGTCAATGGTCAAGTGGTCAAGTGGTCATGTGGTCAATGGTCAAGTGGTCAATGGTCGACTGGTCAAGTGGTCAAATGGTCCAGTGGACAATGGTCAAGTTGTCAAGTGGTCAAGTGGTCACTGGTCAAGTGGTCAATGGTCAAGTGGTCAAAGGTCAAGTGGTCAATGGTGAAGTGGTCAGTGGTCAAGTGGTCAAGTGGTCAAGTGGTCAAGTGGTCAAGTGGTCAAATGGTCAGTGGTCAAGTGGTCAATGGTCAAATGGTCAAGTGGTCAAGTGGTCAAGTGGTCAAGTGGTCAAATGGTCAAGTGGTCAATGGTCGACTGGTCAAGTGGTCAAATGGTCCAGTGGACAATGGTCAAGTGGTCAAGTTATCAAATGGTCAAGTGGTCAAATGGTCAGTGGTCAAGTGGTCAATGGTCAAATGGTCAAGTGGTCAAGTGGTCAATTGGTCAAGTGGACAATGGTCAATGGTCAAGTGGTCAATGGTCAAGTGGTCAATGGTCAAGTGGTCAATGGTGAAGTGGTCAGTGGTCAAGTGGTCAAGTGGTCAAGTGGTGAGTGGGCAAGTGGTCAATGGTCAAGTGGTCAAGTGGTCAAATGGTCAAGTGGTCAAGTGGTCAATGGTCAAGTGGTCAATGGTCAAGTGGTCAATGGTCGACTGGTCAAGTGGACAATGGTCAATGGTCAAGTGGTCAAGTGGTCAAGTGGCCAAGTGGTCAATTGGTCAATGGTCAGGTGGTCAATGGTCAAATGGTCAATTGGTCAAGTGGTCAAGTGGTCAAGTGGTCAATGGTCCAGAGGTCAATGGTTGTCTGGTCAAGTGGTCAAGTGGTCAAATGGTCAAGTGGTCAATGGTCAAGTGGTCAAGTTCTCAATGGTCGACTGGTCAATGGTCAAGTGGTCAAGTGATCAATGGTCAAATGGTCAAGTGGTCAATGGTCAAGTGGTCAAGTTCTCAATGGTCGACTGGTCAATGGTCAAGTGGTCAAGTGGTCAATGGTCAAATGGTCAAGTGGTCAAATGGTCAAGTGGTCAAGTGATCAAGTGGTCAAATGGTCAGTGGTCAAGTGGTCAATGGTCAAATGGTCAAGTGGTCAAGTGGTCAAGTGGTCAATGGTCAAGTGGTCAAGTGGTCAAGTGGTCAAGTGGTCAAGTGGTCAAGTGGTCAATGGTCAAGTGGTCAATGGTCAAGTGGTCAATGGTCAAGTGGTCAATGGTCAAATGGTCAAGTGGTCAAGTGGTCAATGGTCAAGTGGTCAATGGTCAAGTGGTCAAGTGGTCAAGTGGTCAATGGTCAATGGTCAATGGTCAAGTGGTCAAGTGGTCAAGTGGTCAATGGTCAATGGTAAAATGGTCAAGAGGTCAAGGGGTCATGTGGTCAATGGTCAAGTGGTCAATGGTCGACTGGTCAAGTGGTCAAATGGTCCAGTGGACAATGGTCAAGTTGTCAAGTGGTCAAGTGGTCACTGGTCAAGTGGTCAATGGTCAAGTGGTCAATGGTCAAGTGGTCAATGATCAAGTGGTCAATGGTGAAGTGGTCAGTGGTCAAGTGGTCAAGTGCTCAAGTGGTCAAGTGGTCAAGTGGTCAAGTGGTCAAATGGTCAGTGGTCAAGTGGTCAATGGTCAAGTGGTCAAGTGGTCAAGTGGGCAATGGTCAAATGTTCAAGTGGTCAAGTGGTCAAGTGGTCAATGGTCAAGTGGTCAATGGTCGACTGGTCAAGTGGTCAAATGGTGCAGTGGACAATGGTCAAGTGGTCAAGTGGTAAAATGGTCAAGTGGTCAAATGGTCAGTGGTCAAGTGGTCAAATGGTCAAGTGGTCAAGTGGTCAATTGGTCAAGTGGTCAATGGTCAATGGTCAAGTGGTCAATGGTCAAGTGGTCAATGGTCAAGTGGTCAATGGTGAAGTGGTCAGTGGTCAAGTGGTCAAGTGGTCAAGTGGTGAGTGGGCAAGTGGTCAATGGTCAAGTGGTCAAGTGGTCAAATGGTCAAGTGGTCAAGTGGTCAATGGTCAAGTGGTCAATGGTCAAGTGGTCAATGGTCGACTGGTCAAGTGGTCAATGGTCAATGGTCAAGTGGTCAAGTGGTCAAGTGGCCAAGTGGTCAATTGGTCAATGGTCAAGTGGTCAATGGTCAAATGGTCAAATGGTCCAGTGGACAATGGTCAAATGGTCAAGTGGTCAAGTGGTAAAGTGGTCAAGTGGTCAATTGGTCAAGTGTTCAATGGTCAATGGTCAAGTGGTCAATGGTCAAGTGGTCAAGTGGTCAGTGGTCAAACGGTCAATGGTCAAGTGGTCAATGATCAAGTGGTCAATGGTGAAGTGGTCAGTGGTCAAGTGGTCAAGTGCTCAAGTGGTCAAGTGGTCAAGTGGTCAAGTGGTCAAATGGTCAGTGGTCAAGTGGTCAATGGTCAATGGTCAAGTGGTCAAGTGGTCAAGTGGCCAAGTGGTCAATTGGTCAATGGTCAGGTGGTCAATGGTCAAATGGTCAATTGGTCAAGTGGTCAAGTGGTCAAGTGGTCAATGGTCCAGAGGTCAATGGTTGTCTGGTCAAGTGGTCAAGTGGTCAAATGGTCAAGTGGTCAATGGTCAAGTGGTCAAGTTCTCAATGGTCGACTGGTCAATGGTCAAGTGGTCAAGTGATCAATGGTCAAATGGTCAAGTGGTCAATGGTCAAGTGGTCAAGTTCTCAATGGTCGACTGGTCAATGGTCAAGTGGTCAAGTGATCAATGGTCAAATGGTCAAGTGGTCAAATGGTCAAGTGGTCAAGTGATCAAGTGGTCAAATGGTCAGTGGTCAAGTGGTCAATGGTCAAATGGTCAAGTGGTCAAGTGGTCAAGTGGTCAATGGTCAAGTGGTCAAGTGGTCAAGTGGTCAAGTGGTCAAGTGGTCAAGTGGTCAATGGTCAAGTGTTCAATGGTCAAGTGGTCAATGGTCAAGTGGTCAATGGTCAAATGGTCAAGTGGTCAAGTGGTCAATGGTCAAGTGGTCAATGGTCAAGTGGTCAAGTGGTCAAGTGGTCAATGGTCAATGGTCAATGGTCAAGTGGTCAAGTGGTCAAGTGGTCAATGGTCAATGGTAAAATGGTCAAGAGGTCAAGGGGTCATGTGGTCAATGGTCAAGTGGTCAATGGTCGACTGGTCAAGTGGTCAAATGGTCCAGTGGACAATGGTCAAGTTGTCAAGTGGTCAAGTGGTCACTGGTCAAGTGGTCAATGGTCAAGTGGTCAATGGTCAAGTGGTCAATGATCAAGTGGTCAATGGTGAAGTGGTCAGTGGTCAAGTGGTCAAGTGCTCAAGTGGTCAAGTGGTCAAGTGGTCAAGTGGTCAAATGGTCAGTGGTCAAGTGGTCAATGGTCATGTGGTCAAGTGGTCAAGTGGGCAATGGTCAAATGTTCAAGTGGTCAAGTGGTCAAGTGGTCAATGGTCAAGTGGTCAATGGTCGACTGGTCAAGTGGTCAAATGGTGCAGTGGACAATGGTCAAGTGGTCAAGTGGTAAAATGGTCAAGTGGTCAAATGGTCAGTGGTCAAGTGGTCAAATGGTCAAGTGGTCAAGTGGTCAATTGGTCAAGTGGTCAATGGTCAATGGTCAAGTGGTCAATGGTCAAGTGGTCAATGGTCAAGTGGTCAATGGTGAAGTGGTCAGTGGTCAAGTGGTCAAGTGGTCAAGTGGTGAGTGGGCAAGTGGTCAATGGTCAAGTGGTCAAGTGGTCAAATGGTCAAGTGGTCAAGTGGTCAATGGTCAAGTGGTCAATGGTCAAGTGGTCAATGGTCGACTGGTCAAGTGGTCAATGGTCAATGGTCAAGTGGTCAAGTGGTCAAGTGGCCAAGTGGTCAATTGGTCAATGGTCAAGTGGTCAATGGTCAAATGGTCAAATGGTCCAGTGGACAATGGTCAAATGGTCAAGTGGTCAAGTGGTAAAGTGGTCAAGTGGTCAATTGGTCAAGTGTTCAATGGTCAATGGTCAAGTGGTCAATGGTCAAGTGGTCAAGTGGTCAGTGGTCAAACGGTCAAGTGGTCAAATGGTCAAGTGGTCAAGTGGTCAATGGTCAAGTGGTCAATGGTCGACTGGTCAAATTTTTAGTGGTCAAGTGGTCAATGTTCAAATAGTCAAGTGGTCAAGTTGTCAAGTGGTCAATGGTCAAGTGGTCAAGTGTTCAAGTGGTCAAGTGGTCAGTGGTCAAATGGTCAAGAGGTCAAGTGGTCAAGTGGTCAGTGGTCAAGTGGTCAAGTGGTCAAGTAGTCAATGGTCAATGGTAAAATGGTCAAGAGGTCAAGGGGTCATGTGGTCAATGGTCAAGTGGTCAATGGTCGACTGGTCAACTGGTCAAGTGGTCAAGTGGTCAAGTGGTCAATGGTCAATGGTAAAATGGTCAAGAGGTCAAGGGGTCATGTGGTCAATGGTCAAGTGGTCAATGGTCGACTGGTCAAGTGGTCAAATGATCCAGTGGACAATGGTCAAGTGGTCAAGTGGTCAAGTGGTCACTGGTCAAGTGGTCAATGGTCAAGTGGTCAATGGTCAAGTGGTCAATGATCAAGTGGTCAATGGTGAAGTGGTCAGTGGTCAAGTGGTCAAGTGCTCAAGTGGTCAAGTGGTCAAGTGGTCAAGTGGTCAAATGGTCAGTGGTCAAGTGGTCAATGGTCAAATGGTCAAGTGGTCAAGTGGTCAAATGGTCAAGTGGTCAATGGTCCAGAGGTCAATGGTCGTCTGGTCAAGTGGTCAAGTGGTCAAATGATCCAGTGGTCAAGTGGTCAATGGTCAAGTGGTCAAGTGGTCAAGTGGTCAAATGGTCAGTGGTCAAGTGGTCAATGGTCAAATGGTCAAGTGGTCAAGTGGTCAAGTGGTCAAGTGGTCAAATGGTCAGTGGTCAAGTGGTCAATGGTCACATGGTCAAGTGGTCAAATGGTCAAGAGGTCAAGTTGTCATATTGTCAAACGATCAATTGGTCAAGTGGTCAATGGTCAAGTGGTCAAGTGGTCAAGTGGGCAATGGTCAAATGTTCAAGTGGTCAAGTGGTCAAGTGGTCAAGTGGTCAAGTGGTCAATGGTCAAGTGGTCAATGGTCGACTGGTCAAGTGGTCAAATGGTCCAGTGGACAATGGTCAAGTGGTCAAGTAGTCAAATGGTCAAGTGGTCAAATGGTCAGTGGTCAAGTGGTCAATGGTCAAATGGTCAAGTGGTCAAGTGGTCAATTGGTCAAGTGGTCAATGGTCAATGGTCAAGTGGTCAATGGTCAAGTGGTCAATGGTCAAGTGGTCAATGGTGAAGTGGTCAGTGGTCAAGTGGTCAAGTGGTCAAGTGGTCAAGTGGTGAGTGGGCAAGTGGTCAATGGTCAAGTGGTCAAGTGGTCAAATGGTCAAGTGGTCAAGTGGTCAATGGTCAAGTGGTCAATGGTCAAGTGGTCAATGGTCGACTGGTCAAGTGGTCAATGGTCAATGGTCAAGTGGTCACGTGGTCAAGTGGCCAAGTGGTCAATTGGTCAATGCTCAAGTGGTCAATGGTCAAATGGTCAATTGGTCAAGTGGTCAAGTGGTCAAGTGGTCAATGGTCCAGAGGTCAATGGTTGTCTGGTCAAGTGGTCAAGTGGTCAATGGTCAAGTGGTCAAGTGGTCAAGTGGTCAATGGTCAATGGTCAAATGGTCAAGTGGTCAAGTGGTCAATGGTCAAGTGGTCAATGGTCGACTGGTCAAATTTTTAGTGGTCAAGTGGTCAATGTTCAAATAGTCAAGTGGTCAAGTTGTCAAGTGGTCAATGGTCAAGTGGTCAAGTGTTCAAGTGGTCAAGTGGTCAGTGGTCAAATGGTCAAGAGGTCAAGTGGTCAAGTGGTCAGTGGTCAAGTGGTCAAGTGGTCAAGTAGTCAATGGTCAATGGTAAAATGGTCAAGAGGTCAAGGGGTCATGTGGTCAATGGTCAAGTGGTCAATGGTCGACTGGTCAACTGGTCAAGTGGTCAAGTGGTCAAGTGGTCAATGGTCAATGGTAAAATGGTCAAGAGGTCAAGGGGTCATGTGGTCAATGGTCAAGTGGTCAATGGTCGACTGGTCAAGTGGTCAAATGATCCAGTGGACAATGGTCAAGTTGTCAAGTGGTCAAGTGGTCACTGGTCAAGTGGTCAATGGTCAAGTGGTCAATGGTCAAGTGGTCAATGATCAAGTGGTCAATGGTGAAGTGGTCAGTGGTCAAGTGGTCAAGTGCTCAAGTGGTCAAGTGGTCAAGTGGTCAAGTGGTCAAATGGTCAGTGGTCAAGTGGTCAATGGTCAAATGGTCAAGTGTTCAAGTGGTCAAATGGTCAAGTGGTCAATGGTCCAGAGGTCAATGGTCGTCTGGTCAAGTGGTCAAGTGGTCAAATGATCCAGTGGTCAAGTGGTCAATGGTCAAGTGGTCAAGTGGTCAAGTGGTCAAATGGTCAGTGGTCAAGTGGTCAATGGTCAAATGGTCAAGTGGTCAAGTGGTCAAGTGGTCAAGTGGTCAAATGGTCAGTGGTCAAGTGGTCAATGGTCACATGGTCAAGTGGTCAAATGGTCAAGAGGTCAAGTTGTCATATTGTCAAACGATCAATTGGTCAAGTGGTCAATGGTCAAGTGGTCAAGTGGTCAAGTGGGCAATGGTCAAATGTTCAAGTGGTCAAGTGGTCAAGTGGTCAAGTGGTCAAGTGGTCAATGGTCAAGTGGTCAATGGTCGACTGGTCAAGTGGTCAAATGGTCCAGTGGACAATGGTCAAGTGGTCAAGTAGTCAAATGGTCAAGTGGTCAAATGGTCAGTGGTCAAGTGGTCAATGGTCAAATGGTCAAGTGGTCAAGTGGTCAATTGGTCAAGTGGTCAATGGTCAATGGTCAAGTGGTCAATGGTCAAGTGGTCAATGGTCAAGTGGTCAATGGTGAAGTGGTCAGTGGTCAAGTGGTCAAGTGGTCAAGTGGTCAAGTGGTGAGTGGGCAAGTGGTCAATGGTCAAGTGGTCAAGTGGTCAAATGGTCAAGTGGTCAAGTGGTCAATGGTCAAGTGGTCAATGGTCAAGTGGTCAATGGTCGACTGGTCAAGTGGTCAATGGTCAATGGTCAAGTGGTCAAGTGGTCAAGTGGCCAAGTGGTCAATTGGTCAATGCTCAAGTGGTCAATGGTCAAATGGTCAATTGGTCAAGTGGTCAAGTGGTCAAGTGGTCAATGGTCCAGAGGTCAATGGTTGTCTGGTCAAGTGGTCAAGTGGTCAAATGGTCAAGTGGTCAATGGTCAAGTGGTCAATGGTCAAGTGGTCAAGTTCTCAATGGTCGACTGGTCAATGGTCAAGTGGTCAAGTGATCAATGGTCAAATCGTCAAGTGGTCAAATGGTCAATTGGTCATGTTGTCATATTGTCAAACGATCAAGTGGTCAAGTGGTCCAGTGGTCAATGGTCAAGTGGTCAATGGTCATGTGGTCAAGTGATCAAGTGGTCAAATGGTCAGTGGTCAAGTGGTCAATGGTCAAATGGTCAAGTGGTCAAGTGGTCAAGTGGTCAAGTGGACAATGGTCAAGTGGTCAAGTGGTCAAGTGGTCAATGGTCAAGTGGTCAAGTGGTCAAGTGGTCAATGGTCAAGTGGTCAATGGTCAAGTGGTCAATGGTCAAGTGGTCAATGGTCAAGTGGTCAATGGTCAAATGGTCAAGTGGTCAAGTGGTCAAGTGGTGAGTGGGCAAGTGGTCAATGGTCAAGTGGTCAAGTGGTCAAATGGTCAAGTGGTCAAGTGGTCAATGGTCAAGTGGTCAATGGTCAAGTGGTCAATGGTCGACTGGTCAAGTGGTCAATGGTCAATGGTCAAGTGGTCAAGTGGTCAAGTGGCCAAGTGGTCAATTGGTCAATGGTCAAGTGGTCAATGGTCAAATGGTCAATTGGTCAAGTGGTCAAGTGGTCAAGTGGTCAATGGTCCAGAGGTCAATGGTTGTCTGGTCAAGTGGTCAAGTGGTCAAATGGTCAAGTGGTCAATGGTCAAGTGGTCAATGGTCAAGTGGTCAAGTTCTCAATGGTCGACTGGTCAATGGTCAAGTGGTCAAGTGATCAATGGTCAAATGGTCAAGTGGTCAAATGGTCAATTGGTCATGTTGTCATATTGTCAAACGATCAAGTGGTCAAGTGGTCCAGTGGTCAATGGTCAAGTGGTCAATGGTCATGTGGTCAAGTGATCAAGTGGTCAAATGGTCAGTGGTCAAGTGGTCAATGGTCAAATGGTCAAGTGGTCAAGTGGTCAAGTGGTCAAGTGGACAATGGTCAAGTGGTCAAGTGGTCAAGTGGTCAATGGTCAAGTGGTCAAGTGCTCAAGTGGTCAAATGGTCAAGTGGTCAATGGTCCAGAGGTCAATGTTCGTCTGGTCAAGTGGTCAAGTGGTCAAATGATCCAGTGGTCAAGTGGTCAATGGTCAAGTGGTCAAGTGGTCAAGTGGTCAAATGGTCAGTGGTCAAGTGGTCAATGGTCAAATGGTCAAGTGGTCAAGTGGTCAAGTGGTCAAATGGTCAGTGGTCAAGTGGTCAATGGTCACATGGTCAAGTGGTCAAATGGTCAAGAGGTCAAGTTGTCATATTGTCAAACGATCAATTGGTCAAGTGGTCAATGGTCATGTGGTCAAGTGGTCAAGTGGGCAATGGTCAAATGTTCAAGTGGTCAAGTGGTCAAGTGGTCAAGTGGTCAAGTGGTCAATGGTCAAGTGGTCAATGGTCGACTGGTCAAGTGGTCAAATGGTGCAGTGGACAATGGTCAAGTGGTCAAGTGGTAAAATGGTCAAGTGGTCAAATGGTCAGTGGTCAAGTGGTCAAATGGTCAAGTGGTCAAGTGGTCAATTGGTCAAGTGGTCAATGGTCAATGGTCAAGTGGTCAATGGTCAAGTGGTCAATGGTCAAGTGGTCAATGGTGAAGTGGTCAGTGGTCAAGTGGTCAAGTGGTCAAGTGGTGAGTGGGCAAGTGGTCAATGGTCAAATGGTCAAGTGGTCAATGGTCGACTGGTCAAGTGGTCAAACGGTCCAGTGGACAATGGTCAAGTGGTCAAGTGTTCAAGTGGTCAAGTGGTCAGTGGTCAAACGGTCAAGTGGTCAAGTGGTCAGTGGTCAGTGGTCAAATGGTCAAGTGGTCAATGGTCAAATGGTCAAGTTGTCAAGTGGTCAAGTGGTCAATGGTCAAGTGGTCAAGTGGTCAAGTGGTCAAGTGGTCAAGTGGTCAAGTGGTCAAGTGGTCAAATGATCCAGTGGTCAAGTGGTCAATGGTCAAGTGGTCAAGTGGTAATGTGGTCAAATGGTCAAGTGGTCAAGTGGTCAGTGGTCAAGTGGTCAATGGTCAAGTGGTCAAGTGGTCAATGGTCAAATGGTCACGTGGTCAAGTGGTCAAGTGTTCAAGTGGTCAAGTGGTCAGTGGTCAAGTGGTCAATGGTCAAGTGGTCAAGTGGTCAAGTGGTCAATGGTCAATGGTCAAATGGTCAAGTGGTCAAGTGGTCAATGGTCAAGTGGTCAATGGTCGACTGGTCAAATTTTTAGTGGTCAAGTGGTCAATGTTCAAATAGTCAAGTGGTCAAGTTGTCAAGTGGTCAATGGTCAAGTGGTCAAGTGTTCAAGTGGTCAAGTGGTCAGTGGTCAAATGGTCAAGAGGTCAAGTGGTCAAGTGGTCAGTGGTCAAGTGGTCAAGTGGTCAAGTGGTCAATGGTCAATGGTAAAATGGTCAAGAGGTCAAGGGGTCATGTGGTCAATGGTCAAGTGGTCAATGGTCGACTGGTCAACTGGTCAAGTGGTCAAGTGGTCAAGTGGTCAATGGTCAATGGTAAAATGGTCAAGAGGTCAAGGGGTCATGTGGTCAATGGTCAAGTGGTCAATGGTCGACTGGTCAAGTGGTCAAATGGTCCAGTGGACAATGGTCAAGTTGTCAAGTGGTCAAGTGGTCACTGGTCAAGTGGTCAATGGTCAAGTGGTCAATGGTCAAGTGGTCAATGATCAAGTGGTCAATGGTGAAGTGGTCAGTGGTCAAGTGGTCAAGTGCTCAAGTGGTCAAGTGGTCAAGTGGTCAAGTGGTCAAATGGTCAGTGGTCAAGTGGTCAATGGTCAAATGGTCAAGTGTTCAAGTGGTCAAATGGTCAAGTGGTCAATGGTCCAGAGGTCAATGGTCGTCTGGTCAAGTGGTCAAGTGGTCAAATGATCCAGTGGTCAAGTGGTCAATGGTCAAGTGGTCAAGTGGTCAAGTGGTCAAATGGTCAGTGGTCAAGTGGTCAATGGTCAAATGGTCAAGTGGTCAAGTGGTCAAGTGGTCAAGTGGTCAAATGGTCAGTGGTCAAGTGGTCAATGGTCACATGGTCAAGTGGTCAAATGGTCAAGAGGTCAAGTTGTCATATTGTCAAACGATCAATTGGTCAAGTGGTCAATGGTCAAGTGGTCAAGTGGTCAAGTGGGCAATGGTCAAATGTTCAAGTGGTCAAGTGGTCAAGTGGTCAAGTGGTCAAGTGGTCAAGTGGTCAATGGTCAAGTGGTCAATGGTCGACTGGTCAAGTGGTCAAATGGTCAAATGGTCCAGTGGACAATGGTCAAGTGGTCAAGTAGTCAAATGGTCAAGTGGTCAAATGGTCAGTGGTCAAGTGGTCAATGGTCAAATGGTCAAGTGGTCAAGTGGTCAATTGGTCAAGTGGTCAATGGTCAATGGTCAAGTGGTCAATGGTGAAGTGGTCAGTGGTCAAGTGGTCAAGTGGTCAAGTGGTCAAGTGGTGAGTGGGCAAGTGGTGAATGGTCAAGTGGTCAAGTGGTCAAATGGTCAAGTGGTCAAGTGGTCAATGGTCAAGTGGTCAATGGTCAAGTGGTCAATGGTCGACTGGTCAAGTGGTCAATGGTCAATGGTCAAGTGGTCAAGTGGTCAAGTGGCCAAGTGGTCAATTGGTCAATGGTCAAGTGGTCAATGGTCAAATGGTCAATTGGTCAAGTGGTCAAGTGGTCAAGTGGTCAATGGTCCAGAGGTCAATGGTTGTCTGGTCAAGTGGTCAAGTGGTCAAATGGTCAAGTGGTCAATGGTCAAGTGGTCAATGGTCAAGTGGTCAAGTTCTCAATGGTCGACTGGTCAATGGTCAAGTGGTCAAGTGATCAATGGTCAAATGGTCAAGTGGTCAAATGGTCAATTGGTCATGTTGTCATATTGTCAAACGATCAAGTGGTCAAGTGGTCCAGTGGTCAATGGTCAAGTGGTCAATGGTCATGTGGTCAAGTGATCAAGTGGTCAAATGGTCAGTGGTCAAGTGGTCAATGGTCAAATGGTCAAGTGGTCAAGTGGTCAAGTGGTCAAGTGGACAATGGTCAAGTGGTCAAGTGGTCAAGTGGTCAATGGTCAAGTGGTCAAGTGGTCAAGTGGTCAATGGTCAAGTGGTAAATGGTCAAGTGGTCAATGGTCAAGTGGTCAATGGTCAAGTGGTCAATGGTCAAATGGTCAAGTGGTCAAGTGGTCAAGTGGTGAGTGGGCAAGTGGTCAATGGTCAAGTGGTCAAGTGGTCAAATGGTCAAGTGGTCAAGTGGTCAATGGTCAAGTGGTCAATGGTCAAGTGGTCAATGGTCGACTGGTCAAGTGGTCAATGGTCAATGGTCAAGTGGTCAAGTGGTCAAGTGGCCAAGTGGTCAATTGGTCAATGGTCAAGTGGTCAATGGTCAAATGGTCAATTGGTCAAGTGGTCAAGTGGTCAAGTGGTCAATGGTCAAGTGGTCAATGGTCAAGTGGTCAAGTTCTCAATGGTCGACTGGTCAATGGTCAAGTGGTCAAGTGATCAATGGTCAAATGGTCAAGTGGTCAAATGGTCAATTGGTCATGTTGTCATATTGTCAAACGATCAAGTGGTCAAGTGGTCCAGTGGTCAATGGTCAAGTGGTCAATGGTCATGTGGTCAAGTGATCAAGTGGTCAAATGGTCAGTGGTCAAGTGGTCAATGGTCAAATGGTCAAGTGGTCAAGTGGTCAAGTGGTCAAGTGGACAATGGTCAAGTGGTCAAGTGGTCAAGTGGTCAATGGTCAAGTGGTCAAGTGGTCAAGTGGTCAATGGTCAAGTGGTCAATGGTCAAGTGGTCAATGGTCAAGTGGTCAATGTTGAAGTGGTCAGTGGTCAAGTGGTCAAGTGGTCAAGTGGTCAAGTGGTCAAGTGGTCAAGTGGTCAAGTGGTCAAGTGGTCAAATGGTCAGTGGTCAAGTGGTCAATGGTCAAATGGTCAAGTGGTCAAGTGGTCAAGTGGTCAAGTGGTCAAATGGTCAGTGGTCAAGTGGTCAATGGTCACATGGTCAAGTGGTCAAATGGTCAAGAGGTCAAGTTGTCATATTGTCAAACGATCAATTGGTCAAGTGGTCAATGGTCAAGTGGTCAAGTGGTCAAGTGGGCAATGGTCAAATGGTCAAGTGGTCAAGTGGTCAAGTGGTCAAGTGGTCAAGTGGTCAAGTGGTCAATGGTCAAGTGGTCAATGGTCGACTGGTCAAGTGGTCAAATGGTCCAGTGGACAATGGTCAAGTGGTCAAGTTATCAAATGGTCAAGTGGTCAAATGGTCAGTGGTCAAGTGGTCAATGGTCAAATGGTCAAGTGGTCAAGTGGTCAATTGGTCAAGTGGACAATGGTCAATGGTCAAGTGGTCAATGGTCAAGTGGTCAATGGTCAAGTGGTCAATGGTGAAGTGGTCAGTGGTCAAGTGGTCAAGTGGTCAAGTGGTGAGTGGGCAAGTGGTCAATGGTCAAGTGGTCAAGTGGTCAAATGGTCAAGTGGTCAAGTGGTCAATGGTCAAGTGGTCAATGGTCAAGTGGTCAATGGTCGACTGGTCAAGTGGACAATGGTCAATGGTCAAGTGGTCAAGTGGTCAAGTGGCCAAGTGGTCAATTGGTCAATGGTCAAGTGGTCAATGGTCAAATGGTCAATTGGTCAAGTGGTCAAGTGGTCAAGTGGTCAATGGTCCAGAGTTCAATGGTTGTCTGGTCAAGTGGTCAAGTGGTCAAATGGTCAAGTGGTCAATGGTCAAGTGGTCAAGTTCTCAATGGTCGACTGGTCAATGGTCAAGTGGTCAAGTGATCAATGGTCAAATGGTCAAGTGGTCAAATGGTCAATTGGTCATGTTGTCATATTTTCAAACGATCAAGTGGTCAAGTGGTCAATGGTCAAGTGGTCCAGTGGTCAATGGTCAAGTGGTCAATGGTCAAGTGGTCAAGTGATCAAGTGGTCAAATGGTCAGTGGTCAAGTGGTCAATGGTCAAATGGTCAAGTGGTCAAGTGGTCAAGTGGTCAATGGTCAAGTGGTCAAGTGGTCAAGTGGTCAATGGTCAAGTGGTCAAGTGGTCAAGTGGTCAATGGTCAAGTGGTCAATGGTCAAGTGGTCAATGGTCAAGTGGTCAATGGTCAAATGGTCAAGTGGTCAAGTGGTCAATGGTCAAATGGTCAAGTGGTCAAATGGTCAAGTGGTCAAGTGGTCAAGTGGTAAATGGTCAATGGTCAAGTGGTCAAGTGGTCAATGGTCAAGTGGTCATGTAGTCAAGTGGTCAAGTGGTCAGTGGTCAAGTGGTCAATGGTAAAATGGTCAAGTGGTCAATGGTAAAATGGTCAAGTGGTCAAGTGGTCAAGTGGTCAAGTGGTAAAGTGGTCAAGGGGTCAGTGGTCAAGTGGTCAATGGTCAAATGGTCAAATGGTCAAGTGGTCAATGGTCGACTGGTCAAGTGGTCAATGGTCGACTCGTTAAGTGGTCAAGTAGTCCAGTGGGCAAGTGGTCAAGTGGTCAAATGGTCAGTGGTCAAGTGGTCAATGGTCAAGTGGTCAAGTGGTCAAGTGGTCAATGGTCATATGGTCAAGTGGTTAATGGTCGACTGGTCAAATGGACAGTGGTCAAGTGGTCAATGGTCAAATGGTCAAGTGGTCAATTGATCAAGTGGTCAATGGTCAATGGTCAAGTGGTCAATGATCAAGTGGTCAAGTGGTCAATTGTTCAAGTGGTCAAGTGGTCAGTGGTCAAGTGGTCAGTGGTCAAGTGGTCAAGTGGTCAATTGGTCAAGTGGTCAAATGGTCAGTGGTCATGTGGTCAGTGGTCATGTGGTCAAGTGGTCAAGTGGTCAAGTGGTCAATGGTCGACTGGTCAAGTGGTCAAGTGGTCAATTGTTCAAGTGGTCAAGTGGTCAATGGTCAAGTGGTCAATGGTCAAGTGATCAATGGTCATATGGTCAAGTGGTCAAGTGGTCAATGGTCAAGTGGTCAAGTGGTCAAGTGGTCCAGTGGACAATGGTCAATGTACATGTGGTCAAGTGGTCAAGTGGTCAAGTGGTCAAGTGGTCAAGTAGTCAAGTGGTCAAGTGGTCAAGTGGTCAGTGGTCAAGTGGTCAAGTGGTCAAGTGGTCAAGTGGTCAAGTGGTCAAGTGGTCAAGTGGTCAAGTAGTCAAGTGGTCAAGTGGTCAAGTGGTCAGTGGTCAAGTGGTCAAGTGGTCAATGGTCAAGTGGTCAATGGTCAAGTGGTCAAGTGGTCAAATGGTCAAGTGGTCAAGTGGTCAGTGGTCAAGTGGTCAAGTTGACATATTGTCAAACGATCAAGCGGTGAAGTGGTCAATGATCAAGTGGTCAAATGGTCAAGTGGTCAAATGGTCAGTGGTCAAGTGGTCAATGGACAAGTGGTCAAGTGGTCAAGTGGTAAATGGTGAATGGTCAAGTGGTCAAGTGGTCAAGTGGTCAAGTGGTCATGTGGTCAAGTGGTCAAGTGGTCAGTGGTCAAGTGGTCTAGTGGTCAAGTGGTAAAGTGGTCAAGGGGTCAGTGGTCAAGTGGTCAATGGTCAAATGGTCAAGTGGTCAATGGTCGACTGGTCAAGTGGTCAATGGTCGACTCGTCAATGGACAAGTGGTCAAGTGGGCAAGTGGTAAATGGTGAATGGTCAAGTGGTGAATGGTCAAGTGGTCATGTGGTCAAGTGGTCAAGTGGTCAGTGGTCAAGTGGTCAAGTGGTCAAGTGGTAAAGTGGTCAAGGGGTCAGTGGTCAAGTGGTCAATGGTCAAGTGGTCAAATGGTCAAGTGGTCAAATGGTCAATGGTCAAGTGGTCAATGGTCATGTGGTCAATGGTCAAGTGGTCAAGTGGTCAAGTGGTCAAATGGTCGACTGGTCACGTGGTCAAATGGTCCAGTGGACAATGGTCAAGTGGTCAATGGTCAAATGGTCAAGTGGTCAATGGTCGACTGGTCAAGTGGTCAAATGGTCCAGTGGACAATGGTCGAGTGGTCACGTAGTCAGGTGGTCAAATGGTCAGTGGTCAAGTGGTCAATGGTCAATGGTCAATGGTCAAATGGTCAAGTGGTCAAGTGGTCATGTGGTCAATGGTCAATTGGTCAATGGTCGATTGGTCAAGTGGTCACGTGGTCAATGGTCAAGTGGTCAATGGTCCACTGGTCAAATGGTCAGTGGTCAAGTGGCCAGTGGTCAAGTGGTCAAGTTGACATATTGTCAAACGATCAAGTGGTCAATGGTCAATGGTCAATGGTCAATGGTCAAATGGTGAAGTGGTCAAGTGGTCATGTGGTCAATGGTCAAGTGGTCAATTGTTCAAGTGGTCAAGTGGTCAATGGTCAAGTGGTCAAGTGGTCAAGTGGTAAATGGTCAATGGTCAAGAGGTCAAGTGGTCAAGTGGTCAATGGTCAAGTGGTCAATGGTCAAGTGGTCAATGGTCAATGGTCAAGAGGCCAAGTGGACATGTGGTCAAATGGTCAAGTGGTCAAGTTGTCATATTGTCAAACGATCAAGTGGTCAAGTGGTCAATGATCAAGTGGTCAATGGTCAAATGCTGAAGTGGTCAAGTGGTTAAGTGGTCAGTGGTCAAGTGGTCAATGGTCAAGTGGTCAATGGTCAAATGGTCAAGTGGTCAAGTGGTCAAGTGGTCAATGGTCAAATGGACAAGTGGTCAAGTTTTACATATTGTCAAACGATCAAGTGGTCAAGTGGTCAATGATCAAGTGGTCAAGTGGTCAAGTGGTCAAATGGTCAGTGGTCAAGTGGTCAAGTGGTCAAGTGGTCAATGGTCAAGTGGTCATGTGGTCAAGTGGTCAAGTGGTCAGTGGTGAAGTGGTCAAGTGGTAAAGTGGTCAATGGTCAAATGGTCAAGTGGTCAATGGTCAAATGGTCAAGTGGTCAATGGTCGACTGGTCAAGTGGTCAATGGTCGACTCGTCAAGTGGTCAAATGGTCCACTGGGCAAGTGGTCAAGTGGTCAAATGGTCAGTGGTCAAGTGGTCAAATGGTAAATGGTCAATGGTCAAGTGGTCAAGTGGTCAAGTGGTCAATGGTCAAGTGGTCAATGGTCAATGGTCAAGAGGCCAAGTGGTCATGTGGTCAAATGGTCAAGTGGTCAATGGTCGACTGGTCAAGTGGTCAAATGGTCCAGTGGACAATGGTCAAGTGGTCAAGTGGTCCAGTGGTCAAATGGTCAAATGGTCAGTGGTCAAGTGGTCAATGGTCAAATGGTCAAGTGGTCAGTGGTCAAATGGTCAAATGGTCAAGTGGTAAAGTGGTCAAGTGGTCAGTGGGCAGGTGGTCAAGTGGTCAAATGGTCCAGTGGTCAATGGTCAAGTGGTCAATGGTCAAATGGTCAAGTGGTCAATGGTCGACTGGTCAAGTGGTCAAATGGTCCAGTGGACAATGGTCAAGTGGTCAAGTGGTCAAGTGGTCAAATGGTCAGTTGTCAAGTGGTCAATGGTCAAATGGTCAAGTGGTCAAGTGGTCAAGTGGTCAAGTGGTCAATGGTCAATGGTCAAGTGGTCAATGGTCGCCTGGTAAAGTGGTCAAATAGTCCAGTGGGAAAGTGGTCAAGTGGTCAAATGGTCAGTGGTCAAGTGGTCAATGGTCAAGTGTTCAATGGTCAAGTGGTCAAATGGTCAGTGGTCAAGTGGTCAATGGTCAAATGGTCAAGTTGTCAAGTGGTCAAGTGGTCAGTGGTCAAGTGGTCAAGTGGTCAAGTGGTCAATGGTCGACTGGTCAAGTGGTCAAATGGTCCAGTGGACAAAGGTCGAGTGGTCAAGTAGTCAATGGTCAAATGGTCAAGTGGTCAAGTGGTCAATGGTCAAGTGGTCAATGGTCAAGTGGTCAAGTGGTCAGTGGTCAAATCGTCAAGTGGTCAAGTGGTCAAGTGGTCAGTGGTCAAGTGGTCAAGTGGTCAATGGTCAATGGTCAAATGGTCAAGTGGTCAAGTGGTCATGTGGTCAAGTGGTCAATGGTCAAGTGGTCAATGGTCAAGTGGTCAAATGGTCCAGTGGACAATGGTCGAGTGGTCACGTAGTCAGGTGGTCAAATGGTCAGTGGTCAAGTGGTCAATGGTCAATGGTCAATGGTCAAATGGTCAAGTGGTCAAGTGGTCATGTGGTCAATGGTCAAGTGGTCAATGGTCGATTGGTCAAGTGGTCAAGTGGTCATGTGGTCAAGTGGTCAATGGTCAAGTGGTCAAGTGGTCAAGTGGTCAAATGGTCGACTGGTCACGTGGTCAAATGGTCCAGTGGACAATGGTCAAGTGGTCAATGGTCAAATGGTCAAGTGGTCAATGGTCGACTGGTCAAGTGGTCAAATGGTCCAGTGGACAATGGTCGAGTGGTCACGTAGACAGGTGGTCAAATGGTCAGTGGTCAAGTGGTCAATGGTCAATGGTCAATGGTCAAATGGTCAAGTGGTCAAGTGGTCAAGTGGTCATGTGGTCAATGGTCAATTGGTCAATGGTCGATTGGTCAAGTGGTCACGTGGTCAATGGTCAAGTGGTCAATGGTCCACTGGTCAAATGGTCAGTGGTCAAGTGGCCAGTGGTCAAGTGGTCAAGTTGACATATTGTCAAACGATTAAGTAGTCAATGGTCAATGGTCAATGGTCAATGGTCAAATGGTCAAGTGGTCAAGTGGTCATGTGGTCAATGGTCAAGTGGTCAATTGTTCAAGTGGTCAAGTGGTCAATGGTCAAGTGGTCAAGTGGTCAAGTGGTAAATGGTCAATGGTCATGTGGTCAAGTGGTCAAGTGGTCAATGGTCAAGTGGTCAATGGTCAATGGTCAAGAGGCCAAGTGGTCATGTGGTCAAATGGTCAAGTGGTCAATGGTCAAGTGGTCAAGTGGTCAAGTGGTCAATGGTCAAATGGTCAAGTGGTCAAGTTGTCAATGGTCAAGTGGTCAATGGTCAAGTGGTCAATGGTCAAGTGGTCAAGTGGTCAGTGGTCAAATGGTCAAGTGGTCAAGTGGTCAAGTGGTCAGTGGTCAAGTGGTCAAGTGGTCAATGGTCAATGGTCAAATGGTCAAGTGGTCAAGTGGTCATGTGGTCAAGTGGTCAATGGTCAAGTGGTCAATGGTCAAGTGGTCAAATGGTCCAGTGGACAATGGTCGAGTGGTCACGTAGTCAGGTGGTCAAATGGTCAGTGGTCAAGTGGTCAATGGTCAATGGTCAATGGTCAAATGGTCAAGTGGTCAAGTGGTCATGTGGTCAATGGTCAAGTGGTCAATGGTCGATTGGTCAAGTGGTCAAGTGGTCATGTGGTCAAGTGGTCAATGGTCAAGTGGTCAAGTGGTCAAGTGGTCAAATGGTCGACTGGTCACGTGGTCAAATGGTCCAGTGGACAATGGTCAAGTGGTCAATGGTCAAATGGTCAAGTGGTCAATGGTCGACTGGTCAAGTGGTCAAATGGTCCAGTGGACAATGGTCGAGTGGTCACGTAGTCAGGTGGTCAAATGGTCAGTGGTCAAGTGGTCAATGGTCAATGGTCAATGGTCAAATGGTCAAGTGGTCAAGTGGTCAAGTGGTCAATGGTCAATTGGTCAAGTGGTCAATGGTCGATTGGTCAAGTGGTCACGTGGTCAATGGTCAAGTGGTCAATGGTCCACTGGTCAAATGGTCAGTGGTCAAGTGGCCAGTGGTCAAGTGGTCAAGTTGACATATTGTCAAACGATTAAGTGGTCAATGGTCAATGGTCAATGGTCAATGGTCAAATGGTCAAGTGGTCAAGTGGTCATGTGGTCAATGGTCAAGTGGTCAATTGTTCAAGTGGTCAAGTGGTCAATGGTCAAGTGGTCAAATCGTCAAGTGGTCAAGTGGTCAAGTGGTCAGTGGTCAAGTGGTCAAGTGGTCAATGGTCAATGGTCAAATGGTCAAGTGGTCAAGTGGTCATGTGGTCAAGTGGTCAATGGTCAAGTGGTCAATGGTCAAGTGGTCAAATGGTCCAGTGGACAATGGTCGAGTGGTCACGTAGTCAGGTGGTCAAATGGTCAGTGGTCAAGTGGTCAATGGTCAATGGTCAATGGTCAAATGGTCAAGTGGTCAAGTGGTCATGTGGTCAATGGTCAAGTGGTCAATGGTCGATTGGTCAAGTGGTCAAGTGGTCATGTGGTCAAGTGGTCAATGGTCAAGTGGTCAAGTGGTCAAGTGGTCAAATGGTCGACTGGTCACGTGGTCAAATGGTCCAGTGGACAATGGTCAAGTGGTCAATGGTCAAATGGTCAAGTGGTCAATGGTCGACTGGTCAAGTGGTCAAATGGTCCAGTGGACAATGGTCGAGTGGTCACGTAGACAGGTGGTCAAATGGTCAGTGGTCAAGTGGTCAATGGTCAATGGTCAATGGTCAAATGGTCAAGTGGTCAAGTGGTCAAGTGGTCATGTGGTCAATGGTCAATTGGTCAATGGTCGATTGGTCAAGTGGTCTCGTGGTCAATGGTCAAGTGGTCAATGGTCCACTGGTCAAATGGTCAGTGGTCAAGTGGCCAGTGGTCAAGTGGTCAAGTTGACATATTGTCAAACGATTAAGTAGTCAATGGTCAATGGTCAATGGTCAATGGTCAAATGGTCAAGTGGTCAAGTGGTCATGTGGTCAATGGTCAAGTGGTCAATTGTTCAAGTGGTCAAGTGGTCAATGGTCAAGTGGTCAAGTGGTCAAGTGGTAAATGGTCAATGGTCATGTGGTCAAGTGGTCAAGTGGTCAATGGTCAAGTGGTCAATGGTCAATGGTCAAGAGGCCAAGTGGTCATGTGGTCAAATGGTCAAGTGGTCAATGGTCAAGTGGTCAAGTGGTCAAGTGGTCAATGGTCAAATGGTCAAGTGGTCAAGTGGTCAATGGTCAAGTGGTCAATGGTCAAGTGGTCAATGGTCAAGTGGTCAAGTGGTCAGTGGTCAAATGGTCAAGTGGTCAAGTGGTCAAGTGGTCAGTGGTCAAGTGGTCAAGTGGTCAATGGTCAATGGTCAAATGGTCAAGTGGTCAAGTGGTCAAATGGTCAAGTGGTCAATGGTCAAGTGGTCAATGGTCAAGTGGTCAAATGGTCCAGTGGACAATGGTCGAGTGGTCACGTAGTCAGGTGGTCAAATGGTCAGTGGTCAAGTGGTCAATGGTCAATGGTCAATGGTCAAATGGTCAAGTGGTCAAGTGGTCATGTGGTCAATGGTCAAGTGGTCAATGGTCGATTGGTCAAGTGGTCAAGTGGTCATGTGGTCAAGTGGTCAATGGTCAAGTGGTCAAGTGGTCAAGTGGTCAAATGGTCGACTGGTCACGTGGTCAAATGGTCCAGTGGACAATGGTCAAGTGGTCAATGGTCAAATGGTCAAGTGGTCAATGGTCGACTGGTCAAGTGGTCAAATGGTCCAGTGGACAATGGTCGAGTGGTCACGTAGTCAGGTGGTCAAATGGTCAGTGGTCAAGTGGTCAATGGTCAATGGTCAATGGTCAAATGGTCAAGTGGTCAAGTGGTCATGTGGTCAATGGTCAATTGGTCAATTGGTCAATGGTCGATTGGTCAAGTGGTCACGTGGTCAATGGTCAAGTGGTCAATGGTCCACTGGTCAAATGGTCAGTGGTCAAGTGGCCAGTGGTCAAGTGGTCAAGTTGACATATTGTCAAACGATTAAGTGGTCAATGGTCAATGGTCAATGGTCAATGGTCAAATGGTCAAGTGGTCAAGTGGTCATGTGGTCAATGGTCAAGTGGTCAATTGTTCAAGTGGTCAAGTGGTCAATGGTCAAGTGGTCAAGTGGTCAAGTGGTAAATGGTCAATGGTCATGTGGTCAAGTGGTCAAGTGGTCAATGGTCAAGTGGTCAATGGTCAATGGTCAAGAGGCCAAGTGGTCATGTGGTCAAATGGTCAAGTGGTCAATGGTCAAGTGGTCAAGTGGTCAAGTGGTCAATGGTCAAATGGTCAAGTGGTCAAGTTGTCATATTGTCAAACGATCAAGTGGTCAAGTGGTCAATGATCAAGTGGTCAATGGTCAAGTGCTGAAGTGGTCAAGTGGTTAAGTGGTCAGTGGTCAAGTGGTCAATGGTCAAGTGGTCAATGGTCAAATGGTCAAGTGGTCAAGTGGTCAAGTGGTCAATGGTCAAATGGACAAGTGGTCAAGTTGACATATTGTCAAACGATCAAGTGGTCAAGTGGTCAATGATCAAGTGGTCAAGTGATCAATGATCAAGTGGTCAAGTGGTCAAGTGGTCAAATGGTCAGTGGTCAAGTGGTCAAGTGGTCAAGTGGTCAATGGTCAAGTGGTCATGTGGTCAAGTGGTCAAGTGGTCAGTGGTGAAGTGGTCAAGTGGTAAAGTGGTGAATGGTCAAATGGTCAAGTGGTCAATGGTCAAATGGTCAAGTGGTCAATGGTCGACTGGTCAAGTGGTCAATGGTCGACTCGTCAAGTGGTCAAATGGTCCACTGGGCAAGTGGTCAAGTGGTCAAATGGTCAGTGGTCAAGTGGTCAAGTGGTAAATGGTCAATGGTCAAGTGGTCAAGTGGTCAAGTGGTCAATGGTCAAGTGGTCAATGGTCAATGGTTAAGAGGCCAAGTGGTCATGTGGTCAAATGGTCAAGTGGTCAATGGTCGACTGGTCAAGTGGTCAAATGGTCCAGTGGACAATGGTCAAGTGGTCAAGTGGTCCAGTGGTCAAATGGTCAAATGGTCAGTGGTCAAGTGGTCAATGGTCAAATGGTCAAGTGGTCAAGTGGTCAAGTGGTCAATGGTCAAGTGGTCAATGGTCAAGTGGTCAATGGTCAAGTGGTCAAGTGTTCAAGTGGTCAAGTGGTCAGTGGTCAAATGGTCAAATGGTCAAGTGGTAAAGTGGTCAAGTGGTCAGTGGTCAGGTGGTCAAGTGGTCAAATGGTCCAGTGGTCAATGGTCAAGTGGTCAATGGTCAAATGGTCAAGTGGTCAATGGTCGACTGGTCAAGTGGTCAAATGGTCCAGTGGACAATGGTCAAGTGGTCAAGTGGTCAAGTGGTCAAATGGTCAGTTGTCAAGTGGTCAATGGTCAAATGGTCAGTGGTCAAGTGGTCAAGTGGTCAATGGTCAATGGTCAAGTGGTCAAGTGGTCAAGTGGTCAATGGTCAAGTGGTCAATGGTCAATGGTCAAGAGGCCAAGTGGTCATGTGGTCAAATGGTCAAGTGGTCAATGGTCGACTGGTCAAGTGGTCAAATGGTCCAGTGGACAATGGTCAAGTGGTCAAGTGATCCAGTGGACAAATGGTCAAATGGTCAGTGGTCAAGTGGTCAATGGTCAAATGGTCAAGTGGTCAAGTGGTCAAGTGGTCAATGGTCAAGTGGTCAAGTGGTCAAGTGGTCAAATGGTCAGTGGTCAAGTGGTCCATGGTCAAATGGTCAAGAGGTCAAGTGGTCAAGTGGTCAATGGTCAATGGTCAAGTGGTCAATGGTCAGTGGTCAAGTGGGCAGTGGTCAAGTGGTCAAGTGGTCAAGTGGTCAATGGTCGACTGGTCAAATGGTCAGTGGTCAAGTGGTCAATGGTCAAATGGTCAAGTTGTCAAGTGGTCAAGTGGTCAATGGTGAAGTGGTCAAGTGGTCAAGTGGTCAAGTGGTCAATGGTCAAATGGTCAAATGGTCCAGTGGACAATGGTCAAGTGGTCAAGTGGCCAAGTGGTAAAGTGGTCAAGTGGTCAGTGGTCAAGTGGTCAATGGTCAAATGGTCAAGTGGTCAATGGTCGACTGGTCAAGTGGTCAAACGGTCCAGTGGACAATGGTCAAGTGGTCAAGTGGTCAATGGTCAATGGTCAAGTGGTCAATGGTCAGTGGACAAGTGGGCAGTGGTCAAGTGGTCAATGGTCAAATGGCCAAGTGGTCAAGTGGTCAAGTGGTCATGTGGTCAATGGTCGATTGGTCAAGTGGCCAAATGGTCCAGTGGACAATGGTTAAGTGGTCAAGTGGTCAAGTGGTCTAGTGGTCAGTGGTCAAGTGGTCTAGTGGTCAATGGTCAAGTGGTCAAGTGGTCAAGTGGTCAATGGTCGACTGGTCAAATGGTCAGTGGTCAAGTTGTCAAGTGGTCAAGTGGTCAATGGTCAAGTGGTAAAGTGGTCAAGTGGTCAAGTGGTCAGTGGTCAAGTGGTCAATGGTCAAATGGTCAACTGGTCAATGGTCGACTGGTCAAGTGGTCAAATAGTCCAGTGAACAATGGTCAAGTGGTCAAGTGGTCAAGTGGTAAAGTGGTCAAGTGGTCAGTGGTCAAGTGGTCAATGGTCAAATGGTCAAGTGGTCAATGGTCGACTGGTCAAGTGGTCAATGGTCGACTCGTCAAGTGGTCAAATGGTCCAGTGGGCAAGTGGTCAAGTGGTCAAATGGTCAGTGGTCAAGTGGTCAATGGTCAAGTGGTCAATGGTCAAATGGTCAAGTGGTCAAGTGGTCAAGTGGTCAATGGTCAAATGGTCAAGTGGTCAAGTTGACATATTGTCAAACGATCAAGTGGTCAAGTGGTCAAATGGTCAGTGGTCAAGTGGTCAATGGACAAGTGGTCAAGTGGTCAAGTGGTAAATGGTGAATGGTCAAGTGGTCAAGTGGTCAAATGGTCAGTGGTCAAGTGGTCAATGGTCAAGTGGTCAAGTGGTCAAGTGGTCAAGTGGTAAATGGTCAATGGTGAAGTGGTCAAGTGGTCAAGTGGTCAATGGTCAATGGTCAAGAGGCCAAGTGGTCATGTGGTCAAATGGTCAAGTGGTCAATGGTCGACTGGTCAAGTGGTCAAATGGTCCAGTGGACAATGGTCAAGTGGTCAAGTGGTCCAGCGGTCAAATGGTCAAATGGTCAGTGGTCAAGTAGTCAATTGTCAAATGGTCAAGTGGTCAAGTGGTCAATTGGCAATGGTCAAGTGGTCAATGGTCAAGTGGTCAATGGTCAAGTGGTCAAGTGTTCAAGTGGTCAAGTGGTCAGTGGTCAAATGGTCAGTGGTCAAATGGTCAAGTGGTCAAGTGGTCAAGTGGTCAGTGGTCAGGTGGTCAAGTGGTCAAATGGTCCAGTGGTCAATGGTCAAGTGGTCAATGGTCAAATGGTCAAGTGGTCAATGGTCGACAGGTCAAGTGGTCAAATGGTCCAGTAGACAATGGTCAAGTGGTCAAGTGGTCAAGTGGTCAAATGGTCAGTTGTCAAGTGGTCAATGGTCAAATGGTCAAGTGGTCAAGTGGGCAAGTGGTCAATGGTCAATGGTCAAGTGGTCAATGGTCGCCTGGTAAAGTGGTCAAATAGTCCAGTGGGCAAGTGGTCAAGTGGTCAAATGGTCAGTGGTCAAGTGGTCAATGGTCAAGTGGTCAATGGTCAAGTGGTCAAGTGGTCAAATGGTCAGTGGTCAAGTGGTCAATGGTCAAATGGTCAAGTTGTCAAGTGGTCAAGTGGTCAATGGTCAAGTGGTAAAGTGGTCAAGTGGTCAAGTGGTCAGTGGTCAAGTGGTCAATGGTCAAATGGTCAACTGGTCAATGGTCGACTGGTCAAGTGGTCAAATAGTCCAGTGGACAATGGTCAAGTGGTCAAGTGGTCAAGTGGTCAAGTGGTTAAGTGGTCAGTGGTCAAGTGGTCAATGGTCAAATGGTCAAGTGGTCAATGGTCGACTGGTCAAGTGGTCAAATGGTCCAGTGGGCAAGTGGTCAAATGGTCAAATGGTCAGTGGTCAAGTGGTCAATGGTCAAGTGGTCAATGGTCAAATGGTCAAGTGGTCAAGTGGTCAAGTGGTCAATGGTCAAATGGTCAAGTGGTCAAGTTGACATATTGTCAAACGATCAAGTGGTCAAGTGGTCAAGTGGTCAAATGGTCAGTTGTCAAGTGGTCAATGGTCAAATGGTCAAGTGGTCAAGTGGGCAAGTGGTCAATGGTCAATGGTCAAGTGGTCAATGGTCGCCTGGTAAAATGGTCAAATAGTCCAGTGGGCAAGTGGTCAAGTGGTCAAATGGTCAGTGGTCAAGTGGTCAATGGTCAAGTGGTCAATGGTCAAGTGGTCAAATGGTCAGTGGTCAAGTGGTCAATGGTCAAATGGTCAAGTTGTCAAGTGGTCAAGTGGTCAATGGTCAAGTGGTAAAGTGGTCAAGTGGTCAAGTGGTCAGTGGTCAAGTGGTCAATGGTCAAATGGTCAACTGGTCAATGGTCGACTGGTCAAGTGGTCAAATAGTCCAGTGGACAATGGTCAAGTGGTCAAGTGGTCAAGTGGTCAAGTGGTCAAGTGGTCAGTGGTCAAGTGGTCAATGGTCAAATGGTCAAGTGGTCAATGGTCGACTGGTCAAGTGGTCAAACGGTCCAGTGGACAATGGTTAAGTGGTCAAGTGGTAAAGTGGTCATGTGGTCAAGTGGTCAGTGGTCAAGTGGTCAATGGTCAAATGGTCAACTGGTCAATGGTCGACTGGTCAAGTGGTCAAATGGTCCAGTGGACAATGTTCAAGTGGTCAAGTGGTCAAGTGGTAAAGTGGTCAAGTGGTCAGTGGTCAAGGGGTCAATGGTCAAATGGTCAAGTGGTCAATGGTCGACTGGTCAAGTGGTCCAATGGTCCAGTGGACAATGGTCAAGTGGTCAAGTGGTCAGTGGTCAAGTGGTCAAATGGTCAAGTGGTCAATGTTCGACTGGTCAAGTGGTCAAGTGGTCAAGTGGTCAATTGTCAATGGTCAAATGGTCAAGTGGTCAATGGTCGACTGGTCAAATGGTCAGTGGTCAAGTGGTCAATGGTCAAATGGTCAAGTTGTCAAGTGGTCAAGTGGTCAATGGTCAAGTGGTCAAGTGGTCAAGTGGTCAAGTGGTCAATGGTCAATGGTCAAATGGTCAAGTGGTCAATGGTCGACTGGTCAAGTGGTCAAGTGGTCAAATGGTCAGTAGTCAAGTGGTCAATGGTCAAATGGTCAAATGGTCCAGTAGACAATGGTCAAGTGGTCAAGTGGTCAATGGTCAAGTGGTCAATGGTCGACTGGTCAAATGGTCAAGTGGTCATGTGGTCAAGTGGTCAAGTGGTCAAGTGGTCAATGGTCAATTGGTCAAGTGTTCAAGTGGTCAAGTGGTCAGTGGTCAAATGGTCAAGTGGTCAAGTGGTCAAGTGGTCAGTGGTCAAGTGGTCAATGGTCAAGTGGTCAAGTGGTCAGGTGGTCAATGGTCAATGGTCAAATGGTCACGTGGTCAATGGTCGACTGGTCAAATGGTCAGTGGTCAAGTGGTCAACGGTCAAATGGTCAAGTTGTCAAGTGGTCAAGTGGTCAAGTGGTCAAGTGGTCAAGTGGTATGTGGTCAAGTTGTCAAGTGGTCAAGTGGTCAAGTGGTCAATGGTCAAGTGGTCAAGTGGTGAATTGGTCAAATGGTCCAGTGGTCAAATGGTCCAGTGGTCAAATGGTCCAGTGGTCAAATGGTCAAGTGGTCAAGTGGTCAAGTGGTCAGTGGTCAGTGGTCAGTGGTCAAGTGGTCAATGGTCAATGGTCAAATGCTCAAATGGTCAAGTGGTCAAGTGGTCAATGGTCAAGTGGTCATGTGGTGAAGTGGTCAAGTGGTCAAGTGGTCAAGTGGTCAAGTGGTCAAGTGGTCAAGTGGTAAGTGGTCAAGTGGTCAAGTGGTCAATGGTCAAGTGATCAAGTGGTCAAGTGGTCAGTGGTCAAGTGGTCAATGGTCGACTGGTCAAATGGTCAGTGGTCAATGGTCGACTGGTCAAATGGTCAGTGGTCAAGTGGTCAATGGGCAAATGGTCAAGTTGTCAAGTGGTCAAGTGGTCAAGTGGTCAATGGTCAAGTGGTCAAGTGGTGAAGTGGTCAAATGGTCCAGTGGTCAAATGGTCCAGTGGTCAAATGGTCCAGTGGTCAAATGGTCAAGTGGTCAAGTGGTCAAGTTGTCAGTGGTCAGTGGTCAATGGTCAAGTGGTCAATGGTCAATGGTCAAATTCTCAAATGGTAAAGTGGTCAAGTGGTCAGTGGTCAAGTGGTCAATGGTCAAATGGTCAAGTGGTCAATGGTCGACTGGTCAAGTGGTCAAATGGTCCAGTGGACAATGGTTAAGTGGTCAAGTGGTCAAGTGGTGAAGTGGTCAAGTTGTCAGTGGTCAAGTGGTCAACGGTCAAGTGGTCAAGTGGTCAATGGTCAAGTGGTCAATGGTCAATTGGTCAAGTGGCCAAATGGTCGACTGGACAATGGTCAAGTGGTCAAGTGGTCAAGTGGTCAAGTGGTCAGTGGTCAAGTGGTCAATGGTCAAGTGGTCATGTGGTGAAGTGGTGAAGTGGTGAAGTGGTCAATGGTCAAGTGGTCATGTGGTGAAGTGGTGAAGTGGTGAAGTGGTCAAGTGGTCAAGTGGTCAAGTGGTCAAGTGGTAAGTGGTCAAGTGGTCAAGTGGTCAATGGTCAAGTGATCAAGTGGTCAAGTGGTCAGTGGTCAAGTGGTCAATGGTCGACTGGTCAAATGGTCAGTGGTCAATGGTCGACTGGTCAAATGGTCAGTGGTCAAGTGGTCAATGGGCAAATGGTCAAGTTGTCAAGTGGTCAAGTGGTCAAGTGGTCAAGTGGTCAATGGTCAAGTGGTCATGTGGTGAAGTGGTCACGTGGTCAAGTGGTCAAGTGGTCAAGTGGTCAAGTGGTCAAGTGGTAAGTGGTCAAGTGGTCAAGTGGTCAATGGTCAAGTGATCAAGTGGTCAAGTGGTCAGTGGTCAAGTGGTCAATGGTCGACTGGTCAAATGGTCAGTGGTCAATGGTCGACTGGTCAAATGGTCAGTGGTCAAGTGGTCAATGGGCAAATGGTCAAGTTGTCAAGTGGTCAAGTGGTCAAGTGGTCAATGGTCAAGTGGTCAAGTGGTGAAGTGGTCAAATGGTCCAGTGGTCAAATGGTCCAGTGGTCAAATGGTCAAGTGGTCAAGTGGTCAAGTGGTCAGTGGTCAGTGGTCAATGGTCAAGTGGTCAATGGTCAATGGTCAAATGCTCAAATGGTAAAGTGGTCAAGTGGTCAGTGGTCAAGTGGTCAATGGTCAAATGGTCAAGTGGTCAATGGTCGACTGGTCAAGTGGTCAAATTGTCCAGTGGACAATGGTTAAGTGGTCAAGTGGTCAAGTGGTCAAGTGGTCAAGTTGTCAGTGGTCAAGTGGTCAACGGTCAAGTGGTCAAGTGGTCAAGTGGTCAATGGTCAAGTGGTCAATGGTCGACTGGTCAAGTGGTCAAATGGTCCAGTGGACAATGGTTAAGTGGTCAAGTGGTCAAGTGGTGAAGTGGTCAAGTTGTCAGTGGTCAAGTGGTCAACGGTCAAGTGGTCAAGTGGTCAATGGTCAAGTGGTCAATGGTCAATTGGTCAAGTGGCCAAATGGTCGACTGGACAATGGTCACGTGGTCAAGTGGTCAAGTGGTCAAGTGGTCAGTGGTCAAGTGGTCAATGGTCAAATGGTCAACTGGTCAATGGTCGACTGGTCAAGTGGTCAAATGGTCCAGTGGACAAAGTTCAAGTGGTCAAGTGGTCAAGTGGTATAGTGGTCAAGTGGTCAGTGGTCAAGGGGTCAATGGTCAAATGGTCAAGTGGTCAATGGTCGACTGGTCAAGTGGTCAAATGGTCCAGTGGACAATGGTTAAGTGGTCAAGTGGTCAGTGGTCAAGTGGTCAAGTGGTCAAGTGGTCAGTGGTCAAGGGGTCAATGGTCAAATGGTCAAGTGGTCAATGGTCGACTGGTCAAATGGTCAAGTGGTCAATGGTCGACTGGTCAAATGGTCAGTGGTCAAGTGGTCAATGGTCAAATGGTCAAGTTGTCAAGTGGTCAAGTGGTCAATGGTCAAGTGGTCAAGTGGTCAAGTGGTCAAGTGGTCAATGGTCAATGGTCAAATGGTCAAGTGGTCAATGGTCGACTGGTCAAGTGGTCAAGTGGTCAAATGGTCAGTAGTCAAGTGGTCAATGGTCAAATGGTCAAATGGTCCAGTAGACAATGGTCAAGTGGTCAAGTGGTCAATGGTCAAGTGGTCAATGGTCGACTGGTCAAATGGTCAAGTGGTCATGTGGTCAAGTGGTCAAGTGGTCTAGTGGTCAATGGTCAAGTGGTCAAGTGTTCAAGTGGTCAATGGTCAATCGTCAAATGGTCACGTGGTCAATGGTCGACTGGTCAAATGGTCAGTGGTCAAGTGGTCAATGGTCAAATGGTCAAGTTGTCAAGTGGTCAAGTGGTCAATGGTCAATCGTCAAATGGTCACGTGGTCAATGGTCGACTGGTCAAATGGTCAAGTGGTCAAGTGGTCAATGGCCAAGTGGTCAATGGTCGACTGGTCAAATTTTTAGTGGTCAAGTGGTCAATGTTCAAATAGTCAAGTGGTCAAGTTGTCAAGTGGTCAATGGTCAAGTGGTCAAGTGTTCAAGTGGTCAAGTGGTCAGTGGTCAAATGGTCAAGTGGTCAAGAGTTCAAGTGGTCAGTGGTCAAGTGGTCAAGTGGTCAAGAGGTCAATGGTCAATGGTAAAATGGTCAAGAGGTCAAGGGGTCATGTGGTCAATGGTCAAGTGGTCAATGGTCGACTGGTCAAGTGGTCAAATGGTCCAGTGGACAATGGTCAAGTTGTCAAGTGGTCAAGTGGTCAATGGTCAAGTGGTCAGTGGTCAAGTGGTCAAGTGGTCAAATGGTCAATGGTCAAGTGGTCAATGGTCGACTGATCAAGTGGTCAAATGGTCCAGTGGACAATGGTCAAGTGGTCAAATGGTCAAATGGTCAAGTGGCCAAATGGTCAGTGGTCAAGAGGTCAATGGTCAAATGGCTAAGTGGTCAAGTGGTCAAATGGTCAAGTGGTCAATGGTCCACAGGTCAATGGTCGTCTGGTCAAGTGGTCAAGTGGTCAAATGATCCAGTGGTCAAGTGGTCAATGGTCAAGTGGTCAAGTGGTCAAGTGGTCAAATGGTCAGTGGTCAAGTGGTCAATGGTCAAATGGTCAAGTGGTCAAGTGGTCAAGTGGTCAAGTGGTCAAATGGTCAGTGGTCAAGTGGTCAAGTGGTCAATGGTCAAGTGGTCAATGGTCAAGTGGTCAAGTGGTCAAATGGTCAAGTGGTCAAATGGTCAAGTGGTCAAGTGGTCAATGGTCAAGCGGTCAAGTGGTCAATTGGTCAAGTGGTCAAATGGTCAGTGGTCATGTGGTCAGTGGTCAAGAGGTCAATGGTCAAGTGGTCAAGTGGTCAAGTGGTCAAGTGGTCAAGTGGTCAATGGTCATTGGTCAAATGGTCATTGGTCAAATGGTCATGTGGTCAAATGGTCAATGGTCAAGTGGTCAATGGTCAAGTGGTCAATGGTCAAGTGGTCAAGTGGTCAAGTGGTCAATGGTCAAATGGTCAAATGGTCAAGTGGTCAAGTTGTCATATTGTCAAACGATCAAGTGGTCAAGTGGTCAATGATCAAGTGGTCAATGGTCAAGTGCTGAAGTGGTCAAGTGGTCAAGTGGTCAGTGGTCAAGTGGTCAATGGTCAAGTGGTCAATGGTCAAATGGTCAAGTGGTCAAGTGGTCAAGTGGTCAATGGTCAAGTGGTCATGTGGTCAAGTGGTCAAGTGGTCAGTGGTCAAGTGGTCAAGTGGTAAAGTGGTCAAGGGGTCAGTGGTCAAGTGGTCAATGGTCAAATGGTCAAGTGGTCAATGGTCAAATGGTCAAGTGGTCAATGGTCGACTGGTCAAGTGGTCAATGGTCGACTCGTCAAGTGGTCAAATGGTCCAGTAGGCAAGTGGTCAAGTGGTCAAATGGTCAGTGGTCAAGTGGTCAATGGTCAAGTGGTCAAGTGGTCAATTGGTAAATGGTCAATGGTCAAGTGGTCAAGTGGTCAAGTGGTCAATGGTCAAGTGGTCAATGGTCAATGGTCAAGAGGCCAAGTGGTCATGTGGTCAAATGGTCAAGTGGTCAATGGTCGACTGGTCAAGTGGTCAAATGGTCCAGTGGACAATGGTCAAGTGGTCAAGTGGTCAAGTGGTCAAATGGTCAGTTGTCAAGTGGTCAATGGTCAAATGGTCAAGTGGTCAAGTGGTCAAGTGGTCAATGGTCAATGGTCAAGTGGTCAATGGTCGCCTGGTAAAGTGGTCAAATAGTCCAGTGGACAATGTTCAAGTGGTCAAGTGGTCAAGTGGTCAAATGGTCAATGGTCGACTCGTCAAGTGGTCAAATTGTCCAGTGGACAATGGTTAAGTGGTCAAGTGGTCAAGTGGTCAAGTGGTCAGTGGTCAAGTGGTCAAGTGGTCAAGTGGTCAAGTGGTCAGTGGTCAAGTGGTCAATGGTCAAGTGGTCAAGTGGTCAATTGTCAATGGTCAAATGGTCAAGTGGTCAATGGTCGACTGGTCAAATGGTCAAGTGGTCAATGGTCGACTGGTCAAATGGTCAGTGGTCAAGTGGTCAATGGTCAAATGGTCAAGTTGTCAAGTGGTCAAGTGGTCAATGGTCAAGTGGTCAAGTGGTCAAGTGGTCAAGTGGTCAATGGTCAATGGTCAAATGGTCAAGTGGTCAATGGTCGACTGGTCAAGTGGTCAAGTGGTCAAATGGTCAGTAGTCAAGTGGTCAATGGCCAAATGGTCAAATGGTCCAGTAGACAATGGTCAAGTGGTCAGTGGTCAAATGGTCAAGTGGTCAAGTGGTCAAGTGGTCAGTGGTCAAGTGGTCAATGGTCAAGTGGTCAAGTGGTCAAGTGGTCAATGGTCAATGGTCAAATGGTCACGTGGTCAATGGTCGACTGGTCAAATGGTCAGTGGTCAAGTGGTCAATGGTCAAATGGTCAAGTTGTCAAGTGGTCAAGTGGTCAATGGTCAAATGGTCAAGTTATCAAGTGGTCAAGTGGTCAATGGTCAAGTGGTCAAGTGGTCAAGTGGTCAAATGGTCCAGTGGTCAAGTGGTAAAGTGGTCAAGTGGTCAGTGGTCAAGTGGTCAATGGTCAAATGGTCAACTGGTCAATGGTCGACTGGTCTAGTGGTCAAATGGTCCAGTGGACAATGTTCAAGTGGTCAAGTGGTCAATGGTCAAATGGTCAAGTGGTCAAGTGGTCAAGTGGTCAATGGTCAAATGGTCAAGTGGTCAAGTGGTCAATGGTCAAGTGGTCAATGGTCAAGTGGACAAGTGTTCAAGTGGTCAATGGTCAAGTGGTCAATGGTAAAGTGGTCAAGTGGTCAAGTGGTCAATGGTCACATGGTCAAGTGGTCATATGGTCAGGAGGTCAAGTTGTCAAATTGTCAAACGATCAAGTGGTCAATGGTCAAATGATCAAGTGGTCAATGATCAAGTGGTCAAGTGGTCAAGTGGTCAAGTGGTCAAGTGGTCGGTGGTCAAGTGGTCAATGGTCAAGTGGTCAAGTGGTCAAGTGGTCAATGGTCAAATGGTCAAGTGGTCAAGTGGTCAAGTGGTCAAGTGGTCAAGTGGTAAGTGGTCAAGTGGTCAAGTGGTCAAGTGATCAAGTGGTCAACTGGTCAGTGGTCAAGTGGTCAAGTGGTCAATGGTCAATGGTCAAGTGGTCAATGGTCAAGTGGTCAAGTGGTCAAGTGTTCAAGTGGTCAAGTGGTCAAGTGGTCAATGGTCAATGGTCAAATGGTCACGTGGTCAATGGTCGACTGGTCAAATGGTCAGTGGTCAAGTGGTCAATGGTCAAATGGTCAAGTTGTCAAGTGGTCAAGTGGTCAATGGTCAAGTGGTCAAGTGGTCAAGTGGTCAAATGGTCCAGTGGTCAAGTGGTAAAGTGGTCAAGTGGTCAGTGGTCAAGTGGTCAATGGTCAAATGGTCAACTGGTCAATGGTCGACTGGTCTAGTGGTCAAATGGTCCAGTGGACAATGTTCAAGTGGTCAAGTGGTCAAGTGGTCAAATGGTCAATGGTCGACTCGTCAAGTGGTCAAATTGTCCAGTGGACAATGGTTAAGTGGTCAAGTGGTCAAGTGGTCAGTGGTCAAGTGGTCAAGTGGTCAATGGTCAAGTGGTCAATGGTCGATTGGTCATGTGGCCAAATGGTCCACTGGACAATGGTCAAGTGGTCAAGTGGTAAAGTGGTCAAGTGGTCAGTGGTCAAGTGGTCAATGGTCAAATGGTCAAGTGGTCAAGTGGTCAAGTGGTCAATGGTCAAGTGGGCAATGGTCGACTGGTCAAGTGGTCAAGTGGTCAATGTTCAAGTGATCAATGGCGAAGTGGTCAAAGGTCAAGTGGTCAAGTGGTCAATGGTCAATGGTCAATGGTCAAATGGTCAAGTGGTCAAGTGGTCAATGGTCAAGTGGTCAATGGTCAAGTGGTCAAGTGGTCAAGTGGTCAAGTGGTCAATGGTCAAATGGTCAAGTGGTCAAGTGGTCAAGTGGTCAATGGTCAAATGGTCAAGTGGTCAAGTGGTCAATGGTCAAGTGGTCAATGGTCAAGTGGACAAGTGTTCAAGTGGTCAATGGTCAAGTGGTCAATGGTAAAGTGGTCAAGTGGTCAAGTGGTCAAGTGGTCAATGGTCAAGTGGTCAATGGTCAAGTGGACAAGTGTTCAAGTGGTCAATGGTCAAGTGGTCAATGGTAAAGTGGTCAAGTGGTCAAGTGGTCAATGGTCACATGGTCAGGAGGTCAAGTTGTCAAATTGTCAAACGATCAAGTGGTCAATGGTCAAATGATCAAGTGGTCAATGATCAAGTGGTCAAGTGGTCAAGTGGTCAAGTGGTCAAGTGGTCGGTGGTCAAGTGGTCAATGGTCAAGTGGTCAAGTGGTCAAGTGGTCAATGGTCAAATGGTCAAGTGGTCAAGTGGTCAAGTGGTCAAGTGGTCAAGTGGTAAGTGGTCAAGTGGTCAAGTGGTCAAGTGATCAAGTGGTCAACTGGTCAGTGGTCAAGTGGTCAAGTGGTCAATGGTCAATGGTCAAGTGGTCAATGGTCAAGTGGTCAAGTGGTCAAGTGTTCAAGTGGTCATGTGGTCAATGGTCAATGGTCAAATGGTCAAGTGGTCAGTGGTCAAGTGGTCAATGGTCAAATGGTTAAGTGGTCAATGGTCGACTGGACAATGGTCAAGTGGTCAAGTGGTCAAGTGGTAAAGTGGTCAAGTGGTCAGTGGTCAAGTGGTCAATGGTCAAATGGTCAACTGGTCAATGGTCGACTGGTCAAGTGGTCAAATGGTCCAGTGGACAATGTTCAAGTGGTCAAGTGGTCAAGTGGTCAAATGGTCAATGGTCGACTCGTCAAGTGGTCAAATTGTCCAGTGGACAATGGTTAAGTGGTCAAGTGGTCAAGTGGTCAAGTGGTCAGTGGTCAAGTGGTCAAGTGGTCAAGTGGTCAAGTGGTCAGTGGTCAAGTGGTCAGTGGTCAATGGTCAAGTGGTCAAGTGGTCAATTGTCAATGGTCAAATGGTCAAGTGGTCAATGGTCGACTGGTCAAATGGTCAAGTGGTCAATGGTCGACTGGTCAAATGGTCAGTGGTCAAGTGGTCAATGGTCAAATGGTCAAGTTGTCAAGTGGTCAAGTGGTCAATGGTCAAGTGGTCAAGTGGTCAAGTGGTCAAGTGGTCAATGGTCAATGGTCAAATGGTCAAGTGGTCAATGGTCGACTGGTCAAGTGGTCAAGTGGTCAAATGGTCAGTAGTCAAGTGGTCAATGGCCAAATGGTCAAATGGTCCAGTAGACAATGGTCAAGTGGTCAAGTGGTCAATGGTCAAGTGGTCAATGGTCGACTGGTCAAATGGTCAAGTGGTCATGTGGTCAAGTGGTCAAGTGGTCAAGTGGTCAATGGTCAAGTGGTCAAGTGGTCAAGTGGTCAAGTGGTCAAGTGGTCAGTGGTCAAATGGTCAAGTGGTCAAGTGGTCAAGTGGTCAGTGGTCAAGTGGTCAATGGTCAAGTGGTCAAGTGGTCAAGTGGTCAATGGTCAATGGTCAAATGGTCACGTGGTCAATGGTCGACTGGTCAAATGGTCAGTGGTCAAGTGGTCAATGGTCAAATGGTCAAGTTGTCAAGTGGTCAAGTGGTCAATGGTCAAATGGTCAAGTTGTCAAGTGGTCAAGTGGTCAATGGTCAAGTGGTCAAGTGGTCAAGTGGTCAAATGGTCCAGTGGTCAAGTGGTAAAGTGGTCAAGTGGTCAGTGGTCAAGTGGTCAATGGTCAAATGGTCAACTGGTCAATGGTCGACTGGTCTAGTGGTGAAATGGTCCAGTGGACAATGTTCAAGTGGTCAAGTGGTCAAGTGGTCAAATGGTCAATGGTCGACTCGTCAAGTGGTCAAATTGTCCAGTGGACAATGGTTAAGTGGTCAAGTGGTCAAGTGGTCAGTGGTCAAGTGGTCAAGTGGTCAATGGTCAAGTGGTCAATGGTCGATTGGTCATGTGGCCAAATGGTCCACTGGACAATGGTCAAGTGGTCAAGTGGTAAAGTGGTCAAGTGGTCAGTGGTCAAGTGGTCAATGGTCAAATGGTCAAGTGGTCAAGTGGTCAATGGTCAAGTGGGCAATGGTCGACTGGTCAAGTGGTCAAGTGGTCAATGTTCAAGTGATCAATGGCGAAGTGGTCAAAGGTCAAGTGGTCAAGTGGTCAATGGTCAATGGTCAATGGTCAAATGGTCAAGTGGTCAAGTGGTCAATGGTCAAGTGGTCAAGTGGTCAAGTGGTCAAGTGGTCAATGGTCAAATGGTCAAGTGGTCAAGTGGTCAAGTGGTCAATGGTCAAATGGTCAAGTGGTCAAGTGGTCAATGGTCAAGTGGTCAATGGTCAAGTGGACAAGTGTTCAAGTGGTCAATGGTCAAGTGGTCAATGATCAAGTGGTCAAGTGGTCAAGTGGTCAAGTGGTCAAGTGGTCGGTGGTCAAGTGGTCAAATGGTGAAGTGGTCATGTGGTCAATGGTCAAGTGGTCAAGTGGTCAAGTGGTCAATGGTCAAGTAGTCAGTGGTCAAGTGGTGAAGTGGTCAAGTGTTCAAGTGGTCAAGTGGTCAATGGTCAAATGGTCAAGTGGTCAAGTGGTCAATGGTCAAGTGGTCAATGGTCAAGTGGACAAGTGTTCAAGTGGTCAATGGTCAAGTGGTCAATGGTAAAGTGGTCAAGTGGTCAAGTGGTCAATGGTCACATGGTCAAGTGGTCATATGGTCAGGAGGTCAAGTTGTCAAATTGTCAAACGATCAAGTGGTCAATGGTCAAATGATCAAGTGGTCAATGATCAAGTGGTCAAGTGGTCAAGTGGTCAAGTGGTCGGTGGTCAAGTGGTCAATGGTCAAGTGTTCAAGTGGTCAAGTGGTCAATGGTCAAATGGTCAAGTGGTCAAGTGGTCAAGTGGTCAAGTGGTCAAGTGGTAAGTGGTCAAGTGGTCAAGTGATCAAGTGGTCAACTGGTCAGTGGTCAAGTGGTCAAGTGGTCAATGGTCAATGGTCAAATGGTGAAGTGGTCATGTGGTCAATGGTCAAGTGGTCGATGGTCGACTGGTCAAGTGGACAATGGTAAAGTGGTCAAGTGGTCAGTGATTAAGTGGTCAATGGTCCAGTGGACAATGGTCAAGTGGTCAATGGTCAATGGTCATGTGGTCAAGTGGTCAAGTGGTCAAGTGGTCAAGTGGTCAGTGGTCAAGTGGTCAAGTGGTCAAGTGGTCAAGTGGTCAGTGGTCAATGGTCAAGTAGTCAGTGGTCAAGTGGTCAAGTGGTCAAATGGTCAAGTGGTCAAGTGGTCAATGGTCAAGTGGTCAAGTGGTCAATGGTCAAGTGGTCAAGTGGTGAAGTAGTCAAGTGGTCAAGTGGTCAATGGTCAAATGGTCCAGTGGTCAATGGTCGACAGGTCAATGGTCATGTTGTCAATGGTCAAATGGTCAAGTAGTCAAGTGGTCAAGTGGTCAAATGGTCAAATGGTCAAATGGTCAAATGGTCAAATGGTCAAGTGGTCAAGTGGTCAAGTGGTCAAGTGGTCAAATGGTCAAGTGGTCAAATGGTCAAGTGGTCAAGTGGTCAATGGTCAAGCGGTCAAGTGGTCAATTGGTCAAGTGGTCAAATGGTCAGTGGTCATGTGGTCAGTGGTCAAGAGGTCAATGGTCAAGTGGTCAAGTGGTCAAGTGGTCAAGTGGTCAATGGTCATTGGTCAAATGGTCATTGGTCAAATGGTCATGTGGTCAAATGGTCAATGGTCAAGTGGTCAAGTGGTCAAGTGTTCAAGTGGTCATGTGGTCAATGGTCAATGGTCAAATGGTCAAGTGGTCAGTGGTCAAGTGGTCAATGGTCAAATGGTTAAGTGGTCAATGGTCGACTGGACAATGGTCAAGTGGTCAAGTGGTCAAGTGGTAAAGTGGTCAAGTGGTCAGTGGTCAAGTGGTCAATGGCCAAATGGTCAACTGGTCAATGGTCGACTGGTCAAGTGGTCAAATGGTCCAGTGGACAATGTTCAAGTGGTCAAGTGGTCAAGTGGTCAAATGGTCAATGGTCGACTCGTCAAGTGGTCAAATTGTCCAGTGGACAATGGTTAAGTGGTCAAGTGGTCAGTGGTCAAGTGGTCAAGTGGTCAAGTGGTCAAGTGGTCAGTGGTCAAGTGGTCAATGGTCAAGTGGTCAAGTGGTCATGTGGTCAAGTGGTCAAGTGGTCAAGTGGTCAATGGTCAAGTGGTCAAGTGTTCAAGTGGTCAAGTGGTCAAGTGGTCAGTGGTCAAATGGTCAATGGTCAAATGGTCACGTGGTCAATGGTCGACTGGTCAAATGGTCAGTGGTCAAGTGGTCAATGCTCAAATGGTCAAGTTGTCAAGTGGTCAAGTGGTCAATGGTCAAATGGTCAAGTTGTCAAGTGGTCAAGTGGTCAATGGTCAAGTGGTCAAGTGGTCAAGTGGTCAAATGGTCCAGTGGTCAAGTGGTAAAGTGGTCAAGTGGTTAAATGGTCAGTGGTCAAGTGGTCAAGTGGTCAAATGGTCAAGTGGTCAACTGGTCAATGGTCAAGTGGTCAAGTGGTCAAGTGGTCAGTGGTCAAGTGGTCAATGGTCAAATGGTCAAGTGGTCAATGGTCGACTGGTCAAGTGGCCAAATGGTCCAGTTGTCAAGTGGTCAAGTGGTCAAGTGGTCAGTGGTCAAGTGGTCAATGGTCAAATGGTCAAGTGGTCAATGGTCGACTGGTCAAGTGGCCAAATGGTCCAGTGGACAATGGTCAAGTGGTCAAGTGGTCAGTGTTCAAGTGGTCAAGTGGTCAGTGGTCAAGTGGTCAATGGTCAAGTGTTCAAGTGGTCAAGTGGTCAATGGTCAATGGTCAATGGTCAATGGTCAAATGGTCAAGTGGTCAATGGTCCACTGGTCAAATGGTCAATGGTCAAGTGGTCAATGGACAAGTGGTCAAGTGTTCAAGTGGTCAAGTGGTCAGTGGTCAAATGGTCAAGTGGTCAAGTGGTCAAGTGGTCAAGTGGTCAGTGGTCAAGTGGTGAAGTGGTCAAGTGGTGAAGTGGTCAAGTGGTCATGTGGTCAATGGTCAAGTGGTCAATGGTCGATTGGTCAAGTGGCCAAATGGTCAAGTGGTCAATGGTCGACTGGTAAAGTGGTCAAATGGTCCAGTGGACAATGGTCAAGTGGTCAATGGTCAAATGGTCAAGTGGTCAATGGTCGACTGGTCAAGTGGTCAAATGGTCCAGTAGTCAGGTGGTCAATGGTCAAGTGGTCAAGTTGTCAAGTGGTCAAGTGGTCAAATGGTCAGTGGTCAAGTGGTCAATGGTCAAATGGTCAAGTGGTCAACTGGTCATGTGGTCAAGTGGACAAGTGGTCAAGTGGTCAGTGGTCAAGTGGTCAAGTGGTCAAGTGGTCAAGTGGTCAAGTGGTCAAGTGGTCATTTTTCAAGTTGTCAAGTGATCAATGGTCAATGGTCAAATGGTCAAGTGGTCAAGTGGTCTTGTGGTCAATGGTCAAGTGGTCAATGGTCGATTGTTCAAGTGGCCAAATGGTCCAGTGGACAATGGTCAAGTGGTCAAGTGGTAAAGTGGTCAAGTGGCCAGTGGTCAAGTGGTCAATGGTCAAGTGGTCAAGTGGTCAAGTGGTCAGTGGTCAAGTGGTCAAGTGGTCAATGGTCAATGGTCAAATGGTCAAGTGGTCAAGTGGTCAAGTGGTCAATGGTCAAGTGGTCAATGGTCAAGTGGTCAATGGTCAAGTGGTCAATGGTCAGTGGTCAAATGGTCAAGTGGTCAATTGGTCAAGTGGTCAAGTGGTCAATTGTTCAAGTGGTCAAGTGGTCAATGGTCATGTGGTCAAGTGGTCAAGTGGTAAATGGTCAATGGTCAAGTGGTCAAGTGGTCAAGTGGTCAATGGTCAAGTGGTCAATGGTCAAGTGTTCAAGTGGTCAATTGGTCAATGGTCAATGGTCAATGGTCAAATGTTCAAGTGGTCACGTGGTCAGTGGTCAAGTGGTCAATGGTCAAATGGTCAAATGGTCAAGTGGTCAATGGTCGACTGGTCAAGTGGTCAATGGTCGACTCGTCAAGTGGTCAAATTGTCAGTGGTCAAGTGGTCAATGGTCAAGTGGTCAAGTGGTCAAGTGGTAAATGGTCAATGGTCAAGTGGTCAAGTGGTCAAGTGGTCAATGGTCAAGTGGTCATGTGGTCAAGTGGTCAAGTGGTCAGTGGTCAAGTGGTCAATGGTAAAATGGTCAAGTGGTCAATGGTAAAATGGTCAAGTGGTCAAGTGGTCAAGTGGTCAAGTGGTAAAGTGGTCAAGGGGTCAGTGGTCAAGTGGTCAATGGTCAAATGGTCAAGTGGTCAATGGTCGACTCGTCAAGTGGTCAAATGGTCCAGTGGGCAAGTGGTCAAGTGGTCAAATGGTCAGTGGTCAAGTGGTCAATGGTCAAGTGGTCAATGGTCAAGTGGTCAAGTGGTCAAGTGGTAAATGGTCAATGGTCAATGGTCAAGTGGTCAAGTGGTCAAGTGGTCAGTGGTCATGTGGTCAATGGACAAGTGGTCAAGTGGTCAAGTGGTCAATGGACAAGTGGTCAATGGTCGACTGGTCAAGTGGTCAATGGTCGACTCGTCAAGTGGTCAAATGGTCCAGTGGGCAAGTGGTCAAGTGGTCAAATGGTCAGTGGTCAAGTGGTCAATGGTCAAGTGGTCAATGGTCAAGTGGTCAAGTGGTCAATTGTTCAAGTGGTCAAATGGTCAAATGGTCAAGTGGTCAAGTTGTCATATTGTCAAACGATCAAGTGGTCAAGTGGTCAATGATCAAGTGGTCAATGGTCAAGTGCTGAAGTGGTCAAGTGGTTAAGTGGTCAGTGGTCAAGTGGTCAATGGTCAAGTGGTCAATGGTCAAATGGTCAAGTGGTCAAGTGGTCAAGTGGTCAATGGTCAAATGGACAAGTGGTCAAGTTGACATATTGTCAAACGATCAAGTGGTCAAGTGGTCAATGATCAAGTGGTCAAGTGGTCAAGTGGTCAAATGGTCAGTGGTCAAGTGGTCAATGGACAAGTGGTCAAGTGGTCAAGTGGTAAATGGTGAATGGTCAAGTGGTCAAGTGGTCAAGTGGTCAATGGTCAAGTGGTCATGTGGTCAAGTGGTCAAGTGGTCAGTGGTCAAGTGGTCAAGTGGTAAAGTGGTCAAGTGGTCAAGTGGTCAGTGGTCAGGTGGTCAAGTGGTCAAATGGTCCAGTGGTCAATGGTCAAGTGGTCAATGGTCAAGTGGTCAATGGTCAAGTGGTCAATGGTCAAGTGGTCAAGTGGTCAGTGGTCAAATGGTCAAGTGGTCAAGTGGTCAAGTGGTCAGTGGTCAAGTGGTCAAGTGGTCAATGGTCAATGGTCAAATGGTCAAGTGGTCAAGTGGTCAAGTGGTCAATGGTCAAGTGGTCAATGGTCAAGTGGTCAATGGTCAAGTGGTCAATGGTCAGTGGTCAAATGGTCAAGTGGTCAATTGGTCAAGTGGTCAAGTGGTCAATTGTTCAAGTGGTCAAGTGGTCAATGGTCATGTGGTCAAGTGGTCAAGTGGTAAATGGTCAATGGTCAAGTGGTCAAGTGGTCAAGTGGTCAATGGTCAAGTGGTCAATGGTCAAGTGTTCAAGTGGTCAATTGGTCAATGGTCAATGGTCAATGGTCAAATGTTCAAGTGGTCACGTGGTCAATGGTCAAGTGGTCAATGGTCCACTGGTCAAATGGTCAGTGGGCAAGTGGCCAGTGGTCAAGTGGTCAATGGTCAAATGGTCAAGTGGTCAAGTGGTCACGTGGTCAATGGTCAAGTGGTCAATGGTCAAGTGGTCATTGGACAAGTGGTCAAGTGTTCAAGTGGTCAAGTGGTCAGTGGTCAAATGGTCAAGTGGTCAAGTGGTCAAGTGGTCAAGTGGTCAGTGGTCAAGTGGTCAAGTGGTCAATGGTCAATGGTGAAATGGTCAAGTGGTCAAGTGGTCATGTGGTCAATGGTCAAGTGGTCAATGGTCGATTGGTCAAGTGGCCAAATGGTCCAGTGGACAATGGTCAAGCGGTCAAGTGGTAAAGTGGTCAAGTGGTCAAGTGGTCAATGGTCAAATGGTCATGTGGTCAAGTGGTCAAGTGGTCAAGTGGTCAATGGTCAAATGGTCAAGTGGTCAAGTTGTCAATGGTCAAGTGGTCAATGGTCAAGTGGTCAATGGTCAAATGGTCAAGTGGTCAATGGTCGACTGGTCAAGTGGTCAAGTGGTCAAGTGGTCAAATGGTCAGTTGTCAAGTGGTCAATGGTCAAATGGTCAAGTGGTCAAGTGGTCAAGTGGTCACTGGTCAATGGTCAAGTGGTCAATGGTCGCCTGGTAATGTGGTCAAATAGTCCAGTGGGCAAGTGGTCAAGTGGTCAAATGGTCAGTGGTCAAGTGGTCAATGGTCAAGTGGTCAATGGTCAAGTGGTCAATGGTCAAGTGGTCAAATGGTCAGTGGTCAAGTGGTCAATGGTCAAATGGTCAAGTTGTCAAGTTTTCAAGTGGTCAATGGTCAAGTGATCAAGTGGTCAAGTGGTCAAATGGTCCAGTGGTCAAGTGGTCTATGGTCAAGTGGTCAAGTGGTCAAGTGGTCAAATGGTCAGTGGTCAAGTGGTCGAGTGGTCAAATGGTCAAGTGGTCAACTGGTCAACGGTCAAGTGGTCAAGTGGTCAAGTGGTCAGTGGTCAAGTGGTCAATGGTCAAATGGTCAAGTGGTCAATGGTCGACTGGTCAAGTGGCCAAATGGTCCAGTGGACAATGGTCAAGTGGTCAAGTGGTCAATGGACAAGTGGTCAAGTGTTCAAGTGGTCAAGTGGTCAGTGGTCAAATGGTCAAGTGGTCAAGTGGTCAAGTGGTCAAGTGGTCAAGTGGTCAGTGGTCAAGTGGTCAAGTGGTCAATGGTCAATGGTGAAATGGTCAAGTGGTCAAGTGGTCATGTGGTCAATGGTCAAGTGGTCAATGGTCGATTGGTCAAGTGGCCAAATGGTCCAGTGGACAATGGTCAAGCGGTCAAGTGGTAAAGTGGTCAAGTGGTCAAGTGGTCAATGGTCAAATGGTCATGTGGTCAAGTGGTCAAGTGGTCAAGTGGTCAATGGTCAAATGGTCAAGTGGTCAAGTGGTCAAGTTGTCAATGGTCAAGTGGTCAATGGTCAAGTGGTCAATGGTCAAGTGGTCAAGTGGTCAGTGGTCAAATGGTCAAGTGGTCAAGTGGTCAAGTGGTCAGTGGTCAAGTGGTCAAGTGGTCAATGGTCAATGGTCAAGTGGTCAAGTGGTCAATGGTCGACTGGTCAAGTGGCCAAATGGTCCAGTGGACAATGGTCAATTGGTCAAGTGGTATAGTGGTCAAGTGGTCAGTGGTCAAGTGGTCAATGGTCAAATGGTTAGGTGGTCAATGGTCGACTGGTCAAGTGGTCAAATGGTCCAGTGGACAATGGTCAAGCGGTCAAGTGGTAAAGTGGTCAAGTGGTCAAGTGGTCAATGGTCAAATGGTCATGTGGTCAAGTGGTCAAGTGGTCAAGTGGTCAATGGTCAAATGGTCAAGTGGTCAAGTGGTCAAGTTGTCAATGGTCAAGTGGTCAATGGTCAAGTGGTCAATGGTCAAATGGTCAAGTGGTCAATGGTCGACTGGTCAAGTGGTCAAATGGTCCAGTGGACAGTGGTCAAGTGGTCAAGTGGTCAACTGGTCAAATGGTCAGTTGTCAAGTGGTCAATGGTCAAATGGTCAAGTGGTCAAGTGGTCAAGTGGTCACTGGTCAATGGTCAAGTGGTCAATGGTCGCCTGGTAAAGTGGTCAAATAGTCCAGTGGGCAAGTGGTCAAGTGGTCAAATGGTCAAGTGGTCAATGGTCGCCTGGTAAAGTGGTCAAATAGTCCAGTGGGCAAGTGGTCAAGTGGTCAAATGGTCAGTGGTCAAGTGGTCAATGGTCAAGTGGTCAATGGTCAAGTGGTCAAATGGTCAGTGGTCAAGTGGTCAATGGTCAAATGGTCAAGTTGTCAAGTTTTCAAGTGGTCAATGGTCAAGTGATCAAGTGGTCAAGTGGTCAAATGGTCCAGTGGTCAAGTGGTCAATGGTCAAGTGGTCAAGTGGTCAAGTGGTCAAATGGTCAGTGGTCAAGTGGTCAAGTGGTCAAATGGTCAAGTGGTCAACTGGTCAACGGTCAAGTGGTCAAGTGGTCAAGTGGTCAGTGGTCAAGTGGTCAATGGTCAAATGGTCAAGTGGTCAATGGTCGACTGGTCAAGTGGCCAAATGGTCCAGTGGACAATGGTCAAGTGGTCAAGTGGTCAGTGTTCAAGTGGTCAAGTGGTCAGTGGTCAAGTGGTCAATGGTCAAGTGTTCAAGTGGTCAATTGGTCAATGGTCAATGGTCAATGGTCAAATGTTCAAGTGGTCACGTGGTCATGGTCAAGTGGTCAATGGTCCACTGGTCAAATGGTCAGTGGTCAAGTGGCCAGTGGTCAAGTGGTCAATGGTCAAATGGTCAAGTGGTCAAGTGTTCAAGTGGTAAAGTGGTCAATGGTCAAATGGTCAAGTGGTCAATGGTCAAATGGTCAAGTGGTCAATGGTCGACTGGTCAAGTGGTCAATGGTCGACTCGTCAAGTGGTCAAATGGTCCACTGGGCAAGTGGTCAAGTGGTCAAATGGTCAGTGGTCAAGTGGTCAAATGGTAAATGGTCAATGGTCAAGTGGTCAAGTGGTCAAGTGGTCAATGGTCAAGTGGTCAATGGTCAAGTGGTCAATGGTCAATGGTCAAGAGGCCAAGTGGTCATGTGGTCAAATGGTCAAGTGGTCAATGGTCGACTGGTCAAGTGGTCAAATGGTCCAGTGGACAATGGTCAAGTGGTCAAGTGGTCCAGTGGTCAAATGGTCAAATGGTCAGTGGTCAAGTGGTCAATGGTCAAATGGTCAAGTGGTCAAGTGGTCAAGTGGTCAATGGTCAAGTGGTCAATGGTCAAGTGGTCAATGGTCAAGTGGTCAAGTGTTCAAGTGGTCAAGTGGTCAGTGGTCAAATGGTCAAATGGTCAAGTGGTAAAGTGGTCAAGTGGTCAGTGGTCAGGTGGTCAAGTGGTCAAATGGTCCAGTGGTCAATGGTCAAGTGGTCAATGGTCAAATGGTCAAGTGGTCAATGGTCGACTGGTCAAGTGGTCAAATGGTCCAGTGGACAATGGTCAAGTGGTCAAGTGGTCAAGTGGTCAAATGGTCAGTTGTCAAGTGGTCAATGGTCAAATGGTCAAGTGGTCAAGTGGTCAAGTGGTCAATGGTCAATGGTCAAGTGGTCAATGGTCGCCTGGTAAAGTGGTCAAGTGGTCATGTGGTCAATGGTCAAGTGGTCAATGGTCGATTGGTCAAGTGGTCAAGTGGTCATGTGGTCAAGTGGTCAATGGTCAAGTGGTCAATGGTGAAGTGGTCAAGTGGTCAAGTGGTCAAATGGTCGACTGGTCACGTGGTCAAATGGTCCTGTGGACAATGGTCAAGTGGTCAATGGTCAAATGGTCAAGTGGTCAATGGTCGACTGGTCAAGTGGTCAAATGGTCCAGTGGACAATGGTCGAGTGGTCACGTAGTCAGGTGGTCAAATGGTCAGTGGTCAAGTGGTCAATGGTCAATTGTCAATGGTCAAATGGTCAAGTGGTCAAGTGGTCATGTGGTCAATGGTCAAATGGTCAAGTGGTCAAGTGGTCATGTGGTCAATGGTCAAGTGGTCAATTGTTCAAGTGGTCAAGTGGTCAATGGTCAAGTGGTCAAGTGGTCAAGTGGTAAATGGTCAATGGTCAAGTGGTCAAGTGGTCAAGTGGTCAATGGTCAAGTGGTCAATGGTCAATGGTCAAGAGGCCAAGTGGTCATGTGGTCAAATGGTCAAGTGGTCAATGGTCAAGTGGTCAATGGTCAAGTGGTCAAGTGGTCAAGTGGTCAATGGTCAAATGGTCAAGTGGTCAAGTTGTCATATTGTCAAACGATCAAGTGGTCAAGTGGTCAATGATCAAGTGGTCAATGGTCAAGTGCTGAAATGGTCAAGTGGTTAAGTGGTCAGTGGTCAAGTGGTCAATGGTCAAGTGGTCAATGGTCAAATGGTCAAGTGGTCAAGTGGTCAAGTGGTCAATGGTCAAATGGACAAGTGGTCAAGTTGACATATTGTCAAACGATCAAGTGGTCAAGTGGTCAATGATCAAGTGGTCAAGTGGTCAATGATCAAGTGGTCAAGTGGTCAAGTGGTCAAATGGTCAGTGGTCAAGTGGTCAAGTGGTCAAGTGGTCAATGGTCAAGTGGTCATGTGGTCAAGTGGTCAAGTGGTCAGTGGTGAAGTGGTCAAGTGGTAAAGTGGTCAATGGTCAAATGGTCAAGTGGTCAATGGTCAAATGGTCAAGTGGTCAATGGTCGACTGGTCAAGTGGTCAATGGTCGACTCGTCAAGTGGTCAAATGGTCCACTGGGCAAGTGGTCAAGTGGTCAAATGGTCAGTGGTCAAGTGGTCAAATGGTAAATGGTCAATGGTCAAGTGGTCAAGTGGTCAAGTGGTCAATGGTCAAGTGGTCAATGGTCAATGGTCAAGAGGCCAAGTGGTCATGTGGTCAAATGGTCAAGTGGTCAATGGTCGACTGGTCAAGTGGTCAAATGGTCCAGTGGACAATGGTCAAGTGGTCAAGTGGTCCAGTGGTCAAATGGTCAAATGGTCAGTGGTCAAGTGGTCAATGGTCAAATGGTCAAGTGGTCAATGGTCGACTGGTCAAGTGGTCAAATGGTCCAGTGGACAATGGTCAAGTGGTCAAGTGGTCAAGTGGTCAAATGGTCAGTTGTCAAGTGGTCAATGGTCAAGTGGTCAAGTGGTCAAGTGGTCAATGGTCAAATGGTCAAGTGGTCAAGTTGTCATATTGTCAAACGATCAAGTGGTCAAGTGGTCAATGATCAAGTGGTCAATGGTCAAGTGCTGAAATCGTCAAGTGGTTAAGTGGTCAGTGGTCAAGTGGTCAATGGTCAAGTGGTCAATGGTCAAGTGGTCAAGTGGTCAAGTGGTAAATGGTCAATGGTCAAGTGGTCAAGTGGTCAAGTGGTCAATGGTCAAGTGGTCAATGGTCAAGTGGTCAATGGTCAATGGTCAAGAGGCCAAGTGGTCATGTGGTCAAATGGTCAAGTGGTCAATGGTCAAGTGGTCAATGGTCAAGTGGTCAAGTGGTCAAGTGGTCAATGGTCAAATGGTCAAGTGGTCAAGTTGTCATATTGTCAAACGATCAAGTGGTCAAGTGGTCAATGATCAAGTGGTCAATGGTCAAGTGCTGAAATGGTCAAGTGGTTAAGTGGTCAGTGGTCAAGTGGTCAATGGTCAAGTGGTCAATGGTCAAATGGTCAAGTGGTCAAGTGGTCAAGTGGTCAATGGTCAAATGGACAAGTGGTCAAGTTGACATATTGTCAAACGATCAAGTGGTCAAGTGGTCAATGATCAAGTGGTCAAGTGGTCAATGATCAAGTGGTCAAGTGGTCAAGTGGTCAAATGGTGAGTGGTCAAGTGGTCAAGTGGTCAAGTGGTCAATGGTCAAGTGGTCATGTGGTCAAGTGGTCAAGTGGTCAGTGGTGAAGTGGTCAAGTGGTAAAGTGGTCAATGGTCAAATGGTCAAGTGGTCAATGGTCAAATGGTCAAGTGGTCAATGGTCGACTGGTCAAGTGGTCAATGGTCGACTCGTCAAGTGGTCAAATGGTCCACTGGGCAAGTGGTCCAATGGTCAAATGGTCAGTGGTCAAGTGGTCAAATGGTAAATGGTCAATGGTCAAGTGGTCAAGTGGTCAAGTGGTCAATGGTCAAGTGGTCAATGGTCAATGGTCAAGAGGCCAAGTGGTCATGTGGTCAAATGGTCAAGTGGTCAATGGTCGACTGGTCAAGTGGTCAAATGGTCCAGTGGACAATGGTCAACTGGTCAAGTGGTCCAGTGGTCAAATGGTCAAATGGTCAGTGGTCAAGTGGTCAATGGTCAAATGGTCAAGTGGTCAATGGTCGACTGGTCAAGTGGTCAAATGGTCCAGTGGACAATGGTCAAATGGACAAGTGGTCAAGTTGACATATTGTCAAACGATCAAGTGGTCAAGTGGTCAATGATCAAGTGGTCAAGTGGTCAATGATCAAGTGGTCAAGTGGTCAAGTGGTCAAATGGTCAGTGGTCAAGTGGTCAAGTGGTCAAGTGGTCAATGGTCAAGTGGTCATGTGGTCAAGTGGTCAAGTGGTCAGTGGTGAAGTGGTCAAGTGGTAAAGTGGTCAATGGTCAAATGGTCAAGTGGTCAATGGTCGACTGGTCAAGTGGTCAATGGTCGACTCGTCAATTGGTCAAATGGTCCACTGGGCAAGTGGTCAAGTGGTCAAATGGTCAGTGGTCAAGTGGTCAAATGGTAAATGGTCAATGGTCAAGTGGTCAAGTGGTCAAGTGGTCAATGGTCAAGTGGTCAATGGTCAATGGTCAAGAGGCCAAGTGGTCATGTGGTCAAATGGTCAAGTGGTCAATGGTCGACTGGTCAAGTGGTCAAATGGTCCAGTGGACAATGGTCAAGTGGTCAAGTGGTCAAGTGGTTAAGTGGTCAGTGGTCAAGTGGTCAATGGTCAAGTGGTCAATGGTCAAATGGTCAAGTGGTCAAGTGGTCAAGTGGTCAATGGTCAAATGGACAAGTGGTCAAGTTGACATATTGTCAAACGATCAAGTGGTCAAGTGGTCAATGATCAAGTGGTCAAGTGGTCAATGATCAAGTGGTCAAGTGGTCAAGTGGTCAAATGGTGAGTGGTCAAGTGGTCAAGTGGTCAAGTGGTCAATGGTCAAGTGGCCATGTGGTCAAGTGGTCAAGTGGTCAGTGGTGAAGTGGTCAAGTGGTAAAGTGGTCAATGGTCAAATGGTCAAGTGGTCAATGGTCAAATGGTCAAGTGGTCAATGGTCGACTGGTCAAGTGGTCAATGGTCGACTCGTCAAGTGGTCAAATGGTCCACTGGGCAAGTGGTCCAATGGTCAAATGGTCAGTGGTCAAGTGGTCAAATGGTAAATGGTCAATGGTCAAGTGGTCAAGTGGTCAAGTGGTCAATGGTCAAGTGGTCAATGGTCAATGGTCAAGAGGCCAAGTGGTCATGTGGTCAAATGGTCAAGTGGTCAATGGTCGACTGGTCAAGTGGTCAAATGGTCCAGTGGACAATGGTCAACTGGTCAAGTGGTCCAGTGGTCAAATGGTCAAATGGTCAGTGGTCAAGTGGTCAATGGTCAAATGGTCAAGTGGTCAATGGTCGACTGGTCAAGTGGTCAAATGGTCCAGTGGACAATGGTCAAGTGGTCAAGTGGTCAAGTGGTCAAATGGTCAGTTGTCAAGTGGTCAATGGTCAAATGGTCAAGTGGTCAAGTGGTCAAGTGGTCAATGGTCAATGGTCAAGTGGTCAATGGTCGCCTGGTAAAGTGGTCAAATAGTCCAGTGGGAACGTGGTCAAGTGGTCAAATGGTCAGTGGTCAAGTGGTCAATGGTCAAGTGTTCAATGGTCAAGTGGTCAAATGGTCAGTGGCCAAGTGGTCAATGGTCAAATGGTCAAGTTGTCAAGTGGTCAAGTGGTCAGTGGTCAAGTGGTCAAGTGGTCAAGTGGTCAATGGTCGACTGGTCAAGTGGTCAAGTGGTCAAGTGGTCAAGTGGTCAATGGTCAAATGGTCAAGTGGTCAAGTGGTCAAGTTGTCAATGGTCAAGTGGTCAATGGTCAAGTGGTCAATGGTCAAATGGTCAAGTGGTCAATGGTCGACTGGTCAAGTGGTCAAATGGTCCAGTGGACAGTGGTCAAGTGGTCAAGTGGTCAACTGGTCAAATGGTCAGTTGTCAAGTGGTCAATGGTCAAATGGTCAAGTGGTCAAGTGGTCAAGTGGTCACTGGTCAATGGTCAAGTGGTCAATGGTCGCCTGGTAAAGTGGTCAAATAGTCCAGTGGGCAAGTGGTCAAGTGGTCAAATGGTCAGTGGTCAAGTGGTCAATGGTCAAGTGGTCAATGGTCAAGTGGTCAAATGGTCAGTGGTCAAGTGGTCAATGGTCAAATGGTCAAGTTGTCAAGTTTTCAAGTGGTCAATGGTCAAGTGATCAAGTGGTCAAGTGGTCAAATGGTCAAGTGGTCAATGGTCGACTGGTCAAGTGGTCAAATGGTCCAGTGGACAATGGTCAAGTGGTCAAGTGGTCCAGTGGTCAAATGGTCAAATGGTCAGTGGTCAAGTGGTCAATGGTCAAATGGTCAAGTGGTCAAGTGGTCAAGTGGTCAATGGTCAAGTGGTCAATGGTCAAGTGGTCAATGGTCAAGTGGTCAAGTGTTCAAGTGGTCAAGTGGTCAGTGGTCAAATGGTCAAATGGTCAAGTGGTAAAGTGGTCAAGTGGTCAGTGGTCAGGTGGTCAAGTGGTCAAATGGTCCAGTGGTCAATGGTCAAGTGGTCAATGGTCAAATGGTCAAGTGGTCAATGGTCGACTGGTCAAGTGGTCAAATGGTCCAGTGGACAATGGTCAAGTGGTCAAGTGGTCAAGTGGTCAAATGGTCAGTTGTCAAGTGGTCAATGGTCAAATGGTCAAGTGGTCAAGTGGTCAAGTGGTCAATGGTCAATGGTCAAGTGGTCAATGGTCGCCTGGTAAAGTGGTCAAGTGGTCATGTGGTCAATGGTCAAGTGGTCAATGGTCGATTGGTCAAGTGGTCAAGTGGTCATGTGGTCAAGTGGTCAATGGTCAAGTGGTCAATGGTGAAGTGGTCAAGTGGTCAAGTGGTCAAATGGTCGACTGGTCACGTGGTCAAATGGTCCAGTGGACAATGGTCAAGTGGTCAATGGTCAAATGGTCAAGTGGTCAATGGTCGACTGGTCAAGTGGTCAAATGGTCCAGTGGACAATGGTCGAGTGGTCACGTAGTCAGGTGGTCAAATGGTCAGTGGTCAAGTGGTCAATGGTCAATGGTCAATGGTCAAATGGTCAAGTGGTCAAGTGGTCATGTGGTCAATGGTCAATTGGTCAATGGTCGATTGGTCAAGTGGTCACGTGGTCAATGGTCAAGTGGTCAATGGTCCACTGGTCAAATGGTCAGTGGTCAAGTGGCCAGTGGTCAAGTGGTCAAGTTGACATATTGTCAAACGATTAAGTGGTCAATGGTCAATGGTCAATGGTCAATGGTCAAATGGTCAAGTGGTCAAGTGGTCATGTGGTCAATGGTCAAGTGGTCAATTGTTCAAGTGGTCAAGTGGTCAATGGTCAAGTGGTCAAGTGGTCAAGTGGTAAATGGTCAATGGTCAAGTGGTCAAGTGGTCAAGTGGTCAATGGTCAAGTGGTCAATGGTCAATGGTCAAGAGGGCAAGTGGTCATGTGGTCAAATGGTCAAGTGGTCAATGGTCAAGTGGTCAATGGTCAAGTGGTCAAGTGGTCAAGTGGTCAAGTGGTCAATGGTCAAATGGTCAAGTGGTCAAGTTGTCTTTTTGCAAACGATCAAGTGGTCAAGTGGTCAATGATCAAGTGGTCAATGGTCAAGTGCTGAAGTGGTCAAGTGGTTAAGTGGTCAGTGGTCAAGTGGTCAATGGTCAAGTGGTCAATGGTCAAATGGTCAAGTGGTCAAGTGGTCAAGTGGTCAATGGTCAAATGGACAAGTGGTCAAGTTGACATATTGTCAAACGATCAAGTGGTCAAGTGGTCAATGATCAAGTGGTCAAGTGGTCAATGATCAAGTGGTCAAGTGGTCAAGTGGTCAAATGGTCAGTGGTCAAGTGGTCAAGTGGTCAAGTGGTCAATGGTCAAGTGGTCATGTGGTCAAGTGGTCAAGTGGTCAGTGGTGAAGTGCTCAAGTGGTAAAGTGGTCAATGGTCAAATGGTCAAGTGGTCAATGGTCAAATGGTCAAGTGGTCAATGGTCGACTGGTCAAGTGGTCAATGGTCGACTCGTCAAGTGGTCAAATGGTCCACTGGGCAAGTGGTCAAGTGGTCAAATGGTCAGTGGTCAAGTGGTCAAGTGGTAAATGGTCAATGGTCAAGTGGTCAAGTGGTCAAGTGGTCAATGGTCAAGTGGTCAATGGTCAATGGTCAAGAGGCCAAGTGGTCATGTGGTCAAATGGTCAAGTGGTCAATGGTCGACTGGTCAAGTGGTCAAATGGTCCAGTGGACAATGGTCAAGTGGTCAAGTGGTCCAGTGGTCAAATGGTCAAATGGTCAGTGGTCAAGTGGTCAATGGTCAAATGGTCAAGTGGTCAAGTGGTCAAGTGGTCAGTGGTCAGGTGGTCAAGTGGTCAAATGGTCCAGTGGTCAATGGTCAAGTGGTCAAGTGGTCAATGGTCGACTGGTCAAATGGTCAAGTGGTCATGTGGTCAAGTGGTCAAGTGGTCAAGTGGTCAGTGGTCAAATGGTCAAGTGGTCAAGTGGTCAAGTGGTCAGTGGTCAAGTGGTCAATGGTCAAGTGGTCAAGTAGTCAAGTGGTCAATGGTCAATGGTCAAATGGTCACGTGGTCAATGGTCGACTGGTCAAATGGTCAGTGGTCAAGTGGTCAACGGTCAAATGGTCAAGTTGTCAAGTGGTCAAGTGGTCAATGGTCAAGTGGTCAAGTGGTCAAATGGTCAGTGGTCAAGTGGTCAATGGTCAAATGGTCAAGTTGTCAAGTGGTCAAGTGGTCAGTGGTCAAGTGGTCAAGTGGTCAAGTGGTCAATGGTCGACTGGTCAAGTGGTCAAATGGTCCAGTGGACAATGGTCGAGTGGTCAAGTAGTCAGGTGGTCAAATGGTCAGTGGTCAAGTGGTCAATGGTCAATGGTCAATGGTCAAATGGTCAAGTGGTCAAGTGGTCATGTGGTCAATGGTCAAGTGGTCAATATTCAGTGGTCAAGTGGTCAATGGTCAAGTGGTCAATGGTCAAGTGGTCAAATGGTCAGTGGTCAAGTGGTCAATGGTCAAATGGTCATGTTGTCAAGTGGTCAAGTGGTCAATGGTCAAGTGGTCAAGTGGTCAAGTGGTCAATGGTCAAGTGGTCAAGTGGTGAAGTGGTCAAATGGTCCAGTGGTCAAATGGTCCAGTGGTCAAATGGTCAAGTGGTCAAGTGGTCAAGTGGTCAGTGGTCAGTGGTCAGTGGTCAAGTGGTCAATGGTCAATGGTCAAATGCTCAAATGGTCAAGTGGTCAAGTGGTCAATGGTCAAGTGGTCATGTGGTGAAGTGGTCAAGTGGTCAAGTGGTCAAGTGGTCAAGTGGTCAAGTGGTCAAGTGGTAAGTGGTCAAGTGGTCAAGTGGTCAATGGTCAAGTGATCAAGTGGTCAAGTGGTCAGTGGTCAAGTGGTCAATGGTCGACTGGTCAAATGGTCAGTGGTCAATGGTCGACTGGTCAAATGGTCAGTGGTCAAGTGGTCAATGGGCAAATGGTCAAGTTGTCAAGTGGTCAAGTGGTCAAGTGGTCAATGGTCAAGTGGTCAAGTGGTGAAGTGGTCAAATGGTCCAGTGGTCAAATGGTCCAGTGGTCAAATGGTCAAGTGGTCAAGTGGTCAAGTGGTCAGTGGTCAGTGGTCAATGGTCAAGTGGTCAATGGTCAATGGTCAAATGCTCAAATGGTAAAGTGGTCAAGTGGTCAGTGGTCAAGTGGTCAATGGTCAAATGGTCAAGTGGTCAATGGTCGACTGGTCAAGTGGTCAAATGGTCCAGTGGACAATGGTTAAGTGGTCAAGTGGTGAAGTGGTGAAGTGGTCAAGTTGTCAGTGGTCAAGTGGTCAACGGTCAAGTGGTCAAGTGGTCAATGGTCAAGTGGTCAATGGTCAATTGGTCAAGTGGCCAAATGGTCGACTGGACAATGGTCAAGTGGTCAATTGGTCAAGTGGTCAAGTGGTCAGTGGTCAAGTGGTCAATGGTCAAATGGTCAACTGGTCAATGGTCGGCTGGTCAAGTGGTCAAATGGTCCAGTGGACAATGTTCAAGTGGTCAAGTGGTCAAGTGGTAAAGTGGTCAAGTGGTCAGTGGTCAAGGGGGCAATGGTCAAATGGTCAAGTGGTCAATGGACGACTGGTCAAGTGGTCAAATGGTCCAGTGGACAATGGTTAAGTGGTCAAGTGGTCAAGTGGTCAATTGTCAATGGTCAAATGGTCAAGTGGTCAATGGTCGACTGGTCAAATGGTCAAGTGGTCAATGGTCGACTGGTCAAATGGTCAGTGGTCAAGTGGTCAATGGTCAAATGGTCAAGTTGTCAAGTGGTCAAGTGGTCAATGGTCAATGGTCAAATGGTCAAGTGGTCAATGGTCGACTGGTCAAGTGGTCAAGTGGTCAAATGGTCAGTAGTCAAGTGGTCAATGGTCAAATGGTCAAATGGTCCAGTAGACAATGGTCAAGTGGTCAAGTGGTCAATGGTCAAGTGGTCAATGGTCGACTGGTCAAATGGTCAAGTGGTCATGTGGTCAAGTGGTCAAGTGGTCAAGTGGTCAATGGTCAAGTGGTCAATGGTCGACTGGTCAAGTGGTCAAATGGTCCAGTGGACAATGGTTAAGTGGTCAAGTGGTGAAGTGGTCAAGTTGTCAACGGTCAAGTGGTCAAGTGGTCAATGGTCAAGTGGTCAATGGTCAATTTGTCAAGTGGCCAAATGGTCGACTGGACAATGGTCAAGTGGTCAAGTGGTCAAGTGGTCAAGTGGTCAGTGGTCAAGTGGTCAATGGTCAAATGGTCAACTGGTCAATGGTCGACTGGTCAAGTGGTCAAATGGTCCAGTGGACAAAGTTCAAGTGGTCAAGTGGTCAAGTGGTATAGTGGTCAAGTGGTCAGTGGTCAAGGGGTCAATGGTCAAATGGTCAAGTGGTCAATGGTCGACTGGTCAAGTGGTCAAGTGGTCAAATGGTCAGTAGTCAAGTGGTCAATGGTCAAATGGTCAAATGGTCCAGTAGACAATGGTCAAGTGGTCAAGTGGTCAATGGTCAAGTGGTCAATGGTCGACTGGTCAAATGGTCAAGTGGTCATGTGGTCAAGTGGTCAAGTGGTCAAGTGGTCAATGGTCAAGTGGTCAAGTGTTCAAGTGGTCAATGGTCAATCGTCAAATGGTCACGTGGTCAATGGTCGACTGGTCAAATGGTCAGTGGTCAAGTGGTCAATGGTCAAATGGTCAAGTTGTCAAGTGGTCAAGTGGTCAATGGTCAATCGTCAAATGGTCACGTGGTCAATGGTCGACTGGTCAAATGGTCAAGTGGTCAAGTGATCAATGGCCAAGTGGTCAATGGTCGACTGGTCAAATTTTTAGTGGTCAAGTGGTCAATGTTCAAATAGTCAAGTGGTCAAGTTGTCAAGTGGTCAATGGTCAAGTGGTCAAGTGTTCAAGTGGTCAAGTGGTCAGTGGTCAAATGGTCAAGTGGTCAAGAGGTCAAGTGGTCAGTGGTCAAGTGGTCAAGTGGTCAAGAGGTCAATGGTCAATGGTAAAATGGTCAAGAGGTCAAGGGGTCATGTGGTCAATGGTCAAGTGGTCAATGGTCGACTGGTCAAGTGGTCAAATGGTCCAGTGGACAATGGTCAAGTTGTCAAGTGGTCAAGTGGTCAATGGTCAAGTGGTCAGTGGTCAAGTGGTCAAGTGGTCAAATGGTCAATGGTCAAGTGGTCAATGGTCGACTGATCAAGTGGTCAAATGGTCCAGTGGACAATGGTCAAGTGGTCAAATGGTCAAATGGTCAAGTGGCCAAATGGTCAGTGGTCAAGAGGTCAATGGTCAAATGGCTAAGTGGTCAAGTGGTCAAATGGTCAAGTGGTCAATGGTCCACAGGTCAATGGTCGTCTGGTCAAGTGGTCAAGTGGTCAAATGATCCAGTGGTCAAGTGGTCAATGGTCAAGTGGTCAAGTGGTCAAGTGGTCAAATGGTCAGTGGTCAAGTGGTCAATGGTCAAATGGTCAAGTGGTCAAGTGGTCAAGTGGTCAAGTGGTCAAATGGTCAGTGGTCAAGTGGTCAAGTGGTCAATGGTCAAGTGGTCAATGGTCAAGTGGTCAATGGTGAAGTGGTCAGTGGTCAAGTGGACAAGTGGTCAAGTGGTGAGTGGGCAAGTGGTCAATGGTCAAGTGGTCAAGTGGTCAATGGTCAATGGTCAATGGTCAAATGGTCAAGTGGTCAAGTGGTCAAGTGGTCAATGGTCAAGAGTTCAATGGTCAAGTGGTCAAGTGGTCAAGTGGTCAAGTGGTCAAGTGGTCAATGGTCATTGGTCAAATGGTCATTGGTCAAATGGTCATGTGGTCAAATGGTCAATGGTCAAGTGGTCAATGGTCAAGTGGTCAAGTGGTCAAGTGGTCAATGGTCAAATGGTCAAATGGTCAAGTGGTCAAGTTGTCATATTGTCAAACGATCAAGTGGTCAAGTGGTCAATGATCAAGTGGTCAATGGTCAAGTGCTGAAGTGGTCAAGTGGTCAAGTGGTCAGTGGTCAAGTGGTCAATGGTCAAGTGGTCAATGGTCAAATGGTCAAGTGGTCAAGTGGTCAAGTGGTCAATGGTCAAGTGGTCATGTGGTCAAGTGGTCAAGTGGTCAGTGGTCAAGTGGTCAAGTGGTAAAGTGGTCAAGGGGTCAGTGGTCAAGTGGTCAATGGTCAAATGGTCAAGTGGTCAATGGTCAAATGGTCAAGTGGTCAATGGTCGACTGGTCAAGTGGTCAATGGTCGACTCGTCAAGTGGTCAAATGGTCCAGTAGGCAAGTGGTCAAGTGGTCAAATGGTCAGTGGTCAAGTGGTCAATGGTCAAGTGGTCAAGTGGTCAATTGGTAAATGGTCAATGGTCAAGTGGTCAAGTGGTCATGTGGTCAAATGGTCAAGTGGTCAATGGTCGACTGGTCAAGTGGCCAAATGGTCCAGTGGACAATGGTCAAGTGGTCAAGTGGTCAAGTGGTAAAGTGGTCAAGGGGTCAGTGGTCAAGTGACAATGGTCAAATGGTCAAGTGGTCAATGGTCAAATGGTCAAGTGGTCAATGTTCGACTGGTCAAGTGGTCAATGGTCGACTCGTCAAGTGGTCAAATGGTCCAGTAGGCAAGTGGTCAAGTGGTCAAATGGTCAGTGGTCAAGTGGTCAATGGTCAAGTGGTCAAGTGGTCAATTGGTAAATGGTCAATGGTCAAGTGGTCAAGTGGTCAAGTGGTCAATGGTCAAGAGGCCAAGTGGTCATGTGGTCAAATGGTCCAGTGGACAATGGTCAAGTGGTCAAGTGGTCAAGTGGTCAAATGGTCAGTTGTCAAGTGGTCAATGGTCAAATGGTCAAGTGATCAAGTGGTCAAGTGGTCAATGGTCAATGGTCAAGTGGTCAATGGTCGCCTGGTAAAGTGGTAAAATAGTCCAGTGGGCAAGTGGTCAAGTGGTCAAATGGTCAGGGGTCAAGTGGTCAATGGTCAAGTGGTCAATGGTCAAGTGGTCAATGGTCAAGTGGTCAAATGGTCAGTGGTCAAGTGGTCAATGGTCAAATGGTCAAGTTGTCAAGTGGTCAAATGGTCAAGTGGTCAACTGGTCAATGGTCAACTGGTCAAGTGGTCAGTGGTCAAGTGGTCAATGGTCAAATGGTCAAGTGGTCAATGGTCGACTGGTCAAGTGGTCAAATGGTCAAGAGGTCAAGTTGTCAAATTGTCAAACGATCAAGTGGTCAATTGACAAATGGCCAAGTGGTCAAATTGTCAATTGGTCAAGTTGTCATATTGTCAAACGATCAAGTGGTCTAGTGGTCAATGGTCAAGTGGTCAAGTGGTCAAGTGGGCAATGGTCAAATGGTCAAGTGGTCAAGTGGTCAATGGTCAAGTGGTCAATGGTCAAGTGGTCAATGGTCAATGGTCAAATGGTCAAGTGGTCAAGTGGTCAATGGTCAAGTGGTCAATGGTCGACTGGTCAAGTGGTCAAGTGGTCAAATGGTCCAGTGGTGAAGTGGTCAATGGTCAGTGGTCAAGTGGTCAAGTGGTGAAGTGGTCAAGTGGTCAAGTGGTCAAGTGGTCAAGTGGTCGGTGGTATAGTGGTCAATGGTCAAGTGGTGAAGTGGTCAAGTGGTCAAGTGTGCAAGTGGTCAAGTGGTCAATGGTCAAATGGTCAAGTGGTCAAGTGGTCAATGGTCAAGTGGTCAATGGTCAAGTGGACAAGTGTTCAAGTGGTCAATGGTCAAGTGGTCAATGGTAAAGTGGTCAAGTGGTCAAGTGGTCAATGGTCACATGGTCAAGTGGTCATATGGTCAGGAGGTCAAGTTGTCAAATTGTCAAACGATCAAGAGGTCAATGGTCAAATGATCAAGTGGTCAATGATCAAGTGGTCAAGTGTTCAAGTGGTCAAGTGGTCAAGTGGTCGGTGGTTAAGTGGTCAATGGTCAAGTGGTCAAGTGGTCAAGTGGTCAATGGTCAAATGGTCAAATGGTCAAGTGGTCAAGTGGTCAAGTGGTCAAGTGGTCAAGTGGTCAAGTGGTCAAGTGGTCAACTGGTCAGTGGTCAAGTGGTCAATGGTCAAGGGGTCAATGGTCAAGTGGTCAAGTGGTCAATGGTCAAATGGTCAAGTCGTCAAGTGGTCAATGGTCAACTGGTCAAGTGGTCAAGTGGTCAATGGTCAAATGGTCTAGTGGTCAAGTGGTCAAGTGGTCGAATGGTCCAGTGGACAATGGTCAAGTGGTCAATGGTCAATGGTCATGTGGTCAAGTGTTCAAGTGGTCAAGTGGTCAAGGAGTCAAGTGGTCAAGTGGTCAATGGTCAAATGGTCAAGTGGTCAAGTGGTAAAGAGGTCAATGGTCAAGTGGTCAATGGTCAAATGGTGAAGTGATCAAGTGGTCAAATGGTCAGTGGTCAAGTGGTCAATGGTCAAATGAGCAAGTGGTCAAGTGGTCAAGTGGTCAAGTGGTCAATGGTCAAGTGGTCAATGGTCAAGTGGTCAAGTGGTCAATGGTCAAGTGGTCAAGTGGTGAAGTAGTCAAGTGGTCAAGTGGTCAATGGTCAAATGGTCCAGTGGTCAATGGTCGACAGGTCAATGGTCAAGTTGTCAATGGTCAAATGGTCAAGTAGTCAAGTGGTCAAGTGGTCAAATGGTCAAATGGTCAAATGGTCAAATGGTCAAATGGTCAAGTGGTCAAGTGGTCAAGTGGTCAAGTGGTCAATGGTCATTGGTCAAATGGTCATTGGTCAAATGGTCATGTGGTCAAATGGTCAATGGTCAAGTGGTCAATGGTCAAGTGGTCAAGTGGTCAAGTGTTCAAGTGGTCATGTGGTCAATGGTCAATGGTCAAATGGTCAAGTGGTCAGTGGTCAAGTGGTCAATGGTCAAATGGTTAAGTGGTCAATGGTCGACTGGACAATGGTCAAGTGGTCAAGTGGTCAAGTGGTAAAGTGGTCAAGTGGTCAGTGGTCAAGTGGTCAATGGTCAAATGGTCAACTGGTCAATGGTCGACTGGTCAAGTGGTCAAATGGTCCAGTGGACAATGTTCAAGTGGTCAAGTGGTCAAGTGGTCAAATGGTCAATGGTCGACTCGTCAAGTGGTCAAATTGTCCAGTGGACAATGGTTAAGTGGTCAAGTGGTCAAGTGGTCAAGTGGTCAGTGGTCAAGTGGTCAAGTGGTCAAGTGGTCAAGTGGTCAGTGGTCAAGTGGTCAATGGTCAAGTGGTCAAGTGGTCAATGGTCAATGGTCAAATGGTCAAGTGGTCAATGGTCGACTGGTCAAATGGTCAAGTGGTCAATGGTCGACTGGTCAAATGGTCAGTGGTCAAGTGGTCAATGGTCAAATGGTCAAGTTGTCAAGTGGTCAAGTGGTCAATGGTCAAGTGGTCAAGTGGTCAAGTGGTCAAGTGGTCAATGGTCAATGGTCAAATGGTCAAGTGGTCAATGGTCGACTGGTCAAGTGGTCAAGTGGTCAAATGGTCAGTAGTCAAGTGGTCAATGGCCAAATGGTCAAATGGTCCAGTAGACAATGGTCAAGTGGTCAAGTGGTCAATGGTCAAGTGGTCAATGGTCGACTGGTCAAATGGTCAAGTGGTCATGTGGTCAAGTGGTCAAGTGGTCAAGTGGTCAAATGGTCAAGTGGTCAAGTGGTCAAGTGGTCAGTGGTCAAGTGGTCAATGGTCAAGCGGTCAAGTGGTCAAGTGGTCAATGGTCAATGGTCAAATGGTCACGTGGTCAATGGTCGACTGGTCAAATGGTCAGTGGTCAAGTGGTCAATGGTCAAATGGTCAAGTTGTCAAGTGGTCAAGTGGTCAATGGTCAAATGGTCAAGTTGTCAAGTGGTCAAGTGGTCAATGGTCAAGTGGTCAAGTGGTCAAGTGGTCAAATGGTCCAGTGGTCAAGTGGTAAAGTGGTCAAGTGGTCAGTGGTCAAGTGGTCAATGGTCAAATGGTCAACTGGTCAATGGTCGACTGGTCTAGTGGTCAAATGGTCCAGTGGACAATGTTCAAGTGGTCCAGTGGTCAAGTGGTCAAGTGGTCAAGTGGTCAAGTGGTCAAGTGGTCAAGTGGTCAAGTGGTCAACTGGTCAGTGGTCAAGTGGTCAATGGTCAAGGGGTCAATGGTCAAGTGGTCAAGTGGTCAATGGTCAAATGGTCAAGTCGTCAAGTGGTCAATGGTCAACTGGTCAAGTGGTCAAGTGGTCAATGGTCAAATGGTCTAGTGGTCAAGTGGTCAAGTGGTCGAATGGTCCAGTGGACAATGGTCAAGTGGTCAATGGTCAATGGTCATGTGGTCAAGTGTTCAAGTGGTCAAGTGGTCAAGGAGTCAAGTGGTCAAGTGGTCAATGGTCAAATGGTCAAGTGGTCAAGTGGTAAAGAGGTCAATGGTCAAATGGTGAAGTGATCAAGTGGTCAAATGGTCAGTGGTCAAGTGGTCAATGGTCAAATGAGCAAGTGGTCAAGTGGTCAAGTGGTCAAGTGGTCAATGGTCAAGTGGTCAATGGTCAAGTGGTCAAGTGGTCAATGGTCAAGTGGTCAAGTGGTGAAGTAGTCAAGTGGTCAAGTGGTCAATGGTCAAATGGTCCAGTGGTCAATGGTCGACAGGTCAATGGTCAAGTTGTCAATGGTCAAATGGTCAAGTAGTCAAGTGGTCAAGTGGTCAAATGGTCAAATGGTCAAATGGTCAAATGGTCAAATGGTCAAGTGGTCAAGTGGTCAAGTGGTCAAGTGGTCAATGGTCATTGGTCAAATGGTCATTGGTCAAATGGTCATGTGGTCAAATGGTCAATGGTCAAGTGGTCAATGGTCAAGTGGTCAAGTGGTCAAGTGTTCAAGTGGTCATGTGGTCAATGGTCAATGGTCAAATGGTCAAGTGGTCAGTGGTCAAGTGGTCAATGGTCAAATGGTTAAGTGGTCAATGGTCGACTGGACAATGGTCAAGTGGTCAAGTGGTCAAGTGGTAAAGTGGTCAAGTGGTCAGTGGTCAAGTGGTCAATGGTCAAATGGTCAACTGGTCAATGGTCGACTGGTCAAGTGGTCAAATGGTCCAGTGGACAATGTTCAAGTGGTCAAGTGGTCAAGTGGTCAAATGGTCAATGGTCGACTCGTCAAGTGGTCAAATTGTCCAGTGGACAATGGTTAAGTGGTCAAGTGGTCAAGTGGTCAAGTGGTCAGTGGTCAAGTGGTCAAGTGGTCAAGTGGTCAAGTGGTCAGTGGTCAAGTGGTCAATGGTCAAGTGGTCAAGTGGTCAATTGTCAATGGTCAAATGGTCAAGTGGTCAATGGTCGACTGGTCAAATGGTCAAGTGGTCAATGGTCGACTGGTCAAATGGTCAGTGGTCAAGTGGTCAATGGTCAAATGGTCAAGTTGTCAAGTGGTCAAGTGGTCAATGGTCAAGTGGTCAAGTGGTCAAGTGGTCAAGTGGTCAATGGTCAATGGTCAAATGGTCAAGTGGTCAATGGTCGACTGGTCAAGTGGTCAAGTGGTCAAATGGTCAGTAGTCAAGTGGTCAATGGCCAAATGGTCAAATGGTCCAGTAGACAATGGTCAAGTGGTCAAGTGGTCAATGGTCAAGTGGTCAATGGTCGACTGGTCAAATGGTCAAGTGGTCATGTGGTCAAGTGGTCAAGTGGTCAAGTGGTCAAATGGTCAAGTGGTCAAGTGGTCAAGTGGTCAGTGGTCAAGTGGTCAATGGTCAAGTGGTCAAGTGGTCAAGTGGTCAATGGTCAATGGTCAAATGGTCACGTGGTCAATGGTCGACTGGTCAAATGGTCAGTGGTCAAGTGGTCAATGGTCAAATGGTCAAGTTGTCAAGTGGTCAAGTGGTCAATGGTCAAATGGTCAAGTGGTCAAGTGGTCAAGTGGTCAATGGTCAAGTGGTCAAGTGGTCAAGTGGTCAAATGGTCCAGTGGTCAAGTGGTAAAGTGGTCAAGTGGTCAGTGGTCAAGTGGTCAATGGTCAAATGGTCAACTGGTCAATGGTCGACTGGTCTAGTGGTCAAATGGTCCAGTGGACAATGTTCAAGTGGTCCAGTGGTCAAGTGGTCAAATGGTCAATGGTCGACTCGTCAAGTGGTCAAATTGTCCAGTGGACAATGGTTAAGTGGTCAAGTGGTCAAGTGGTCAGTGGTCAAGTGGTCAAGTGGTCAATGGTCAAGTGGTCAATGGTCGATTGGTCATGTGGCCAAATGGTCCACTGGACAATGGTCAAGTGGTCAAGTGGTAAAGTGGTCAAGTGGTCAGTGGTCAAGTGGTCAATGGTCAAATGGTCAAGTGGTCAAGTGGTCAGTGGTCAAGTGGTCAATGGTCAAATGGTTAAGTGGTCAATGGTCGACTGGAATATGGTCAAGTGGTCAAGTGGTCAAGTGGTAAAGTGGTCAAGTGGTCAGTGGTCAAGTGGTCAATGGTCAAATGGTCAACTGGTCAATGGTCGACTGGTCAAGTGGTCAAATGGTCCAGTGGACAATGTTCAAGTGGTCAAGTGGTCAAGTGGTCAAATGGTCAATGGTCGACTCGTCAAGTGGTCAAATTGTCCAGTGGACAATGGTTAAGTGGTCAAGTGGTCAAGTGGTCAAGTGGTCAGTGGTCAAGTGGTCAAGTGGTCAAATGGTCAAGTGGTCAGTGGTCAAGTGGTCAGTGGTCAAGTGGTCAATGGTCAAGTGGTCAAGTGGTCAATTGTCAATGGTCAAATGGTCAAGTGGTCAATGGTCGACTGGTCAAATGGTCAAGTGGTCAATGGTCGACTGGTCAAATGGTCAGTGGTCAAGTGGTCAATGGTCAAATGGTCAAGTTGTCAAGTGGTCAAGTGGTCAATGGTCAAGTGGTCAAGTGGTCAAGTGGTCAAGTGGTCAATGGTCAATGGTCAAATGGTCAAGTGGTCAATGGTCGACTGGTCAAGTGGTCAAGTGGTCAATTGGTCAGTAGTCAAGTGGTCAATGGCCAAATGGTCAAATGGTCCAGTAGACAATGGTCAAGTGGTCAAGTGGTCAATGGTCAAGTGGTCAATGGTCGACTGGTCAAATGGTCAAGTGGTCATGTGGTCAAGTGGTCAAGTGGTCAAGTGGTCAATGGTCAAGTGGTCAAGTGTTCAAGTGGTCAAGTGGTCAAGTGGTCAGTGGTCAAATGGTCAAGTGGTCAAGTGGTCAAGTGGTCAGTGGTCAAGTGGTCAATGGTCAAGTGGTCAAGTGGTCAAGTGGTCAATGGTCAATGGTCAAATGGTCACGTGGTCAATGGTCGACTGGTCAAATGGTCAGTGGTCAAGTGGTCAATGGTCAAATGGTCAAGTTGTCAAGTGGTCAAGTGGTCAATGGTCAAATGGTCAAGTTGTCAAGTGGTCAAGTGGTCAATGGTCAAGTGGTCAAGTGGTCAAGTGGTCAAATGGTCCAGTGGTCAAGTGGTAAAGTGGTCAAGTGGTCAGTGGTCAAGTGGTCAATGGTCAAATGGTCAACTGGTCAATGGTCGACTGGTCTAGTGGTCAAATGGTCCAGTGGACAATGTTCAAGTGGTCAAGTGGTCAAGTGGTCAAATGGTCAATGGTCGACTCGTCAAGTGGTCAAATTGTCCAGTGGACAATGGTTAAGTGGTCAAGTGGTCAAGTGGTCAGTGGTCAAGTGGTCAAGTGGTCAATGGTCAAGTGGTCAATGGTCGATTGGTCATGTGGCCAAATGGTCCACTGGACAATGGTCAAGTGGTCAAGTGGTAAAGTGGTCAAATGGTCAAGTGGTCAAGTGGTCAAGTGGTCAATGGTCAAGTGGGCAATGGTCGACTGGTCAAGTGGTCAAGTGGTCAATGTTCAAGTGATCAATGGCGAAGTGGTCAAAGGTCAAGTGGTCAAGTGGTCAATGGTCAATGGTCAATGGTCAAATGGTCAAGTGGTCAAGTGGTCAATGGTCAAGTGGTCAATGGTCAAGTGGTCAAGTGGTCAAGTGGTCAAGTGGTCAATGGTCAAATGGTCAAGTGGTCAAGTGGTCAAGTGGTCAATGGTCAAATGGTCAAGTGGTCAAGTGGTCAATGGTCAAGTGGTCAAGTGGTCAATGGTCAAGTGGTCAATGGTCAAGTGGACAAGTGTTCAAGTGGTCAATGGTCAAGTGGTCAATGGTAAAGTGGTCAAGTGGTCAAGTGGTCAATGGTCACATGGCCAAGTGGTCATATGGTCAGGAGGTCAAGTTGTCAAATTGTCAAACGATCAAGTGGTCAATGGTCAAATGATCAAGTGGTCAATGATCAAGTGGTCAAGTGGTCAAGTGGTCAAGTGGTCAAGTGGTCGGTGGTCAAGTGGTCAATGGTCAAGTGGTCAAGTGGTCAAGTGGTCAATGGTCAAATGGTCAAGTGGTCAAGTGGTCAAGTGGTCAAGTGGTCAAGTGGTAAGTGGTCAAGTGGTCAAGTGGTCAAGTGATCAAGTGGTCAACTGGTCAGTGGTCAAGTGGTCAAGTGGTCAATGGTCAATGGTCAAATGGTGAAGTGGTCATGTGGTCAATGGTCAAGTGGTCGATGGTCGACTGGTCAAGTGGACAATGGTAAACTGGTCAAGTGGTCAGTGATTAAGTGGTCAATGGTCCAGTGGACAATGGTCAAGTGGTCAATGGTCAATGGTCATGTGGTCAAGTGGTCAAGTGGTCAAGTGGTCAAGTGGTCAGTGGTCAAGTGGTCAAGTGGTCAAGTGGTCAAGTGGTCAGTGGTCAATGGTCAAGTAGTCAGTGGTCAAGTGGTCAAGTGGTCAAATGGTCAAGTGGTCAAGTGGTCAATGGTCAAGTGGTCAAGTGGTCAAGTGGTCAATGGTGAAGTGGTCAATGGTCAAGTGGTCAAGTGGTCAATGGTCAAGTGGTCAAGTGGTGAAGTAGTCAAGTGGTCAAGTGGTCAATGGTCAAATGGTCCAGTGGTCAATGGTCGACAGGTCAATGGTCATGTTGTCAATGGTCAAATGGTCAAGTAGTCAAGTGGTCAAGTGGTCAAATGGTCAAATGGTCAAATGGTCAAATGGTCAAATGGTCAAGTGGTCAAGTGGTCAAGTGGTCAAGTGGTCAAATGGTCAAGTGGTCAAATGGTCAAGTGGTCAAGTGGTCAATGGTCAAGCGGTCAAGTGGTCAATTGGTCAAGTGGTCAAATGGTCAGTGGTCATGTGGTCAGTGGTCAAGAGGTCAATGGTCAAGTGGTCAAGTGGTCAAGTGGTCATGTGGTCAATGGTCAAGTGGTCAATGGTCAAGTGGTCAATGGTCAAGTGGAGAATGGTCAAGTGGTCAATGGTCAAGGGTCAAATGGTCAAGTGGTCAAGTGGTCAATGGTCAAGTGGTCAATGGTCGACTGGTCAAGTGGTCAAGTGGTCAAATGGTCCAGTGGTGAAGTGGTCAATGGTCAGTGGTCAAGTGGTCAAGTGGTGAAGTGGTCAAGTGGTGAAGTGGTCAAGTGGTCAAGTGGTCGGTGGTCAAGTGGTCAATGGTCAAGTGGTGAAGTGGTCAAGTGGTCAAGTGTTCAAGTGGTCAAGTGGTCAATGGTCAAATGGTCAAGTGGTCAAGTGGTCAATGGTCAAGTGGTCAATGGTCAAGTGGACAAGTGTTCAAGTGGTCAATGGTCAATTGGTCAATGGTAAAGTGGTCAAGTGGTCAAGTGGTCAATGGTCACATGGTCAAGTGGTCATATGGTCAGGAGGTCAAGTTGTCAAATTGTCAAACGATCAAGTGGTCAATGGTCAAATGATCAAGTGGTCAATGATCAAGTGGTCAAGTGGTCAAGTGGTCAAGTGGTCGGTGGTCAAGTGGTCAATGGTCAAGTGGTCAAGTGGTCAAGTGGTCAATGGTCAAATGGTCAAGTGGTCAAGTGGTCAAGTGGTCAAGTGGTCAAGTGGTAAGTGGTCAAGTGGTCAAGTGGTCAAGTGATCAAGTGGTCAACTGGTCAGTGGTCAAGTGGTCAAGTGGTCAATGGTCAATGGTCAAATGGTGAAGTGGTCATGTGGTCAATGGTCAAGTGGTCGATGGTCGACTGATCAAGTGGACAATGGTAAAGTGGTCAAGTGGTCAGTGATTAAGTGGTCAATGGTCCAGTGGACATTGGTCAAGTGGTCAATGGTCAATGGTCATGTGGTCAAGTGGTCAAGTGGTCAAGTGGTCAAGTGGTCAGTGGTCAAGTGGTCAAGTGGTCAAGTGGTCAAGTGGTCAGTGGTCAATGGTCAAGTAGTCAGTGGTCAAGTGGTCAAGTGGTCAAATGGTCAAGTGGTCAAGTGGTCAATGGTCAAGTGGTCAAGTGGTCAAGTGATCAATGGTCAAGTGGTCAATGGTCAAGTGGTCAAGTGGTCAATGGTCAAGTGGTCAAGTGGTGAAGTAGTCAAGTGGTCAAGTGGTCAATGGTCAAATGGTCCAGTGGTCAATGGTCGACAGGTCAATGGTCATGTTATCAATGGTCAAATGGTCAAGTAGTCAAGTGGTCAAGTGGTCAAATGGTCAAATGGTCAAATGGTCAAATGGTCAAATGGTCAAGTGGTCAAGTGGTCAAGTGGTCAAGTGGTCAAATGGTCAAGTGGTCAAATGGTCAAGTGGTCAAGTGGTCAATGGTCAAGCGGTCAAGTGGTCAATTGGTCAAGTGGTCAAATGGTCAGTGGTCATGTGGTCAGTGGTCAAGAGGTCAATGGTCAAGTGGTCAAGTGGTCAAGTGGTCAAGTGGTCAAGTGGTCAATGGTCATTGGTCAAATGGTCATTGGTCAAATGGTCATTGGTCAAATGGTCATGTGGTCAAATGGTCAATGGTCAAGTGGTCAATGGTCAAGTGGTCAAGTGGTCAAGTGTTCAAGTGGTCATGTGGTCAATGGTCAATGGTCAAATGGTCAAGTGGTCAGTGGTCAAGTGGTCAATGGTCAAATGGTCAAGTGGTCAATGGTCGACTGGTCAAGTGGTCAAGTGGTCAAATGGTCAGTAGTCAAGTGGTCAATGGCCAAATGGTCAAATGGTCCAGTAGACAATGGTCAAGTGGTCAAGTGGTCAATGGTCAAGTGGTCAATGGTCGACTGGTCAAATGGTCAAGTGGTCATGTGGTCAAGTGGTCAAGTGGTCAAGTGGTCAATGGTCAAGTGGTCAAGTGTTCAAGTGGTCAAGTGGTCAAGTGGTCAGTGGTCAAATGGTCAATGGTCAAATGGTCACGTGGTCAATGGTCGACTGGTCAAATGGTCAGTGGTCAAGTGGTCAATGCTCAAATGGTCAAGTGGTCAAGTGGTCCAGTGGTCAATGGTCAAATGGTCAAGTTGTCAAGTGGTCAAGTGGTCAATGGTCAAGTGGTCAAGTGGTCAAGTGGTCAAATGGTCCAGTGGTCAAGTGGTAAAGTGGTCAAGTGGTCAGTGGTCAAGTGGTCAATGGTCAAATGGTCAACTGGTCAATGGTCGACTGGTCTAGTGGTCAAATGGTCCAGTGGACAATGTTCAAGTGGTCAAGTGGTCAAGTGGTCAAATGGTCAATGGTCGACTCGTCAAGTGGTCAAATTGTCCAGTGGACAATGGTTAAGTGGTCAAGTGGTCAAGTGGTCAGTGGTCAAGTGGTCAAGTGGTCAATGGTCAAGTGGACAAGTGGTCAAGTGGTAAAGTGGTCAAGTGGTCAGTGGTCAAGTGGTCAATGGTCAAATGGTCAACTGGTCAATGGTCGACTGGTCAATGGTCAAATGGTCAAGTGGTCAATGGTCGACTGGTCAAATGGTCAAGTGGTCAATGGTCGACTGGTCACATGGTCAGTGGTCAAGTGGTCAATGGTCAAATGGTCAAGTTGTCAAGTGGTCAAGTGGTCAAGTGGTCAATGGTCAAGTGGTCAAGTGGTCAAGTGGTCAAGTGGTCAATGGTCAATGGTCAAATGGTCAAGTGGTCAATGGTCAACTGGTCAAGTGGTCAAGTGGTCAAATGGTCAGTAGTCAAGTGGTCAATGGCCAAATGGTCAAATGGTCCAGTAGACAATGGTCAAGTGGTCAAGTGGTCAATGGTCAAGTGGTCAATGGTCGACTGGTCAAATGGTCAAGTGGTCATGTGGTCAAGTGGTCAAGTGGTCAAGTGGTCAATGGTCAAGTGGTCAAGTGTTCAAGTGGTCAAGTGGTCAAGTGGTCAGTGGTCAAATGGTCAAGTGGTCAAGTGGTCAAGTGGTCAGTGGTCAAGTGGTCAATGGTCAAGTGGTCAAGTGGTCAAGTGGTCAAATGGTCCAGTGGTCAAGTGGTAAAGTGGTCAAGTGGTCAGTGGTCAAGTGGTCAATGGTCAAATGGTCAACTGGTCAATGGTCGACTGGTCTAGTGGTCAAATGGTCCAGTGGACAATGTTCAAGTGGTCAAGTGGTCAAGTGGTCAAATGGTCAATGGTCGACTCGTCAAGTGGTCAAATTGTCCAGTGGACAATGGTTAAGTGGTCAAGTGGTCAAGTGGTCAGTGGTCAAGTGGTCAAGTGGTCAATGGTCAAGTGGACAAGTGGTCAAGTGGTAAAGTGGTCAAGTGGTCAGTGGTCAAGTGGTCAATGGTCAAATGGTCAACTGGTCAATGGTCGACTGGTCAATGGTCAAATGGTCAAGTGGTCAATGGTCGACTGGTCAAATGGTCAAGTGGTCAATGGTCGACTGGTCAAATGGTCAGTGGTCAAGTGGTCAATGGTCAAATGGTCAAGTTGTCAAGTGGTCAAGTGGTCAATGGTCAAGTGGTCAAGTGGTCAAGTGGTCAAGTGGTCAATGGTCAATGGTCAAATGGTCAAGTGGTCAATGGTCGACTGGTCAAGTGGTCAAGTGGTCAAATGGTCAGTAGTCAAGTGGTCAATGGCCAAATGGTCAAATGGTCCAGTAGACAATGGTCAAGTGGTCAAGTGGTCAATGGTCAAATGGTCAACTGGTCAATGGTCGACTGGTCAATGGTCAAATGGTCAAGTGGCCAAATGGTCCACTGGACAATGGTCAAGTGGTCAAGTGGTCAGTGGTCAAGTGGTCAATGGTCAAATGGTCAAGTGGTCAAGTGGTCAAGTGGTCAAGTGGTCAAGTGGTCAATGGTCAAGTGGGGAATGGTCGACTGGTCAAGTGGTCAAGTGGTCAATGGTCAAGTGATCAATGGCGAAGTGGTCAAAGGTCAAGTGGTCAAGTGGTCAATGGTCAATGGTCAATGGTCAAATGGTCAAGTGGTCAAGTGGTCAATGGTCAAGTGGTCAATGGTAAAGTGGTCAAGTGGTCAAGTGGTCAATGGTCACATGGTCAAGTGGTCATATGGTCAGGAGGTCAAGTTGTCAAATTGTCAAACGATCAAGTGGTCAATGGTCAAATGATCAAGTGGTCAATGATCAAGTGGTCAAGTGGTCAAGTGGTCAAGTGGTCAAGTGGTCGGTGGTTAAGTGGTCAATGGTCAAGTGGTCAAGTGGTCAAGTGGTCAATGGTCAAATGGTCAAGTGGTCAAGTGGTCAAGTGGTCAAGTGGTCAAGTGGTCAATGGTAAAGTGGTCAAGTGGTCAAGTGGTCAATGGTCACATGGTCAAGTGGTCATATGGTCAGGAGGTCAAGTTGTCAAATTGTCAAACGATCAAGTGGTCAATGGTCAAATGATCAAGTGGTCAATGATCAAGTGGTCAAGTGGTCAAGTGGTCAAGTGGTCAAGTGGTCAAGTGGTCAAGTGGTCGGTGGTTAAGTGGTCAATGGTCAATGGTCAAGTGGACAAGTGGTCAAGTGGTAAAGTGGTCAAGTGGTCAGTGGTCAAGTGGTCAATGGTCAAATGGTCAACTGGTCAATGGTCGACTGGTCAATGGTCAAATGGTCAAGTGGTCAATGGTCGACTGGTCAAATGGTCAAGTGGTCAATGGTCGACTGGTCAAATGGTCAGTGGTCAAGTGGTCAATGGTCAAATGGTCAAGTTGTCAAGTGGTCAAGTGGTCAATGGTCAAGTGGTCAAGTGGTCAAGTGGTCAAGTGGTCAATGGTCAATGGTCAAATGGTCAAGTGGTCAATGGTCGACTGGTCAAGTGGTCAAGTGGTCAAATGGTCAGTAGTCAAGTGGTCAATGGCCAAATGGTCAAATGGTCCAGTAGACAATGGTCAAGTGGTCAAGTGGTCAATGGTCAAATGGTCAACTGGTCAATGGTCGACTGGTCAATGGTCAAATGGTCAAGTGGCCAAATGGTCCACTGGACAATGGTCAAGTGGTCAAGTGGTCAGTGGTCAAGTGGTCAATGGTCAAATGGTCAAGTGGTCAAGTGGTCAAGTGGTCAATGGTCAAGTGGGGAATGGTCGACTGGTCAAGTGGTCAAGTGGTCAATGGTCAAGTGATCAATGGCGAAGTGGTCAAAGGTCAAGTGGTCAAGTGGTCAATGGTCAATGGTCAATGGTCAAATGGTCAAGTGGTCAAGTGGTCAATGGTCAAGTGGTCAATGGTAAAGTGGTCAAGTGGTCAAGTGGTCAATGGTCACATGGTCAAGTGGTCATATGGTCAGGAGGTCAAGTTGTCAAATTGTCAAACGATCAAGTGGTCAATGGTCAAATGATCAAGTGGTCAATGATCAAGTGGTCAAGTGGTCAAGTGGTCAAGTGGTCAAGTGGTCGGTGGTTAAGTGGTCAATGGTCAAGTGGTCAAGTGGTCAAGTGGTCAATGGTCAAATGGTCAAGTGGTCAAGTGGTCAAGTGGTCAAGTGGTCAAGTGGTAAGTGGTCAAGTGGTCAAGTGGTCAAGTGGTAAAGTGGTCAAGTGGTCAGTGGTCAAGTGGTCAATGGTCAAATGGTCAACTGGTCAATGGTCGACTGGTCTAGTGGTCAAATGGTCCAGTGGACAATGTTCAAGTGGTCAAGTGGTCAAGTGGTCAAATGGTCAATGGTCGACTCGTCAAGTGGTCAAATTGTCCAGTGGACAATGGTTAAGTGGTCAAGTGGTCAAGTGGTCAGTGGTCAAGTGGTCAAGTGGTCAATGGTCAAGTGGTCAATGGTCGACTGGTCAAGTGGTCAAGTGGTCAATGGTCAATGGTCAATGGTCAATGGTCAATGGTCAATGGTCAAATGGTCAAGTGGTCAAGTTGTCAAGTGGTCAGTGGTCAAGTGGTCAATGGTTGACTGGTCAAGTGGTCATGTGGTCAATGGTCGACTGCTCAAGTGGCCAAGTGGCCAAATGGTCCAGTGGTCAAGTGGTCAATGGTCAAGTGGTCAAGTGGTCAAGTGGTCAAATGGTCAAATGGTCAAATGGTCAAATGGTCAAGTGGTCAAGTGGTCAAGTAGTCAATAGTCAAGTGGTCAATGGTCAAGTGGTCAAGTGGTCAGTGGTCAAGTGGTCAATGGTCGACTGGTCAAGTGGTCAAATGGTCAAGTGGTCAAGTGGTCAAGTAGTCAAGTGGTCAAGTGGTCAAGTGGTCAGTGGTCAAGTGGTCAAGTGGTCAATGGTCAAGTGGTCAAGTGGTCAAGTGGTCAAGTGGTCAGTGGTCAAGTGGTCAAGTGGTCAATGGTCAAGTGGTCAATGGTCAAGTGGTCAATGGTCAAGTGGTGAAGTGGTCAAATGGTCAAGTGGTCAAGTGGTCAGTGGTCAAGTGGTCAAGTTGACATATTGTCAAACGATCAAGCGGTCAAGTGGTCAATGATCAAGTGGTCAAGTGGTCAATGGACAAGTGGTCAAGTGGTCAAGTGGTAATTGGTGAATGGTCAAGTGGTCAAGTGGTCAAGTGGTCAAGTGGTCACGGGGTCAGTGGTCAAGTGGTCAATGGTCAAATGGTCAAGTGGTCAAATGATCAAGTGGTCAAGTGGTCAAGTGGTAAATGGTCAATGGTCAAGTGGTCAAGTGGTCAAGTGGTCAATGGTCAAGTGGTCAAGTGGTCAAGTGGTCAAGTGGTCAGTGGTCAAGTGGTCAATGGTAAAATGGTCAAGTGGTCAAGTGGTCAAGTCGTCAAGTGGTAAAGTGGTCAAGGGGTCAGTGGTCAAGTGGTCAATGGTCAAATGGTCAAGTGGTCAATGGTCGACTGGTCAAGTGGTCAATGGTCGACTCGTTAAGTGGTCAAATGGTCCAGTGGGCAAGTGGTCAAATGGTCAAATAGTCAGTGGTCAAGTGGTCAATGGTCAAGTGGTCAAGTGGTCAAGTGGTCAATGGTCATATGGTCAAGTGGTCAATGTTCGACTGGTCAAATGGACAGTGGTCAAGTGGTCAATGTTCAAATGGTCAAGTGGTCAAATGGTCAAGTGGTCAATGGTCAATGGTCAAGTGGTCAATGATCAAGTGGTCAAGTGGTCAATTGTTCAAGTGGTCAAGTGGTCAGTGGTCAAGTGGTCAGTGGTCAAGTGGTCAAGTGGTCAATTGGTCAAGTGGTCAAATGGTCAGTGGTCATGTGGTCAAGTGGTCAATGGTCATATGGTCAAGTGGTCAAGTGGTCAAGTGGTCAATGGTCGACTGGTCAAGTGGTCAAGTGGTCAATTGTTCAAGTGGTCAAGTGGTCAATGGTCAAGTGGTCAATGGTCAAGTGGTCAATGGTCAAGTGGTCAAGTGGTCAAGTGGTCAATGGTCATATGGTCAAGTGGTCAATGGTCGACTGGTCAAGTGGTCAAATGGTCCAGTGGACAATGGTCAAGTGGTCAAGTGGTCAAGTGGTCAGTGGTCAAGTGGTCAATGGTCAAGTGGTCAAGTGGTCAAGTGGTCAATGGTCAATGGTCAAATGGTCACGTGGTCAATGGTCGACTGGTCAAATGGTCAGTGGTCAAGTGGTCAATGGACAAGTGGTCAAGTGGTCAAGTGGTAAATGGTGAATGGTCAAGTGGTCAAGTGGTCAAGTGGTCAAGTGGTCATGTGGTCAAGTGGTCAAGTGGTCAGTGGTCAAGTGGTCAAGTGGTGAAGTGGTAAAGTGGTCAAGGGGTCAGTGGTCAAGTGGTCAATGGTCAAATGGTCAAGTGGTCAATGGTCGACTCGTCAATGGACAAGTGGTCAAGTGGGCAAGTGGTAAATGGTGAATGGTCAAGTGGTCAATGGTCAAGTGGTCATGTGGTCAAGTGGTCAAGTGGTCAGTGGTCAAGTGGTCAAGTGGTCAAGTGGTAAAGTGGTCAAGGGGTCAGTGGTCAAGTGGTCAATGGTCAAATGGTCAAGTGGTCAAATGGTCAAGTGGTCAAGTGGTCAAGTGATAAATGGTCAATGGTCAAGTGGTCAAGTGGTCCAGTGGTCAATGGTGAAGTGGTCATGTAGTCAAGTGGTCAAGTGGTCAGTAGTCAAGTGGTCAATGATAAAATGGTCAAGTGGTCAATGGTAAAATGGTCAAGTGGTCAAGTGGTCAAGTGGTCAAGTGGTAAAGTGGTCAAGGGGTCAGTGGTCAAGTGGTCAATGGTCAAATGGTCAGTGGTCAAGGGGTCAATGGTCAAGTGGTCAAGTGGTCAATGGTCAAATGGTCAAGTCGTCAAGTGGTCAATGGTCAAGTGGTCAAGTGGTCAAGTGGTCAATGGTCAAATGGTCTAGTGGTCAAGTGGTCAAGTGGTCGAATGGTCCAGTGGACAATGGTCAAGTGGTCAATGGTCAATGGTCATGTGGTCAAGTGTTCAAGTGGTCAAGTGGTCAAGGAGTCAAGTGGTCAAGTGGTCAATGGTCAAATGGTCAAGTGGTCAAGTGGTAAAGAGGTCAATGGTCAAGTGGTCAATGGTCAAATGGTGAAGTGATCAAGTGGTCAAATGGTCAGTGGTCAAGTGGTCAATGGTCAAATGAGCAAGTGGTCAAGTGGTCAAGTGGTCAAGTGGTCAATGGTCAAGTGGTCAATGGTCAAGTGGTCAAGTGGTCAATGGTCAAGTGGTCAAGTGGTGAAGTAGTCAAGTGGTCAAGTGGTCAATGGTCAAATGGTCCAGTGGTCAATGATCGACAGGTCAATGGTCAAATTGTCAATGGTCAAATGGTCAAGTGGTCAAGTGGTCAAGTGGTCAAATGGTCAAGTGGTCAGTGGTCAAGTGGTCAATGGTCAAATGGTTAAGTGGTCAATGGTCGACTGGACAATGGTCAAGTGGTCAAGTAGTCAAGTGGTAAAGTGGTCAAGTGGTCAGTGGTCAAGTGGTCAATGGTCAAGTGGTCAAGTGGTCAAGTGGTCAAGTGGTCAATGGTCAATGGTCAAATGGTCAAGTGGTCAATGGTCGACTGGTCAAGTGGTCAAGTGGTCAAATGGTCAGTAGTCAAGTGGTCAATGGCCAAATGGTCAAATGGTCCAGTAGACAATGGTCAAGTGGTCAAGTGGTCAATGGTCAAGTGGTCAATGGTCGACTGGTCAAATGGTCAAGTGGTCATGTGGTCAAGTGGTCAAGTGGTCAAGTGGTCAAATGGTCAAGTGGTCAAGTGGTCAAGTGGTCAGTGGTCAAGTGGTCAATGGTCAAGTGGTCAAGTGGTCAAGTGGTCAATGGTCAATGGTCAAATGGTCACGTGGTCAATGGTCGACTGGTCAAATGGTCAGTGGTCAAGTGGTCAATGGTCAAATGGTCAAGTTGTCAAGTGGTCAAGTGGTCAATGGTCAAATGGTCAAGTTGTCAAGTGGTCAAGTGGTCAATGGTCAAGTGGTCAAGTGGTCAAGTGGTCAAATGGTCCAGTGGTCAAGTGGTAAAGTGGTCAAGTGGTCAGTGGTCAAGTGGTCAATGGTCAAATGGTCAACTGGTCAATGGTCGACTGGTCTAGTGGTCAAATGGTCCAGTGGACAATGTTCAAGTGGTCCAGTGGTCAAGTGGTCAAATGGTCAATGGTCGACTCGTCAAGTGGTCAAATTGTCCAGTGGACAATGGTTAAGTGGTCAAGTGGTCAAGTGGTAAAGTGGTCAAGTGGTCAGTGGTCAAGTGGTCAATGGTCAAATGGTCAACTGGTCAATGGTCGACTGGTCAAGTGGTCAAATGGTCCAGTGGACAATGTTCAAGTGGTCAAGTGGTCAAGTGGTCAAATGGTCAATGGTCGACTCGTCAAGTGGTCAAATTGTCCAGTGGACAATGGTTAAGTGGTCAAGTGGTCAAGTGGTCAAGTGGTCAGTGGTCAAGTGGTCAAGTGGTCAAATGGTCAAGTGGTCAGTGGTCAAGTGGTCAATGGTCAAGTGGTCAAGTCGTCAATTGTCAATGGTCAAATGGTCAAGTGGTCAATGGTCGACTGGTCAAATGGTCAAGTGGTCAATGGTCGACTGGTCAAATGGTCAGTGGTCAAGTGGTCAATGGTCAAATGGTCAAGTTGTCAAGTGGTCAAGTGGTCAATGGTCAAGTGGTCAAGTGGTCAAGTGGTCAAGTGGTCAATGGTCAATGGTCAAATGGTCAAGTGGTCAATGGTCGACTGGTCAAGTGGTCAAGTGGTCAATTGGTCAGTAGTCAAGTGGTCAATGGCCAAATGGTCAAATGGTCCAGTAGACAATGGTCAAGTGGTCAAGTGGTCAATGGTCAAGTGGTCAATGGTCGACTGGTCAAATGGTCAAGTGGTCATGTGGTCAAGTGGTCAAGTGGTCAAGTGGTCAATGGTCAAGTGGTCAAGTGTTCAAGTGGTCAAGTGGTCAAGTGGTCAGTGGTCAAATGGTCAAGTGGTCAAGTGGTCAAGTGGTCAGTGGTCAAGTGGTCAATGGTCAAGTGGTCAAGTGGTCAAGTGGTCAATGGTCAATGGTCAAATGGTCACGTGGTCAATGGTCGACTGGTCAAATGGTCAGTGGTCAAGTGGTCAATGGTCAAATGGTCAAGTTGTCAAGTGGTCAAGTGGTCAATGGTCAAATGGTCAAGTTGTCAAGTGGTCAAGTGGTCAATGGTCAAGTGGTCAAGTGGTCAAGTGGTCAAATGGTCCAGTGGTCAAGTGGTAAAGTGGTCAAGTGGTCAGTGGTCAAGTGGTCAATGGTCAAATGGTCAACTGGTCAATGGTCGACTGGTCTAGTGGTCAAATGGTCCAGTGGACAATGTTCAAGTGGTCAAGTGGTCAAGTGGTCAAGTGGTCAAATGGTCAGTGGTCATGTGGTCAGTGGTCAAGTGGTCAAGTGGTCAATGGTCAAGTGGTCAATGGTCAAGTGGACAAGTGTTCAAGTGGTCAATGGTCAAGTGGTCAATGGTAAAGTGGTCAAGTGGTCAAGTGGTCAAGTGGTCAAGTGGTCATTGGTCACATGGTCAAGTGGTCATATGGTCAGGAGGTCAAGTTGTCAAATTGTCAAACGATCAAGTGGTCAATGGTCAAATGATCAAGTGGTCAATGATCAAGTGGTCAAGTGGTCAAGTGGTCAAGTGGTCGGTGGTCAAGTGGTCAATGGTCAAGTGGTCAAGTGGTCAAGTGGTCAATGGTCAAATGGTCAAGTGGTCAAGTGGTCAAGTGGTCAAGTGGTCAAGTGGTAAGTGGTCAAGTGGTCAAGTGGTCAAGTGATCAAGTGGTCAACTGGTCAGTGGTCAAGTGGTCAAGTGGTCAATGGTCAATGGTCAAATGGTGAAGTGGTCATGTGGTCAATGGTCAAGTGGTCGATGGTCGACTGATCAAGTGGACAATGGTAAAGTGGTCAAGTGGTCAGTGATTAAGTGGTCAATGGTCCAGTGGACAATGGTCAAGTGGTCAATGGTCAATGGTCATGTGGTCAAGTGGTCAAGTGGTCAAGTGGTCAAGTGGTCAGTGGTCAAGTGGTCAAGTGGTCAAGTGGTCAAGTGGTCAGTGGTCAATGGTCAAGTAGTCAGTGGTCAAGTGGTCAAGTGGTCAAATGGTCAAGTGGTCAAGTGGTCAATGGTCAAGTGGTCAAGTGGTCAAGTGATCAATGGTCAAGTGGTCAATGGTCAAGTGGTCAAGTGGTCAATGGTCAAGTGGTCAAGTGGTGAAGTAGTCAAGTGGTCAAGTGGTCAATGGTCAAATGGTCCAGTGGTCAATGGTCGACAGGTCAATGGTCATGTTGTCAATGGTCAAATGGTCAAGTAGTCAAGTGGTCAAGTGGTCAAATGGTCAAATGGTCAAATGGTCAAATGGTCAAATGGTCAAGTGGTCAAGTGGTCAAGTGGTCAAGTGGTCAAATGGTCAAGTGGTCAAATGGTCAAGTGGTCAAGTGGTCAATGGTCAAGTGGTCAAGTGGTCAATTGGTCAAGTGGTCAAATGGTCAGTGGTCATGTGGTCAGTGGTCAAGAGGTCAATGGTCAAGTGGTCAAGTGGTCAAGTGGTCAAGTGGTCAAGTGGTCAATGGTCATTGGTCAAATGGTCATTGGTCAAATGGTCATTGGTCAAATGGTCATGTGGTCAAATGGTCAATGGTCAAGTGGTCAATGGTCAAGTGGTCAAGTGGTCAAGTGTTCAAGTGGTCATGTGGTCAATGGTCAATGGTCAAATGGTCAAGTGGTCAGTGGTCAAGTGGTCAATGGTCAAATGGTCAAGTGGTCAATGGTCGACTGGTCAAGTGGTCAAGTGGTCAAATGGTCAGTAGTCAAGTGGTCAATGGCCAAATGGTCAAATGGTCCAGTAGACAATGGTCAAGTGGTCAAGTGGTCAATGGTCAAGTGGTCAATGGTCGACTGGTCAAATGGTCAAGTGGTCATGTGGTCAAGTGGTCAAGTGTTCAAGTGGTCAAGTGGTCAATGGTCAAATGGTCAAGTGGTCAAGTGGTCAATGGTCAAGTGGTCAATGGTCAAGTGGACAAGTGTTCAAGTGGTCAATGGTCAAGTGGTCAATGGTAAAGTGGTCAAGTGGTCAAGTGGTCATTGGTCACATGGTCAAGTGGTCATATGGTCAGGAGGTCAAGTTGTCAAATTGTCAAACGATCAAGTGGTCAATGGTCAAATGATCAAGTGGTCAATGATCAAGTGGTCAAGTGGTCAAGTGGTCAAGTGGTCGGTGGTCAAGTGGTCAATGGTTAAGTGGTCAAGTGGTCAAGTGGTCAATGGTCAAATGGTCAAGTGGTCAAGTGGTCAAGTGGTCAAGTGGTCAAGTGGTAAGTGGTCAAGTGGTCAAGTGGTCAAGTGGTCAAGTGGTCAACTGGTCAGTGGTCAAGTGGTCAAGTGGTCAATGGTCAATGGTCAAATGGTGAAGTGGTCATGTGGTCAATGGTCAAGTGGTCGATGGTCGACTGATCAAGTGGACAATGGTAAAGTGGTCAAGTGGTCAGTGATTAAGTGGTCAATGGTCCAGTGGACAATGGTCAAGTGGTCAAGTGGTCAGTGGTCAATGGTCAAGTAGTCAGTGGTCAAGTGGTCAAGTGGTCAAATGGTCAAGTGGTCAAGTGGTCAATGGTCAAGTGGTCAAGTGGTCAAGTGGTCAATGGTCAAGTGGTCAATGGTCAAGTGGTCAAGTGGTCAATGGTCAAGTGGTCAAGTGGTGAAGTAGTCAAGTGGTCAAGTGGTCAATGGTCAAATGGTCCAGTGGTCAATGGTCGACAGGTCAATGGTCATGTTGTCAATGGTCAAATGGTCAAGTAGTCAAGTGGTCAAGTGGTCAAATGGTCAAATGGTCAAATGGTCAAATGGTCAAATGGTCAAGTGGTCAAGTGGTCAAGTGGTCAAGTGGTCAAATGGTCAAGTGGTCAAATGGTCAAGTGGTCAAGTGGTCAATGGTCAAGCGGTCAAGTGGTCAATTGGTCAAGTGGTCAAATGGTCAGTGGTCATGTGGTCAGTGGTCAAGAGGTCAATGGTCAAGTGGTCAAGTGGTCAAGTGGTCAAGTGGTCAAGTGGTCAATGGTCATTGGTCAAATGGTCATTGGTCAAATGGTCATTGGTCAAATGGTCATGTGGTCAAATGGTCAATGGTCAAGTGGTCAATGGTCAAGTGGTCAAGTGGTCAAGTGTTCAAGTGGTCATGTGGTCAATGGTCAATGGTCAAATGGTCAAGTGGTCAGTGGTCAAGTGGTCAATGGTCAAATGGTCAAGTGGTCAATGGTCGACTGGTCAAGTGGTCAAGTGGTCAAATGGTCAGTAGTCAAGTGGTCAATGGCCAAATGGTCAAATGGTCCAGTAGACAATGGTCAAGTGGTCAAGTGGTCAATGGTCAAGTGGTCAATGGTCGACTGGTCAAATGGTCAAGTGGTCATGTGGTCAAGTGGTCAAGTGTTCAAGTGGTCAAGTGGTCAATGGTCAAATGGTCAAGTGGTCAAGTGGTCAATGGTCAAGTGGTCAATGGTCAAGTGGACAAGTGTTCAAGTGGTCAATGGTCAAGTGGTCAATGGTAAAGTGGTCAAGTGGTCATTGGTCACATGGTCAAGTGGTCATATGGTCAGGAGGTCAAGTTGTCAAATTGTCAAACGATCAAGTGGTCAATGGTCAAATGATCAAGTGGTCAATGATCAAGTGGTCAAGTGGTCAAGTGGTCAAGTGGTCGGTGGTCAAGTGGTCAATGGTCAAGTGGTCAAGTGGTCAAGTGGTCAATGGTCAAATGGTCAAGTGGTCAAGTGGTCAAGTGGTCAAGTGGTCAAGTGGTAAGTGGTCAAGTGGTCAAGTGGTCAAGTGATCAAGTGGTCAAATGGTCAGTGGTCAAGTGGTCAAGTGGTCAATGGTCAATGGTCAAATGGTGAAGTGGTCATGTGGTCAATGGTCAAGTGGTCGATGGTCGACTGATCAAGTGGACAATGGTAAAGTGGTCAAGTGGTCAGTGATTAAGTGGTCAATGGTCCAGTGGACAATGGTCAAGTGGTCAATGGTCAATGGTCATGTGGTCAAGTGGTCAAGTGGTCAAGTGGTCAAGTGGTCAGTGGTCAAGTGGTCAAGTGGTCAAGTGGTCAAGTGGTCAGTGGTCAATGGTCAAGTAGTCAGTGGTCAAGTGGTCAAGTGGTCAAATGGTCAAGTGGTCAAGTGGTCAATGGTCAAGTGGTCAAGTGGTCAAGTGATCAATGGTCAAGTGGTCAATGGTCAAGTGGTCAAGTGGTCAATGGTCAAGTGGTCAAGTGGTGAAGTAGTCAAGTGGTCAAGTGGTCAATGGTCAAATGGTCCAGTGGTCAATGGTCGACAGGTCAATGGTCATGTTGTCAATGGTCAAATGGTCAAGTAGTCAAGTGGTCAAGTGGTCAAATGGTCAAATGGTCAAGTGGTCAAATGGTCAAATGGTCAAGTGGTCAAGTGGTCAAGTGGTCAAGTGGTCAAATGGTCAAGTGGTCAAATGGTCAAGTGGTCAAGTGGTCAATGGTCAAGTGGTCAAGTGGTCAATTGGTCAAGTGGTCAAATGGTCAGTGGTCATGTGGTCAGTGGTCAAGAGGTCAATGGTCAAGTGGTCAAGTGGTCAAGTGGTCAAGTGGTCAAGTGGTCAATGGTCATTGGTCAAATGGTCATTGGTCAAATGGTCATTGGTCAAATGGTCAAATGGTCAAATGGTCAATGGTCAAGTGGTCAATGGTCAAGTGGTCAAGTGGTCAAGTGTTCAAGTGGTCATGTGGTCAATGGTCAATGGTCAAATGGTCAAGTGGTCAGTGGTCAAGTGGTCAATGGTCAAATGGTCAAGTGGTCAATGGTCGACTGGTCAAGTGGTCAAGTGGTCAAATGGTCAGTAGTCAAGTGGTCAATGGCCAAATGGTCAAATGGTCCAGTAGACAATGGTCAAGTGGTCAAGTGGTCAATGGTCAAGTGGTCAATGGTCGACTGGTCAAATGGTCAAGTGGTCATGTGGTCAAGTGGTCAAGTGGTCAAGTGGTCAATGGTCAAGTGGTCAAGTGTTCAAGTGGTCAAGTGGTCAAGTGGTCAGTGGTCAAATGGTCAATGGTCAAATGGTCACGTGGTCAATGGTCGACTGGTCAAATGGTCAGTGGTCAAGTGGTCAATGGTCAAATGGTCAAGTGGTCAAGTGGTCCAGTGGTCAATGGTCAAATGGTCAAGTTGTCAAGTGGTCAAGTGGTCAATGGTCAAGTGGTCAAGTGGTCAAGTGGTCAAATGGTCCAGTGGTCAAGTGGTAAAGTGGTCAAGTGGTCAGTGGTCAAGTGGTCAATGGTCAAATGGTCAACTGGTCAATGGTCGACTGGTCTAGTGGTCAAATGGTCCAGTGGACAATGTTCAAGTGGTCAAGTGGTCAAGTGGTCAAATGGTCAATGGTCGACTCGTCAAGTGGTCAAATTGTCCAGTGGACAATGGTTAAGTGGTCAAGTGGTCAAGTGGTCAGTGGTCAAGTGGTCAAGTGGTCAATGGTCAAGTGGACAAGTGGTCAAGTGGTAAAGTGGTCAAGTGGTCAGTGGTCAAGTGGTCAATGGTCAAATGGTCAACTGGTCAATGGTCGACTGGTCAATGGTCAAATGGTCAAGTGGTCAATGGTCGACTGGTCAAATGGTCAAGTGGTCAATGGTCGACTGGTCAAATGGTCAGTGGTCAAGTGGTCAATGGTCAAATGGTCAAGTTGTCAAGTGGTCAAGTGGTCAATGGTCAAGTGGTCAAGTGGTCAAGTGGTCAAGTGGTCAATGGTCAATGGTCAAGTGGTCAAGTGGTCAATGGTCAAGTGGTCAATGGTCGACTGGTCAAATGGTCAAGTGGTCATGTGGTCAAGTGGTCAAGTGTTCAAGTGGTCAAGTGGTCAATGGTCAAATGGTCAAGTGGTCAAGTGGTCAATGGTCAAGTGGTCAATGGTCAAGTGGACAAGTGTTCAAGTGGTCAATGGTCAAGTGGTCAATGGTAAAGTGGTCAAGTGGTCAAGTGGTCATTGGTCACATGGTCAAGTGGTCATATGGTCAGGAGGTCAAGTTGTCAAATTGTCAAACGATCAAGTGGTCAATGGTCAAATGATCAAGTGGTCAATGATCAAGTGGTCAAGTGGTCAAGTGGTCAAGTGGTCGGTGGTCAAGTGGTCAATGGTTAAGTGGTCAAGTGGTCAAGTGGTCAATGGTCAAATGGTCAAGTGGTCAAGTGGTCAAGTGGTCAAGTGGTCAAGTGGTAAGTGGTCAAGTGGTCAAGTGGTCAAGTGATCAAGTGGTCAACTGGTCAGTGGTCAAGTGGTCAAGTGGTCAATGGTCAATGGTCAAATGGTGAAGTGGTCATGTGGTCAATGGTCAAGTGGTCGATGGTCGACTGATCAAGTGGACAATGGTAAAGTGGTCAAGTGGTCAGTGATTAAGTGGTCAATGGTCCAGTGGACAATGGTCAAGTGGTCAAGTGGTCAGTGGTCAATGGTCAAGTAGTCAGTGGTCAAGTGGTCAAGTGGTCAAATGGTCAAGTGGTCAAGTGGTCAATGGTCAAGTGGTCAAGTGGTCAAGTGATCAATGGTCAAGTGGTCAATGGTCAAGTGGTCAAGTGGTCAATGGTCAAGTGGTCAAGTGGTGAAGTAGTCAAGTGGTCAAGTGGTCAATGGTCAAATGGTCCAGTGGTCAATGGTCGACAGGTCAATGGTCATGTTGTCAATGGTCAAATGGTCAAGTAGTCAAGTGGTCAAGTGGTCAAATGGTCAAATGGTCAAATGGTCAAATGGTCAAATGGTCAAGTGGTCAAGTGGTCAAGTGGTCAAGTGGTCAAATGGTCAAGTGGTCAAATGGTCAAGTGGTCAAGTGGTCAATGGTCAAGTGGTCAAGTGGTCAATTGGTCAAGTGGTCAAATGGTCAGTGGTCATGTGCTCAGTGGTCAAGAGGTCAATGGTCAAGTGGTCAAGTGGTCAAGTGGTCAAGTGGTCAAGTGGTCAATGGTCATTGGTCAAATGGTCATTGGTCAAATGGTCATTGGTCAAATGGTCATGTGGTCAAATGGTCAATGGTCAAGTGGTCAATGGTCAAGTGGTCAAGTGGTCAAGTGGTCAAGTGGTCAAGTGGTCAATGGTCAATGGTCAAATGGTCAAGTGGTCAGTGGTCAAGTGGTCAATGGTCAAATGGTCAAGTGGTCAATGGTCGACTGGTCAAGTGGTCAAGTGGTCAAATGGTCAGTAGTCAAGTGGTCAATGGCCAAATGGTCAAATGGTCCAGTAGACAATGGTCAAGTGGTCAAGTGGTCAATGGTCAAGTGGTCAATGGTCGACTGGTCAAATGGTCAAGTGGTCATGTGGTCAAGTGGTCAAGTGTTCAAGTGGTCAAGTGGTCAATGGTCAAATGGTCAAGTGGTCAAGTGGTCAATGGTCAAGTGGTCAATGGTCAAGTGGTCAAGTGGTCAAGTGGTCAATGGTCAAGTGGTCAATGGTAAAGTGGTCAAGTGGTCAAGTGGTCATTGGTCACATGGTCAAGTGGTCATATGGTCAGGAGGTCAAGTTGTCAAATTGTCAAACGATCAAGTGGTCAATGGTCAAATGATCAAGTGGTCAATGATCAAGTGGTCAAGTGGTCAAGTGGTCAAGTGGTCGGTGGTCAAGTGGTCAATGGTCAAGTGGTCAAGTGGTCAAGTGGTCAATGGTCAAATGGTCAAGTGGTCAAGTGGTCAAGTGGTCAAGTGGTCAAGTGGTAAGTGGTCAAGTGGTCAAGTGGTCAAGTGGTCAAGTGGTCAACTGGTCAGTGGTCAAGTGGTCAAGTGGTCAATGGTCAATGGTCAAATGGTCAAGTGGTCATGTGGTCAATGGTCAAGTGGTCGATGGTCGACTGATCAAGTGGACAATGGTAAAGTGGTCAAGTGGTCAGTGATTAAGTGGTCAATGGTCCAGTGGACAATGGTCAAGTGGTCAATGGTCAATGGTCATGTGGTCAAGTGGTCAAGTGGTCAAGTGGTCAAGTGGTCAGTGGTCAAGTGGTCAAGTGGTCAAGTGGTCAAGTGGTCAGTGGTCAATGGTCAAGTAGTCAGTGGTCAAGTGGTCAAGTGGTCAAATGGTCAAGTGGTCAAGTGGTCAATGGTCAAGTGGTCAAGTGGTCAAGTGATCAATGGTCAAGTGGTCAATGGTCAAGTGGTCAAGTGGTCAATGGTCAAGTGGTCAAGTGGTGAAGTAGTCAAGTGGTCAAGTGGTCAATGGTCAAATGGTCCAGTGGTCAATGGTCGACAGGTCAATGGTCATGTTGTCAATGGTCAAATGGTCAAGTAGTCAAGTGGTCAAGTGGTCAAATGGTCAAATGGTCAAATGGTCAAATGGTCAAATGGTCAAGTGGTCAAGTGGTCAAGTGGTCAAGTGGTCAAATGGTCAAGTGGTCAAATGGTCAAGTGGTCAAGTGGTCAATGGTCAAGCGGTCAAGTGGTCAATTGGTCAAGTGGTCAAATGGTCAGTGGTCATGTGGTCAGTGGTCAAGAGGTCAATGGTCAAGTGGTCAAGTGGTCAAGTGGTCAAGTGGTCAAGTGGTCAATGGTCATTGGTCAAATGGTCATTGGTCAAATGGTCATTGGTCAAATGGTCATGTGGTCAAATGGTCAATGGTCAAGTGGTCAATGGTCAAGTGGTCAAGTGGTCAAGTGTTCAAGTGGTCATGTGGTCAATGGTCAATGGTCAAATGGTCAAGTGGTCAGTGGTCAAGTGGTCAATGGTCAAATGGTCAAGTGGTCAATGGTCGACTGGTCAAGTGGTCAAGTGGTCAAATGGTCAGTAGTCAAGTGGTCAATGGCCAAATGGTCAAATGGTCCAGTAGACAATGGTCAAGTGGTCAAGTGGTCAATGGTCAAGTGGTCAATGGTCGACTGGTCAAATGGTCAAGTGGTCATGTGGTCAAGTGGTCAAGTGGTCAAGTGGTCAATGGTCAAGTGGTCAAGTGGTCAAGTGGTCAAGTGGTCAAGTGGTCAGTGGTCAAATGGTCAATGGTCAAATGGTCACGTGGTCAATGGTCGACTGGTCAAATGGTCAGTGGTCAAGTGGTCAATGCTCAAATGGTCAAGTGGTCAAGTGGTCCAGTGGTCAATGGTCAAATGGTCAAGTTGTCAAGTGGTCAAGTGGTCAATGGTCAAGTGGTCAAGTGGTCAAGTGGTCAAATGGTCCAGTGGTCAAGTGGTAAAGTGGTCAAGTGGTCAGTGGTCAAGTGGTCAATGGTCAAATGGTCAACTGGTCAATGGTCGACTGGTCTAGTGGTCAAATGGTCCAGTGGACAATGTTCAAGTGGTCAAGTGGTCAAGTGGTCAAATGGTCAATGGTCGACTCGTCAAGTGGTCAAATTGTCCAGTGGACAATGGTTAAGTGGTCAAGTGGTCAAGTGGTCAGTGGTCAAGTGGTCAAGTGGTCAATGGTCAAGTGGACAAGTGGTCAAGTGGTAAAGTGGTCAAGTGGTCAGTGGTCAAGTGGTCAATGGTCAAATGGTCAACTGGTCAATGGTCGACTGGTCAATGGTCAAATGGTCAAGTGGTCAATGGTCGACTGGTCAAATGGTCAAGTGGTCAATGGTCGACTGGTCAAATGGTCAGTGGTCAAGTGGTCAATGGTCAAATGGTCAAGTTGTCAAGTGGTCAAGTGGTCAATGGTCAAGTGGTCAAGTGGTCAAGTGGTCAAGTGGTCAATGGTCAATGGTCAAATGGTCAAGTGGTCAATGGTCGACTGGTCAAGTGGTCAAGTGGTCAAGTGGTCAGTGGTCAAGTGGTCAAGTGGTCAAGTGGTCAGTGGTCAAGTGGTCAATGGTCAAATGGTCAACTGGTCAATGGTCGACTGGTCAATGGTCAAATGGTCAAGTGGTCAATGGTCAAGTGGTCAAGTGGTCAATGGTCAAGTGGTCAAGTGGTGAAGTAGTCAAGTGGTCAAGTGGTCAATGGTCAAATGGTCCAGTGGTCAATGGTCGACAGGTCAATGGTCATGTTGTCAATGGTCAAATGGTCAAGTAGTCAAGTGGTCAAGTGGTCAAATGGTCAAATGGTCAAGTGGTCAAGTGGTCAAATGGTCAAGTGGTCAAGTGGTCAATGGTCAAGTGGTCAAGTGGTCAAGTGATCAATGGTCAAGTGGTCAATGGTCAAGTGGTCAAGTGGTCAATGGTCAAGTGGTCAAGTGGTGAAGTAGTCAAGTGGTCAAGTGGTCAATGGTCAAATGGTCCAGTGGTCAATGGTCGACAGGTCAATGGTCATGTTGTCAATGGTCAAATGGTCAAGTAGTCAAGTGGTCAAGTGGTCAAATGGTCAAATGGTCAAATGGTCAAATGGTCAGATGGTCAAGTGGTCAAGTGGTCAAGTGGTCAAGTGGTCAAATGGTCAAGTGGTCAAATGGTCAAGTGGTCAAGTGGTCAATGGTCAAGCGGTCAAGTGGTCAATTGGTCAAGTGGTCAAATGGTCAGTGGTCATGTGGTCAGTGGTCAAGAGGTCAATGGTCAAGTGGTCAAGTGGTCAAGTGGTCAAGTGGTCAAGTGGTCAATGGTCATTGGTCAAATGGTCATTGGTCAAATGGTCATTGGTCAAATGGTCATGTGGTCAAATGGTCAATGGTCAAGTGGTCAATGGTCAAGTGGTCAAGTGGTCAAGTGTTCAAGTGGTCATGTGGTCAATGGTCAATGGTCAAATGGTCAAGTGGTCAGTGGTCAAGTGGTCAATGGTCAAATGGTCAAGTGGTCAATGGTCGACTGGTCAAGTGGTCAAGTGGTCAAATGGTCAGTAGTCAAGTGGTCAATGGCCAAATGGTCAAATGGTCCAGTAGACAATGGTCAAGTGGTCAAGTGGTCAATGGTCAAGTGGTCAATGGTCGACTGGTCAAATGGTCAAGTGGTCATGTGGTCAAGTGGTCAAGTGTTCAAGTGGTCAAGTGGTCAATGGTCAAATGGTCAAGTGGTCAAGTGGTCAATGGTCAAGTGGTCAATGGTCAAGTGGACAAGTGTTCAAGTGGTCAATGGTCAAGTGGTCAATGGTAAAGTGGTCAAGTGGTCAAGTGGTCATTGGTCACATGGTCAAGTGGTCATATGGTCAGGAGGTCAAGTTGTCAAATTGTCAAACGATCAAGTGGTCAATGGTCAAATGATCAAGTGGTCAATGATCAAGTGGTCAAGTGGTCAAGTGGTCAAGTGGTCGGTGGTCAAGTGGTCAATGGTCAAGTGGTCAAGTGGTCAAGTGGTCAATGGTCAAATGGTCAAGTGGTCAAGTGGTCAAGTGGTCAAGTGGTCAAGAGGTAAGTGGTCAAGTGGTCAAGTGGTCAAGTGGTCAAGTGGTCAACTGGTCAGTGGTCAAGTGGTCAAGTGGTCAATGGTCAATGGTCAAATGGTGAAGTGGTCATGTGGTCAATGGTCAAGTGGTCGATGGTCGACTGATCAAGTGGACAATGGTAAAGTGGTCAAGTGGTCAGTGATTAAGTGGTCAATGGTCCAGTGGACAATGGTCAAGTGGTCAATGGTCAATGGTCATGTGGTCAAGTGGTCAAGTGGTCAAGTGGTCAAGTGGTCAGTGGTCAAGTGGTCAAGTGGTCAAGTGGTCAAGTGGTCAGTGGTCAATGGTCAAGTAGTCAGTGGTCAAGTGGTCAAGTGGTCAAATGGTCAAGTGGTCAAGTGGTCAATGGTCAAGTGGTCAAGTGGTCAAGTGATCAATGGTCAAGTGGTCAATGGTCAAGTGGTCAAGTGGTCAATGGTCAAGTGGTCAAGTGGTGAAGTAGTCAAGTGGTCAAGTGGTCAATGGTCAAATGGTCCAGTGGTCAATGGTCGACAGGTCAATGGTCATGTTGTCAATGGTCAAATGGTCAAGTAGTCAAGTGGTCAAGTGGTCAAATGGTCAAATGGTCAAATGGTCAAATGGTCAAATGGTCAAGTGGTCAAGTGGTCAAGTGGTCAAGTGGTCAAATGGTCAAGTGGTCAAATGGTCAAGTGGTCAAGTGGTCAATGGTCAAGCGGTCAAGTGGTCAATTGGTCAAGTGGTCAAATGGTCAGTGGTCATGTGGTCAGTGGTCAAGAGGTCAATGGTCAAGTGGTCAAGTGGTCAAGTGGTCAAGTGGTCAAGTGGTCAATGGTCATTGGTCAAATGGTCATTGGTCAAATGGTCATTGGTCAAATGGTCATGTGGTCAAATGGTCAATGGTCAAGTGGTCAATGGTCAAGTGGTCAAGTGGTCAAGTGTTCAAGTGGTCATGTGGTCAATGGTCAATGGTCAAATGGTCAAGTGGTCAGTGGTCAAGTGGTCAATGGTCAAATGGTCAAGTGGTCAATGGTCGACTGGTCAAGTGGTCAAGTGGTCAAATGGTCAGTAGTCAAGTGGTCAATGGCCAAATGGTCAAATGGTCCAGTAGACAATGGTCAAGTGGTCAAGTGGTCAATGGTCAAGTGGTCAATGGTCGACTGGTCAAATGGTCAAGTGGTCATGTGGTCAAGTGGTCAAGTGGTCAAGTGGTCAATGGTCAAGTGGTCAAGTGTTCAAGTGGTCAAGTGGTCAAGTGGTCAGTGGTCAAATGGTCAATGGTCAAATGGTCACGTGGTCAATGGTCGACTGGTCAAATGGTCAGTGGTCAAGTGGTCAATGCTCAAATGGTCAAGTGGTCAAGTGGTCAAGTGGTCAATGGTCAAATGGTCAAGTTGTCAAGTGGTCAAGTGGTCAATGGTCAAGTGGTCAAGTGGTCAAGTGGTCAAATGGTCCAGTGGTCAAGTGGTAAAGTGGTCAAGTGGTCAGTGGTCAAGTGGTCAATGGTCAAATGGTCAACTGGTCAATGGTCGACTGGTCTAGTGGTCAAATGGTCCAGTGGACAATGTTCAAGTGGTCAAGTGGTCAAGTGGTCAAATGGTCAATGGTCGACTCGTCAAGTGGTCAAATTGTCCAGTGGACAATGGTTAAGTGGTCAAGTGGTCAAGTGGTCAGTGGTCAAGTGGTCAAGTGGTCAATGGTCAAGTGGACAAGTGGTCAAGTGGTAAAGTGGTCAAGTGGTCAGTGGTCAAGTGGTCAATGGTCAAATGGTCAACTGGTCAATGGTCGACTGGTCAATGGTCAAATGGTCAAGTGGTCAATGGTCGACTGGTCAAATGGTCAAGTGGTCAATGGTCGACTGGTCAAATGGTCAAGTGGTCAATGGTCGACTGGTCAAATGGTCAGTGGTCAAGTGGTCAATGGTCAAATGGTCAAGTTGTCAAGTGGTCAAGTGGTCAATGGTCAAGTGGTCAAGTGGTCAAGTGGTCAAGTGGTCAATGGTCAATGGTCAAATGGTCAAGTGGTCAATGGTCGACTGGTCAAGTGGTCAAGTGGTCAAATGGTCAGTAGTCAAGTGGTCAATGGCCAAATGGTCAAATGGTCCAGTAGACAATGGTCAAGTGGTCAAGTGGTCAATGGTCAAGTGGTCAATGGTCGACTGGTCAAATGGTCAAGTGGTCATGTGGTCAAGTGGTCAAGTGGTCAAGTGGTCAATGGTCAAGTGGTCAAGTGTTCAAGTGGTCAAGTGGTCAAGTGGTCAGTGGTCAAATGGTCAAGTGGTCAAGTGGTCAAGTGGTCAGTGGTCAAGTGGTCAATGGTCAAGTGGTCAAGTGGTCAAGTGTTCAAATGGTCCAGTGGTCAAGTGGTAAAGTGGTCAAGTGGTCAGTGGTCAAGTGGTCAATGGTCAAATGGTCAACTGGTCAATGGTCGACTGGTCTAGTGGTCAAATGGTCCAGTGGACAATGTTCAAGTGGTCAAGTGGTCAAGTGGTCAAATGGTCAATGGTCGACTCGTCAAGTGGTCAAATTGTCCAGTGGACAATGGTTAAGTGGTCAAGTGGTCAAGTGGTCAGTGGTCAAGTGGTCAAGTGGTCAATGGTCAAGTGGACAAGTGGTCAAGTGGTAAAGTGGTCAAGTGGTCAGTGGTCAAGTGGTCAATGGTCAAATGGTCAACTGGTCAATGGTCGACTGGTCAATGGTCAAATGGTCAAGTGGTCAATGGTCGACTGGTCAAATGGTCAAGTGGTCAATGGTCGACTGGTCAAATGGTCAGTGGTCAAGTGGTCAATGGTCAAATGGTCAAGTTGTCAAGTGGTCAAGTGGTCAATGGTCAAGTGGTCAAGTGGTCAAGTGGTCAAGTGGTCAATGGTCAATGGTCAAATGGTCAAGTGGTCAATGGTCGACTGGTCAAGTGGTCAAGTGGTCAAATGGTCAGTAGTCAAGTGGTCAATGGCCAAATGGTCAAATGGTCCAGTAGACAATGGTCAAGTGGTCAGTGGTCAAGTGGTCAATGGTCAAATGGTCAACTGGTCAATGGTCGACTGGTCAATGGTCAAATGGTCAAGTGGCCAAATGGTCCACTGGACAATGGTCAAGTGGTCAAGTGGTCAGTGGTCAAGTGGTCAATGGTCAAATGGTCAAGTGGTCAAGTGGTCAAGTGGTCAATGGTCAAGTGGGGAATGGTCGACTGGTCAAGTGGTCAAGTGGTCAATGGTCAAGTGATCAATGGCGAAGTGGTCAAAGGTCAAGTGGTCAAGTGGTCAATGGTCAATGGTCAATGGTCAAATGGTCAAGTGGTCAAGTGGTCAATGGTCAAGTGGTCAATGGTAAAGTGGTCAAGTGGTCAAGTGGTCAATGGTCACATGGTCAAGTGGTCATATGGTCAGGAGGTCAAGTTGTCAAATTGTCAAACGATCAAGTGGTCAATGGTCAAATGATCAAGTGGTCAATGATCAAGTGGTCAAGTGGTCAAGTGGTCAAGTGGTCAAGTGGTCGGTGGTTAAGTGGTCAATGGTCAAGTGGTCAAGTGGTCAAGTGGTCAATGGTCAAATGGTCAAGTGGTCAAGTGGTCAAGTGGTCAAGTGGTCAAGTGGTAAGTGGTCAAGTGGTCAAGTGGTCAAGTGGTAAAGTGGTCAAGTGGTCAGTGGTCAAGTGGTCAATGGTCAAATGGTCAACTGGTCAATGGTCGACTGGTCTAGTGGTCAAATGGTCCAGTGGACAATGTTCAAGTGGTCAAGTGGTCAAGTGGTCAAATGGTCAATGGTCGACTCGTCAAGTGGTCAAATTGTCCAGTGGACAATGGTTAAGTGGTCAAGTGGTCAAGTGGTCAGTGGTCAAGTGGTCAAGTGGTCAATGGTCAAGTGGGCAATGGTCGACTGGTCAAGTGGTCAAGTGGTCAATGGTCAATGGTCAATGGTCAATGGTCAATGGTCAATGGTCAAATGGTCAAGTGGTCAAGTTGTCAAGTGGTCAGTGGTCAAGTGGTCAATGGTTGACTGGTCAAGTGGTCATGTGGTCAATGGTCGACTGCTCAAGTGGCCAAGTGGCCAAATGGTCCAGTGGTCAAGTGGTCAATGGTCAAGTGGTCAAGTGGTCAAGTGGTCAAATGGTCAAATGGTCAAATGGTCAAATGGTCAAGTGGTCAAGTGGTCAAGTGGTCAATAGTCAAGTGGTCAATGGTCAAGTGGTCAAGTGGTCAGTGGTCAAGTGGTCAATGGTCGACTGGTCAAGTGGTCAAATGGTCAAGTGGTCAAGTGGTCAAGTAGTCAAGTGGTCAAGTGGTCAAGTGGTCAGTGGTCAAGTGGTCAAGTGGTCAATGGTCAAGTGGTCAAGTGGTCAAGTGGTCAAGTGGTCAGTGGTCAAGTGGTCAAGTGGTCAATGGTCAAGTGGTCAATGGTCAAGTGGTCAATGGTCAAGTGGTGAAGTGGTCAAATGGTCAAGTGGTCAAGTGGTCAGTGGTCAAGTGGTCAAGTTGACATATTGTCAAACGATCAAGCGGTCAAGTGGTCAATGATCAAGTGGTCAAGTGGTCAATGGACAAGTGGTCAAGTGGTCAAGTGGTAATTGGTGAATGGTCAAGTGGTCAAGTGGTCAAGTGGTCAAGTGGTCACGGGGTCAGTGGTCAAGTGGTCAATGGTCAAATGGTCAAGTGGTCAAATGATCAAGTGGTCAAGTGGTCAAGTGGTAAATGGTCAATGGTCAAGTGGTCAAGTGGTCAAGTGGTCAATGGTCAAGTGGTCATGTAGTCAAGTGGTCAAGTGGTCAGTGGTCAAGTGGTCAATGGTAAAATGGTCAAGTGGTCAAGTGGTCAAGTCGTCAAGTGGTAAAGTGGTCAAGGGGTCAGTGGTCAAGTGGTCAATGGTCAAATGGTCAAGTGGTCAATGGTCGACTGGTCAAGTGGTCAATGGTCGACTCGTTAAGTGGTCAAATGGTCCAGTGGGCAAGTGGTCAAATGGTCAAATAGTCAGTGGTCAAGTGGTCAATGGTCAAGTGGTCAAGTGGTCAAGTGGTCAATGGTCATATGGTCAAGTGGTCAATGTTCGACTGGTCAAATGGACAGTGGTCAAGTGGTCAATGTTCAAATGGTCAAGTGGTCAAATGGTCAAGTGGTCAATGGTCAATGGTCAAGTGGTCAATGATCAAGTGGTCAAGTGGTCAATTGTTCAAGTGGTCAAGTGGTCAGTGGTCAAGTGGTCAGTGGTCAAGTGGTCAAGTGGTCAATTGGTCAAGTGGTCAAATGGTCAGTGGTCATGTGGTCAAGTGGTCAATGGTCATATGGTCAAGTGGTCAAGTGGTCAAGTGGTCAATGGTCGACTGGTCAAGTGGTCAAGTGGTCAATTGTTCAAGTGGTCAAGTGGTCAATGGTCAAGTGGTCAATGGTCAAGTGGTCAATGGTCAAGTGGTCAAGTGGTCAAGTGGTCAATGGTCATATGGTCAAGTGGTCAATGGTCGACTGGTCAAGTGGTCAAATGGTCCAGTGGACAATGGTCAAGTGGTCAAGTGGTCAAGTGGTCAGTGGTCAAGTGGTCAATGGTCAAGTGGTCAAGTGGTCAAGTGGTCAATGGTCAATGGTCAAATGGTCACGTGGTCAATGGTCGACTGGTCAAATGGTCAGTGGTCAAGTGGTCAATGGACAAGTGGTCAAGTGGTCAAGTGGTAAATGGTGAATGGTCAAGTGGTCAAGTGGTCAAGTGGTCAAGTGGTCATGTGGTCAAGTGGTCAAGTGGTCAGTGGTCAAGTGGTCAAGTGGTGAAGTGGTAAAGTGGTCAAGGGGTCAGTGGTCAAGTGGTCAATGGTCAAATGGTCAAGTGGTCAATGGTCGACTGGTCAAGTGGTCAATGGTCGACTCGTCAATGGACAAGTGGTCAAGTGGGCAAGTGGTAAATGGTGAATGGTCAAGTGGTCAATGGTCAAGTGGTCATGTGGTCAAGTGGTCAAGTGGTCAGTGGTCAAGTGGTCAAGTGGTCAAGTGGTAAAGTGGTCAAGGGGTCAGTGGTCAAGTGGTCAATGGTCAAATGGTCAAGTGGTCAAATGGTCAAGTGGTCAAGTGGTCAAGTGATAAATGGTCAATGGTCAAGTGGTCAAGTGGTCCAGTGGTCAATGGTCAAGTGGTCATGTAGTCAAGTGGTCAAGTGGTCAGTAGTCAAGTGGTCAATGGTAAAATGGTCAAGTGGTCAATGGTAAAATGGTCAAGTGGTCAAGTGGTCAAGTGGTCAAGTGGTAAAGTGGTCAAGGGGTCAGTGGTCAAGTGGTCAATGGTCAAATGGTCAGTGGTCAAGGGGTCAATGGTCAAGTGGTCAAGTGGTCAATGGTCAAATGGTCAAGTCGTCAAGTGGTCAATGGTCAAGTGGTCAAGTGGTCAAGTGGTCAATGGTCAAATGGTCTAGTGGTCAAGTGGTCAAGTGGTCGAATGGTCCAGTGGACAATGGTCAAGTGGTCAATGGTCAATGGTCATGTGGTCAAGTGTTCAAGTGGTCAAGTGGTCAAGGAGTCAAGTGGTCAAGTGGTCAATGGTCAAATGGTCAAGTGGTCAAGTGGTAAAGAGGTCAATGGTCAAGTGGTCAATGGTCAAATGGTGAAGTGATCAAGTGGTCAAATGGTCAGTGGTCAAGTGGTCAATGGTCAAATGAGCAAGTGGTCAAGTGGTCAAGTGGTCAAGTGGTCAATGGTCAAGTGGTCAATGGTCAAGTGGTCAAGTGGTCAATGGTCAAGTGGTCAAGTGGTGAAGTAGTCAAGTGGTCAAGTGGTCAATGGTCAAATGGTCCAGTGGTCAATGGTCGACAGGTCAATGGTCAAATTGTCAATGGTCAAATGGTCAAGTGGTCAAGTGGTCAAGTGGTCAAGTGGTCAAATGGTCAAGTGGTCAAGTGGTCAATGGTCAACTGGTCAAGTGGTCAGTGGTCAAGTGGTCAATGGTTAAGTGGTCAATGGTCAATGGTCAATGGTCAATGGTCAATGGTCAATGGTCAATGGTCAAATGGTCAAGTGGTCAGTGGTCAAGTGGTCAATGATGTACTTGTCAAGTGGTCAAGTGGTCAATGGTCGACTGGTCAAGTGGTCAAGTGGTCAAATGGTCAAATGGTCAAATGGTCAAGTGGTCAATTGGTCAATGGTCAAGTGGTCAATTGGTCAAGTGGTCAAATGGTCAGTGGTCATGTGGTCAAGTGGTCAATGGTCATATGGTCAAGTGGTCAAGTGGTCAAGTGGTCAATGGTCGACTGGTCAAGTGGTCAAGTGGTCAATTGTTCAAGTGGTCAAGTGGTCAATGGTCAAGTGGTCAATGGTCAAGTGGTCAAGTGGTCAAGTGGTCAATGGTCATATGGTCAAGTGGTCAATGGTCGACTGGTCAAATGGACAGTGGTCAAGTGGTCAATGGTCAAATGGTCAATTGGTCAAGTGGTCAATGGTCAATGGTCAAGTGGTCAATGATCAAGTGGTCAAGTGGTCAATTGTTCAAGTGGTCAAGTGGTCAGTGGTCAAGTGGTCAAGTGGTCAATTGGTCAAGTGGTCAAATGGTCAGTGGTCATGTGGTCAAGTGGTCAATGGTCGACTGGTCAAGTGGTCAATGGTCGACTCGTCAATGGACAAGTGGTCAAGTGGGCAAGTGGTAAATGGTGAATGGTCAAGTGGTCATGTGGTCAAGTGGTCAAGTGGTCAGTGGTCAAGTGGTCAAGTGGTCAAGTGGTAAAGTGGTCAAGGGGTCAGTGGTCAAGTGGTCAATGGTCAAATGGTCAAGTGGTCAAATGGTCAAGTGGTCAAGTGGTCAAGTGGTCAAGTGGTAAATGGTCAATGGTCAAGTGGTCAAGAGGTCAATGGTCAAATGGTCAAGTGGTCAAGTGGTCAAGTGGTCAAGTGGTCAATGGTTAAATGGTCAAGTGGTCAAGTGGTCAATGCTCAAATGGTCAAATGGTCAAGTGGTCAAGTGGTCAATGGTCAAATGGTCAAGTGGTCAAGTGGTCAATGGTCATATGGTCAAATGGTCAAGTGGTCAAGTGGTCATTTTTCAAGTGGTCAAGTGGTCAATGGTCAATGGTCAAGTGGTCAATGGTCAAGTGGTCAATGGTCAAATGGTCAAGTGGTCAATTGGTCAAGTGGTCAATGGTCAATGGTCAAGTGGTCAATGATCAAGTGGTCAAGTGGTCAATTGTTCAAGTGGTCAAGTGGTCAGTGGTCAAGTGGTCAAGTGGTCAATTGGTCAAGTGGTCAAATGGTCAGTGGTCATGTGGTCAAGTGGTCAATGGTCATATGGTCAAGTGGTCAAGTGGTCAAGTGGTCAATGGTCGACTGGTCAAATGGTCAGTGGTCAAGTGGTCAATGGTCAAATGGTCAAGTTGTCAAGTGGTCAAGTGGTCAAAGGTGAAGTGGCCAAGTGGTCAAGTGGTCAAGTGGTCAAGTGGTCAATGGTCAAGTGGTCAAATGGTCCAGTGGACAATGGTCAAGTGGTCAAGTGGTCAAGTGGTAAAGTGGTCAAGTGGTCAGTGGTCAAGTTGTCGATGGTCAAATGGTCAAGTGGTCAAACGGTCCAGTGGACAATGGTCAAGTGGTCAAGTGTTCAAGTGGTCAAGTGGTCAGTGGTCAAACGGTCAAGTGGTCAAGTGGTCAGTGGTCAGTGGTCAGTGGTCAAATGGTCAAGTGGTCAAGTGGTCAAGTGGTCAATGGTCAAGTGGTCATGTGGTCAATTGGTCAAGTGGTCAGTGGTCAAGTGGTCAAGTGGTCAAGTGGTAAAGTGGCCAAGGGGTCAGTGGACAAGTGGTCAATGGTCAAGTGGTCAATGGTCGCCTGGTCAAGTGGTCAATGGTCGACTCGTCAATGGACAAGTGGTCAAGTGGGCAAGTGGTAAATGGTGAATGGTCAAGTGGTCAAGTGGTCAAGTGGTCAATGGTCAAGTGGTCATGTGGTCAAGTGGTCAAGTGGTCAGTGGTCAAGTGGTCAAGTGGTCAAGTGGTAAAGTGGTCAAGGGGTCAGTGGTCAAGTGGTCAAGTGGTCAGTGGTCAAGTGGTCAATGGTCAAGTGGTCAATGGTCAAGTGGTCAAATGGACAGTGGTCAAGTGGTCAATGGTCAAATGGTCAAGTTGTCAAGTGGTCAAGTGGTCAATGGTCAAGTGGTCAAGTGGTCAAGTGGTCAAGTGGTCAAATGATCCAGTGGTCAAGTGGTCAATGGTCAAGTGGTCAAGTGGTAATGTGGTCAAATGGTCAAGTGGTCAAGTGGTCAAGTGGTCAGTGTTCAAGTGGTCAAGTGGTCAAGTGGTGAAGTGGTGAAGTGGTGAAGTGGTCAAGTGGTCAAGTGGTCAAGTGGTCGGTGGTCAAGTGGTCAATGGTCAAGTGGTCAAGTGGTCAAGTGGTCAATGGCCGACTGGTCAAGTGGTCAAATGGTACAATGGTCAATGGTCATGTGGTCAAGTGGTCAAGTGTTCAAGTGGTCAAGTAGTCAAGTGGTCAAGTGGTCAAATGGTCAGTGGTCAAGTGGACAATGGTCAACTGGTCAAGTGGTCAATGGTTAATGGTCAATGGTCAATGGTCAAATGGTCTAGTGGTCAAGTGGTCAAATGGTCAAATGGTCAAATGGTCAAATGGTCAAGTGGTCAAGTGGTCAAGTAGTCAAGTGGTCAAGTGGTCAAGTAGTCAAGTGGTCAAGTGGTCAAGTGGTCAGTGGTCAAGTGGGCAATGGTCAACTGGTCAAGTGGTCAGTGGTCAAGTGGTCAATGGTTAAGTGGTCAATGGTCAATGGTCAATGGTCAATGGTCAATGGTCAATGGTCAATGGTCAAATGGTCAAGTGGTCAGTGGTCAAGTGGTCAATGATGTACTTGTCAAGTGGTCAAGTGGTCAATGGTCGACTGGTCAAGTGGTCAAGTGGTCAAATGGTCAAATGGTCAAATGGTCAAGTGGTCAATTGGTCAATGGTCAAGTGGTCAAATGGTCAGTGGTCATGTGGTCAAGTGGTCAATGGTCATATGGTCAAGTGGTCAAGTGGTCAAGTGGTCAATGGTCGACTGGTCAAGTGGTCAAGTGGTCAATTGTTCAAGTGGTCAAGTGGTCAATGGTCAAGTGGTCAATGGTCAAGTGGTCAAGTGGTCAAGTGGTCAATGGTCATATGGTCAAGTGGTCAATGGTCGACTGGTCAAATGGACAGTGGTCAAGTGGTCAATGGTCAAATGGTCAATTGGTCAAGTGGTCAATGGTCAATGGTCAAGTGGTCAATGATCAAGTGGTCAAGTGGTCAATTGTTCAAGTGGTCAAGTGGTCAGTGGTCAAGTGGTCAAGTGGTCAATTGGTCAAGTGGTCAAATGGTCAGTGGTCATGTGGTCAAGTGGTCAATGGTCGACTGGTCAAGTGGTCAATGGTCGACTCGTCAATGGACAAGTGGTCAAGTGGGCAAGTGGTAAATGGTGAATGGTCAAGTGGTCATGTGGTCAAGTGGTCAAGTGGTCAGTGGTCAAGTGGTCAAGTGGTCAAGTGGTAAAGTGGTCAAGGGGTCAGTGGTCAAGTGGTCAATGGTCAAATGGTCAAGTGGTCAAGTGGTCAGTGTTCAAGTGGTCAAGTGGTCAAGTGGTGAAGTGGTGAAGTGGTGAAGTGGTCAAGTGGTCAAGTGGTCAAGTGGTCGGTGGTCAAGTGGTCAATGGTCAAGTGGTCAAGTGGTCAAGTGGTCAATGGCCGACTGGTCAAGTGGTCAAATGGTACAATGGTCAATGGTCATGTGGTCAAGTGGTCAAGTGTTCAAGTGGTCAAGTAGTCAAGTGGTCAAGTGGTCAAATGGTCAGTGGTCAAGTGGACAATGGTCAACTGGTCAAGTGGTCAATGGTTAATGGTCAATGGTCAATGGTCAAATGGTCAAGTGGTCAAGTGGTCAAATGGTCAAATGGTCAAATGGTCAAATGGTCAAGTGGTCAATTGGTCAAGTAGTCAAGTGGTCAAGTGGTCAAGTAGTCAAGTGGTCAAGTGGTCAAGTGGTCAGTGGTCAAGTGGGCAATGGTCAACTGGTCAAGTGGTCAGTGGTCAAGTGGTCAATGGTTAAGTGGTCAATGGTCAATGGTCAATGGTCAATGGTCAATGGTCAATGGTCAATGGTCAAATGGTCAAGTGGTCAGTGGTCAAGTGGTCAATGATGTACTTGTCAAGTGGTCAAGTGGTCAATGGTCGACTGGTCAAGTGGTCAAGTGGTCAAATGGTCAAATGGTCAAATGGTCAAGTGGTCAATTGGTCAATGGTCAAGTGGTCAATTGGTCAAGTGGTCAAATGGTCAGTGGTCATGTGGTCAAGTGGTCAATGGTCATATGGTCAAGTGGTCAAGTGGTCAAGTGGTCAATGGTCGACTGGTCAAGTGATCAAGTGGTCAATTGTTCAAGTGGTCAAGTGGTCAATGGTCAAGTGGTCAATGGTCAAGTGGTCAAGTGGTCAAGTGGTCAATGGTCATATGGTCAAGTGGTCAATGGTCGACTGGTCAAATGGACAGTGGTCAAGTGGTCAATGGTCAAATGGTCAATTGGTCAAGTGGTCAATGGTCAATGGTCAAGTGGTCAATGATCAAGTGGTCAAGTGGTCAATTGTTCAAGTGGCCAAGTGGTCAGTGGTCAAGTGGTCAAGTGGTCAATTGGTCAAGTGGTCAAATGGTCAGTGGTCATGTGGTCAAGTGGTCAATGGTCGACTGGTCAAGTGGTCAATGGTCGACTCGTCAATGGACAAGTGGTCAAGTGGGCAAGTGGTAAATGGTGAATGGTCAAGTGGTCATGTGGTCAAGTGGTCAAGTGGTCAGTGGTCAAGTGGTCAAGTGGTCAAGTGGTAAAGTGGTCAAGGGGTCAGTGGTCAAGTGGTCAATGGTCAAATGGTCAAGTGGTCAAATGGTCAAGTGGTCAAGTGGTCAAGTGGTAAATGGTCAATGGTCAAGTGGTCAAGAGGTCAATGGTCAAATGGTCAAGTGGTCAAATGGTCAGTGGTCATGTGGTCAAGTGGTCAATGGTCATATGGTCAAGTGGTCAAGTGGTCAAGTGGTCAATGGTCGACTGGTCAAATGGTCAGTGGTCAAGTGGTCAATGGTCAAATGGTCAAGTTGTCAAGTGGACAAGTGGTCAAAGGTGAAGTGGCCAAGTGGTCAAGTGGTCAAGTGGTCAAGTGGTCAATGGTCAAGTGGTCAAATGGTCCAGTGGACAATGGTCAAGTGGTCAAGTGGTCAAGTGGTAAAGTGGTCAAGTGGTCAGTGGTCAAGTTGTCAATGGTCAAATGGTCAAGTGGTCAAACGGTCCAGTGGACAATGGTCAAGTGGTCAAGTGTTCAAGTGGTCAAGTGGAAAGTGGTCAAACGGTCAAGTGGTCAAGTGGTCAGTGGTCAGTGGTCAAATGGTCAAGTGGTCAAGTGGTCAAGTGGGCAATGGTCGACTGGTCAAGTGGTCAAGTGGTCAATGGTCAATGGTCAATGGTCAATGGTCAATGGTCAATGGTCAATGGTCAATGGTCAAATGGTCAAGTGGTCAAGTTGTCAAGTGGTCAGTGGTCAAGTGGTCAATGGTTGACTGGTCAAGTGGTCATGTGGTCAATGGTCGACTGCTCAAGTGGCCAAGTGGCCAAATGGTCCAGTGGTCAAGTGGTCAATGGTCAAGTGGTCAAGTGGTCAAGTGGTCAAATGGTCAAATGGTCAAATGGTCAAATGGTCAAGTGGTCAAGTGGTCAAGTGGTCAATAGTCAAGTGGTCAATGGTCAAGTGGTCAAGTGGTCAATGGTCGACTGGTCAAGTGGTCAAATGGTCAAGTGGTCAAGTGGTCAAGTAGTCAAGTGGTCAAGTGGTCAAGTGGTCAGTGGTCAAGTGGTCAAGTGGTCAATGGTCAAGTGGTCAAGTGGTCAAGTGGTCAAGTGGTCAGTGGTCAAGTGGTCAAGTGGTCAATGGTCAAGTGGTCAATGGTCAAGTGGTCAAGTGGTCAAATGGTCAAGTGGTCAAGTGGTCAGTGGTCAAGTGGTCAAGTTGACATATTGTCTAACGATCAAGCGGTCAAGTGGTCAATGATCAAGTGGTCAAGTGGTCAAGTGGTCAATGGACAAGTGGTCAAGTGGTCAAGTGGTAATTGGTGAATGGTCAAGTGGTCAAGTGGTCAAGTGGTCAAGTGGTCAAGTGGTCAAGGGGTCAGTGGTCAAGTGGTCAATGGTCAAATGGTCAAGTGGTCAAATGATCAAGTGGTCAAGTGGTCAAGTGGTAAATGGTCAATGGTCAAGTGGTCAAGTGGTCTAGTGGTCATGTAGTCAAGTGGTCAAGTGGTCAGTGGTCAAGTGGTCAATGGTAAAATGGTCAAGTGGTCAAGTGGTCAAGTGGTAAAGTGGTCAAGGGGTCAGTGGTCAAGTGGTCAATGGTCAAATGGTCAAGTGGTCAAATGGTCAAGTGGTCAAGTGGTCAAGTGGTAAATGGTCAATGGTCAAGTGGTCAAGTGGTCCAGTGGTCAATGGTCAAGTGGTCATGTAGTCAAGTGGTCAAGTGGTCAGTGGTCAAGTGGTCAATGGTAAAATGGTCAAGTGGTCAATGGTAAAATGGTCAAGTGGTCAAGTGGTCAAGTGGTCAAGTGGTAAAGTGGTCAAGGGGTCAGTGGTCAAGTGGTCAATGGTCAAATGGTCAGTGGTCAAGGGGTCAATGGTCAAGTGGTCAAGTGGTCAATGGTCAAATGGTCATGTCGTCAAGTGGTCAATGGTCAAGTGGTCAAGTGGTCAAGTGGTCAATGGTCAAATGGTCTAGTGGTCAAGTGGTCAAGTGGTCGAATGGTCCAGTGGACAATGGTCAAGTGGTCAATGGTCAATGGTCATGTGGTCAAGTGGTCAAGGAGTCAAGTGGTCAAGTGGTCAATGGTCAAATGGTCAAGTGGTCAAGTGGTAAAGAGGTCAATGGTCAAGTGGTCAATGGTCAAATGGTGAAGTGATCAAGTGGTCAAATGGTCAGTGGTCAAGTGGTCAATGGTCAAATGAGCAAGTGGTCAAGTGGTCAAGTGGTCAAGTGGTCAATGGTCAAGTGGTCAATGGTCAAGTGGTCAAGTGGTCAATGGTCAAGTGGTCAAGTGGTGAAGTAGTCAAGTGGTCAAGTGGTCAATGGTCAAATGGTCCAGTGGTCAATGGTCGACAGGTCAATGGTCAAATTGTCAATGGTCAAATGGTCAAGTGGTCAAGTGGTCAAGTGGTCAAGTGGTCAAATGGTCAAGTGGTCAAGTGGTCAAGTGGTCAAGTGGTCAATGGTCACATGGTCAAGTGGTCAAATGGTAAGAGGTCAAGTTGTCAAATTGTCAAACGATCAAGTGGTCAATTGACAAATGGCCAAGTGGTCAAATTGTCAATTGGTCAAGTTGTCATATTGTCAAACGATCAAGTGGTCTAGTGGTCAATGGTCAAGTGGTCAAGTGGTCAAGTGGGCAATGGTCAAATGGTCAAGTGGTCAAGTGGTCAGTGGTCAAGTGGTCAAGTGGTCAGTGGTCAAGTGGTCAATGGTTAAGTGGTCAATGGTCAATGGTCAATGGTCAATGGTCAATGGTCAATGGTCAATGGTCAAATGGTCAAGTGGTCAGTGGTCAAGTGGTCAATGATGTACTTGTCAAGTGGTCAAGTGGTCAATGGTCGACTGGTCAAGTGGTCAAGTGGTCAATTGGTCAATGGTCAAGTGGTCAATTGGTCAAGTGGTCAAATGGTCAGTGGTCATGTGGTCAAGTGGTCAATGGTCATATGGTCAAGTGGTCAAGTGGTCAAGTGGTCAATGGTCGACTGGTCAAGTGGTCAAGTGGTCAATTGTTCAAGTGGTCAAGTGGTCAATGGTCAAGTGGTCAATGGTCAAGTGGTCAAGTGGTCAAGTGGTCAATGGTCATATGGTCAAGTGGTCAATGGTCGACTGGTCAAATGGACAGTGGTCAAGTGGTCAATGGTCAAATGGTCAATTGGTCAAGTGGTCAATGGTCAATGGTCAAGTGGTCAATGATCAAGTGGTCAAGTGGTCAATTGTTCAAGTGGTCAAGTGGTCAGTGGTCAAGTGGTCAAGTGGTCAATTGGTCAAGTGGTCAAATGGTCAGTGGTCATGTGGTCAAGTGGTCAATGGTCGACTGGTCAAGTGGTCAATGGTCGACTCGTCAATGGACAAGTGGTCAAGTGGGCAAGTGGTAAATGGTGAATGGTCAAGTGGTCATGTGGTCAAGTGGTCAAGTGGTCAGTGGTCAAGTGGTCAAGTGGTCAAGTGGTAAAGTGGTCAAGGGGTCAGTGGTCAAGTGGTCAATGGTCAAATGGTCAAGTGGTCAAATGGTCAAGTGCTCAAGTGGTCAAGTGGTAAATGGTCAATGGTCAAGTGGTCAAGAGGTCAATGGTCAAATGGTCAAGTGGTCAAGTGGTCAAGTGGTCAATGGTTAAATGGTCAAGTGGTCAAGTGGTCAATGGTCAAATGGTCAAATGGTCAAGTGGTCAAGTGGTCAATGGTCAAATGGTCAAGTGGTCAAGTGGTCAATGGTCATATGGTCAAATGGTCAAGTGGTCAAGTGGTCATTTTTCAAGTGGTCAAGTGGTCAATGGTCAATGGTCAAGTGGTCAATGGTCAAGTGGTCAATGGTCAAATGGTCAAGTGGTCAATTGGTCAAGTGGTCAATGGTCAATGGTCAAGTGGTCAATGATCAAGTGGTCAAGTGGTCAATTGTTCAAGTGGTCAAGTGGTCAGTGGTCAAGTGGTCAAGTGGTCAATTGGTCAAGTGGTCAAATGGTCAGTGGTCATGTGGTCAAGTGGTCAATGGTCATATGGTCAAGTGGTCAAGTGGTCAAGTGGTCAAGTGGTCAGTGGTCAGTGGTCAAATGGTCAAGTGGTCAAGTGGTCAAGTGGTCAATGGTCAAGTGGTCATGTGGTCAATTGGTCAAGTGGTCAGTGGTCAAGTGGTCAAGTGGTCAAGTGGTAAAGTGGCCAAGGGGTCAGTGGACAAGTGGTCAATGGTCAAATGGTCAAGTGGTCAATGGTCGACTGGTCAAGTGGTCAATGGTCGACTCGTCAATGGACAAGTGGTCAAGTGGGCAAGTGGTAAATGGTGAATGGTCAAGTGGTCAAGTGGTCAAGTGGTCAATGGTCAAGTGGTCATGTGGTCAAGTGGTCAAGTGGTCAGTGGTCAAGTGGTCAAGTGGTCAAGTGGTAAAGTGGTCAAGGGGTCAGTGGTCAAGTGGTCAAGTGGTCAGTGGTCAAGTGGTCAATGGTCAAGTGGTCAATGGTCAAGTGGTCAAATGGACAGTGGTCAAGTGGTCAATGGTCAAATGGTCAAGTTGTCAAGTGGTCAAGTGGTCAATGGTCAAGTGGTCAAGTGGTCAAGTGGTCAAGTGGTCAAATGATCCAGTGGTCAAGTGGTCAATGGTCAAGTGGTCAAGTGGTAATGTGGTCAAATGGTCAAGTGGTCAAGTGGTCAAGTGGTCAGTGTTCAAGTGTTCAAGTGGTCAAGTGGTCAAGTGGTGAAGTGGTGAAGTGGTGAAGTGGTCAAGTGGTCAAGTGGTCAAGTGGTCGGTGGTCAAGTGGTCAATGGTCAAGTGGTCAAGTGGTCAAGTGGTCAATGGCCGACTGGTCAAGTCGTCAAATGGTACAATGGTCAATGGTCATGTGGTCAAGTGGTCAAGTGTTCAAGTGGTCAAGTAGTCAAGTGGTCAAGTGGTCAAATGGTCAGTGGTCAAGTGGACAATGGTCAACTGGTCAAGTGGTCAAATGGTCAAATGGTCAAATGGTCAAATGGTCAAGTGGTCAAGTGGTCAAGTAGTCAAGTGGTCAAGTGGTCAAGTAGTCAAGTGGTCAAGTGGGCAATGGTCAACTGGTCAAGTGGTCAGTGGTCAAGTGGTCAATGGTTAAGTGGTCAATGGTCAATGGTCAATGGTCAATGGTCAATGGTCAATGGTCAATGGTCAAATGGTCAAGTGGTCAGTGGTCAAGTGGTCAATGATGTACTTGTCAAGTGGTCAAGTGGTCAATGGTCGACTGGTCAAGTGGTCAAGTGGTCAAATGGTCAAATGGTCAAATGGTCAAGTGGTCAATTGGTCAATGGTCAAGTGGTCAATTGGTCAAGTGGTCAAATGGTCAGTGGTCATGTGGTCAAGTGGTCAATGGTCATATGGTCAAGTGGTCAAGTGGTCAAGTGGTCAATGGTCGACTGGTCAAGTGGTCAAGTGGTCAATTGTTCAAGTGGTCAAGTGGTCAATGGTCAAGTGGTCAATGGTCAAGTGGTCAAGTGGTCAAGTGGTCAATGGTCATATGGTCAAGTGGTCAATGGTCGTCTGGTCAAATGGACAGTGGTCAAGTGGTCAATGGTCAAATGGTCAATTGGTCAAGTGGTCAATGGTCAATGGTCAAGTGGTCAATGATCAAGTGGTCAAGTGGTCAATTGTTCAAGTGGTCAAGTTGTCAGTGGTCAAGTGGTCAAGTGGTCAATTGGTCAAGTGGTCAAATGGTCAGTGGTCATGTGGTCAAGTGGTCAATGGTCGACTGGTCAAGTGGTCAATGGTCGACTCGTCAATGGACAAGTGGTCAAGTGGGCAAGTGGTAAATGGTGAATGGTCAAGTGGTCATGTGGTCAAGTGGTCAAGTGGTCAGTGGTCAAGTGGTCAAGTGGTCAAGTGGTAAAGTGGTCAAGGGGTCAGTGGTCAAGTGGTCAATGGTCAAATGGTCAAGTGGTCAAATGGTCAAGTGGTCAAGTGGTCAATGGTCAAGTGGTCAAGTGGTAATGTGGTCAAATGGTCAAGTGGTCAAGTGGTCAAGTGGTCAGTGGTCAAGTGGTCAATGGTCAAGTGGTCAAGTGGTCAAGTGGTCAATGGTCAATGGTCAAATGGTCACGTGGTCAATGGTCGACTGGTCAAATGGTCAGTGGTCAAGTGGTCAATGGTCAAATGGTCAAGTTGTCAAGTGGTCAAGTGGTCAATGGTCAAGTGGTCAAGTGGTCAAGTGGTCAAATGGTCCAGTGGTCAAGTGGTCAATGGTCAAGTGGTCAATGGTCAAGTGGTCAAGTGGTCAAGTGGTCAATGGTCAAGTGGTCAAATGGACAGTGGTCAAGTGGTCAATGGTCAAATGGTCAAGTTGTCAAGTAGTCAAGTGGTCAATGGTCAAGTGGTCAAGTGGTCAAGTGGTCAAGTGGTCAAATGATCCAGTGGTCAAGTGGTCAAGTGGTCAAGTGGTAAAGTGGTCAAGGGGTCAGTGGTCAAGTGGTCAATGGTCAAATGGTCAAGTGGTCAAATGGTCAAGTGGTCAAGTGGTCAAGTGGTAAATGGTCAATGGTCAAGTGGTCAAGTGGTCCAGTGGTCAATGGTCAAGTGGTCATGTAGTCAAGTGGTCAAGTGGTCAGTGGTCAAGTGGTCAATGGTAAAATGGTCTAGTGGTCAATGGTAAAATGGTCAAGTGGTCAAGTGGTCAAGTGGTCAAGTGGTAAAGTGGTCAAGGGGTCAGTGGTCAAGTGGTCAATGGTCAAATGGTCAGTGGTCAAGGGGTCAATGGTCAAGTGGTCAAGTGGTCAATGGTCAAATGGTCAAGTCGTCAAGTGGTCAATGGTCAAGTGGTCAAGTGGTCAAGTGGTCAATGGTCAAATGGTCTAGTGGTCAAGTGGTCAAGTGGTCGAATGGTCCAGTGGACAATGGTCAAGTGGTCAATGGTCAATGGTCATGTGGTCAAGTGTTCAAGTGGTCAAGTGGTCAAGGAGTCAAGTGGTCAAGTGGTCAATGGTCAAATGGTCAAGTGGTCAAGTCGTAAAGAGGTCAATGGTCAAGTGGTCAATGGTCAAATGGTGAAGTGATCAAGTGGTCAAATGGTCAGTGGTCAAGTGGTCAATGGTCAAATGAGCAAGTGGTCAAGTGGTCAAGTGGTCAAGTGGTCAAATGGTCAGTAGTCAAGTGGTCAATGGCCAAATGGTCAAATGGTCTAGTAGACAATGGTCAAGTGGTCAAGTGGTCAATGGTCAAGTGGTCAATGGTCGATTGGTCATGTGGCCAAATGGTCCACTGGACAATGGTCAAGTGGTCAAGTGGTAAAGTGGTCAAGTGGTCAGTGGTCAAGTGGTCAATGGTCAAATGGTCAAGTGGTCAAGTGGTCAAGTGGTCAATGGTCAAGTGGGCAATGGTCGACTGGTCAAGTGGTCAAGTGGTCAATGGTCAAGTGATCAATGGCGAAGTGGTCAAAGGTCAAGTGGTCAAGTGGTCAATGGTCAATGGTCAATGGTCAATGGTCAAATGGTCAAGTGGTCAAGTGGTCAATGGTCAAGTGGTCAATGGTCAAGTGGTCAAGTGGTCAAGTGGTCAATGGTCACATGGTCAAGTGGTCAAATGGTAAGAGGTCAAGTTGTCAAATTGTCAAACGATCAAGTGGTCAATTGACAAATGGCCAAGTGGTCAAATTGTCAATTGGTCAAGTTGTCATATTGTCAAACGATCAAGTGGTCTAGTGGTCAATGGTCAAGTGGTCAAGTGGTCAAGTGGGCAATGGTCAAATGTTCAAGTGGTCAAGTGGTCAGTTGTCAAGTGGTCAAGTGGTCAATGGTCAAATGGTCAAGTCGTCAAGTGGTCATGTGGTCAATGGTCAAGTGGTCAATGGTCAAGTGGTCAATGGTCAAGTGGTCAATGGTCAATGGTCAAATGGTCAAGTGGTCAAGTGGTCAATGGTCAAGTGGTCAATGGTCAAGTGGTCAATGGTCGACTGGTCAAGTGGTCAACTGGTCAAATGGTCCAGTGGTGAAGTGGTCAATGGTCAGTGGTCAAGTGGTCAAGTGGTCAATGGCCGACTGGTCAAGTGGTCAAATGGTACAATGGTCAATGGTCATGTGGTCAAGTGGTCAAGTGTTCAAGTGGTCAAGTAGTCAAGTGGTCAAGTGGTCAAATGGTCAGTGGTCAGTGTACAATGGTCAATTGTTCAAGTGGTCAAGTGGTCAGTGGTCAAGTGGTCAAGTGGTCAATTGGTCAAGTGGTCAAATGGTCAGTGGTCATGTGGTCAAGTGGTCAATGGTCATATGGTCAAGTGGTCAAGTGGTCAAGTGGTCAAGTGGTCAGTGGTCAGTGGTCAAATGGTCAAGTGGTCATGTGGTCAAGTGGTCAAGTGGTCAGTGGTCAAGTGATCAAGTGGTCAAGTGGTAAAGTGGTCAAGGGGTCAGTGGTCAAGTGGTCAAGTGGTCAGTGGTCAAGTGGTCAATGGTCAAGTGGTCAAATGGACAGTGGTCAAGTGGTCAATGGTCAAATGGCAAAGTTGTCAAGTGGTCAAGTGGTCAATGGTCAAGTGGTCAAGTGGTCAAGTGGTCAAGTGGTCAAATGATCCAGTGGTCAAGTGGTCAATGGTCAAGTGGTCAAGTGGTAATGTGGTCAAATGGTCAAGTGGTCAAGTGGTCAAGTGGTCAGTGTTCAAGTGTTCAAGTAGTCAAGTGGTCAAGTGGTCAAATGGTCAGTGGTCAGTGTACAATGGTCAATTGTTCAAGTGGTCAAGTGGTCAGTGGTCAAGTGGTCAAGTGGTCAATTGGTCAAGTGGTCAAATGGTCAGTGGTCATGTGGTCAAGTGGTCAATGGTCATATGGTCAAGTGGTCAAGTGGTCAAGTGGTCAAGTGGTCAGTGGTCAGTGGTCAAATGGTCAAGTGGTCATGTGGTCAAGTGGTCAAGTGGTCAGTGGTCAAGTGATCAAGTGGTCAAGTGGTAAAGTGGTCAAGGGGTCAGTGGTCAAGTGGTCAAGTGGTCAGTGGTCAAGTGGTCAATGGTCAAGTGGTCAAATGGACAGTGGTCAAGTGGTCAATGGTCAAATGGTCAAGTTGTCAAGTGGTCAAGTGGTCAATGGTCAAGTGGTCAAGTGGTCAAGTGGTCAAGTGGTCAAATGATCCAGTGGTCAAGTGGTCAATGGTCAAGTGGTCAAGTGGTAATGTGGTCAAATGGTCAAGTGGTCAAGTGGTCAAGTGGTCAGTGTTCAAGTGTTCAAGTGGTCAAGTGGTCAAGTGGTGAAGTGGTGAAGTGGTGAAGTGGTCAAGTGGTCAAGTGGTCAAGTGGTCGGTGGTCAAGTGGTCAATGGTCAAGTGGTCAAGTGGTCAAGTGGTCAATGGCCGACTGGTCAAGTGGTCAAATGGTACAATGGTCAATGGTCATGTGGTCAAGTGGTCAAGTGTTCAAGTGGTCAAGTAGTCAAGTGGTCAAGTGGTCAAATGGTCAGTGGTCAAGTGGACAATGGTCAACTGGTCAAGTGGTCAATGGTTAATGGTCAATGGTCAATGGTCAAATGGTCAAGTGGTCAAGTGGTCAAATGGTCAAATGGTCAAATGGTCAAATGGTCAAGTGGTCAAGTGGTCAAGTAGTCAAGTGGTCAAGTGGTCAAGTAGTCAAGTGGTCAAGTGGTCAAGTGGTCAGTGGTCAAGTGGGCAATGGTCAACTGGTCAAGTGGTCAGTGGTCAAGTGGTCAATGGTTAAGTGGTCCATGGTCAATGGTCAATGGTCAATGGTCAATGGTCAATGGTCAAATGATCAAGTGGTCAGTGGTCAAGTGGTCAATGATGTACTTGTCAAGTGGTCAAGTGGTCAATGATGTACTTGTCAAGTGGTCAAGTGGTCAATGGTCGACTGGTCAAGTGGTCAAGTGGTCAAATGGTCAAATGGTCAAATGGTCAAGTGGTCAATTGGTCAATGGTCAAGTGGTCAATTGGTCAAGTGGTCAAATGGTCAGTGGTCATGTGGTCAAGTGGTCAATGGTCATATGGTCAAGTGGTCAAGTGGTCAAGTGGTCAATGGTCGACTGGTCAAGTGGTCAAGTGGTCAATTGTTCAAGTGGTCAAGTGGTCAATGGTCAAGTGGTCAATGGTCAAGTGGTCAAGTGGTCAAGTGGTCAATGGTCATATGGTCAAGTGGTCAATGGTCGTCTGGTCAAATGGACAGTGGTCAAGTGGTCAATGGTCAAATGGTCAATTGGTCAAGTGGTCAATGGTCAATGGTCAAGTGGTCAATGATCAAGTGGTCAAGTGGTCAATTGTTCAAGTGGTCAAGTGGTCAGTGGTCAAGTGGTCAAGTGGTCAATTGGTCAAGTGGTCAAATGGTCAGTGGTCATGTGGTCAAGTGGTCAATGGTCGACTGGTCAAGTGGTCAATGGTCGACTCGTCAATGGACAAGTGGTCAAGTGGGCAAGTGGTAAATGGTGAATGGTCAAGTGGTCATGTGGTCAAGTGGTCAAGTGGTCAGTGGTCAAGTGGTCAAGTGGTCAAGTGGTAAAGTGGTCAAGGGGTCAGTGGTCAAGTGGTCAATGGTCAAATGGTCAAGTGGTCAAATGGTCAAGTGGTCAAGTGGTCAAGTGGTAAATGGTCAATGGTCAAGTGGTCAAGAGGTCAATGGTCAAATGGTCAAGTGGTCAAGTGGTCAAGTGGTCAATGGTTAAATGGTCAAGTGGTCAAGTGGTCAATGGTCAAATGGTCAAATGGTCAAGTGGTCAAGTGGTCAATGGTCAAATGGTCAAGTGGTCAAGTGGTCAATGGTCATATGGTCAAATGGTCAAGTGGTCAAGTGGTCATTTTTCAAGTGGTCAAGTGGTCAATGGTCAATGGTCAAGTGGTCAATGGTCAAGTGGTCAATGGTCAAATGGTCAAGTGGTCAATTGGTCAAGTGGTCAATGGTCAATGGTCAAGTGGTCAATGATCAAGTGGTCAAGTGGTCAATTGTTCAAGTGGTCAAGTGGTCAGTGGTCAAGTGGTCAAGTGATCAATTGGTCAAGTGGTCAAATGGTCAGTGGTCATGTCGTCAAGTGGTCAATGGTCATATGGTCAAGTGGTCAAGTGGTCAAGTGGTCAATGGTCGACTGGTCAAATGGTCAGTGGTCAAGTGGTCAATGGTCAAATGGTCAAGTTGTCAAGTGGTCAAGTGGTCAATGGTCAAGTGGTCAAGTGGTCAAGTGGTCAAATGGTCCAGTGGTCAAGTGGTCAATGGTCAAGTGGTCAATGGTCAAGTGGTCATATGGTCAGTGGTCAAGTGGTCAATGGTCAAATGGTCAAGTGGTCAAGTGGTCAATGGTCAAGTGGTCATGTGGTGAAGTGGTCAAGTGGTCAAGTGGTAAAGTGGTCAAGTGGTCAAGTGGTAAAGTGGTCAAGTGGTCAGTGGTCAAGTGGTCAATGGTCAATGGTCAAATGGTCACGTGGTCAATGGTCGACTGGTCAAATGGTCAGTGGTCAAGTGGTCAATGGACAAGTGGTCAAGTGGTCAAGTGGTAAATGGTGAATGGTCAAGTGGTCAAGTGGTCAAGTGGTCAAGTGGTCATGTGGTCAAGTGGTCAAGTGGTGAAGTGGTAAAGTGGTCAAGTGGTGAAGTGGTAAAGTGGTCAAGGGGTCAGTGGTCAAGTGGTCAATGGTCAAATGGTCAAGTGGTCAATGGTCGACTGGTCAAGTGGTCAATGGTCGACTCGTCAATGGACAAGTGGTCAAGTGGGCAAGTGGTAAATGGTGAATGGTCAAGTGGTCAATGGTCAAGTGGTCATGTGGTCAAGTGGTCAAGTGGTCAGTGGTCAAGTGGTCAAGTGGTCAATGGTCACATGGTCAAGTGGTCAAATGGTAAGAGGTCAAGTTGTCAAATTGTCAAACGATCAAGTGGTCAATTGACAAATGGCCAAGTGGTCAAATTGTCAATTGGTCAAGTTGTCATATTGTCAAACGATCAAGTGGTCTAGTGGTCTATGGTCAAGTGGTCAAGTGGTCAAGTGGTCAATGGTCAAATGGTCAAGTGGTCAAGTGGTCAGTGGTCAAGTGGTCAAGTGGTCAATGGTCAAATGGTCATGTGGTCAATGGTCAAGTGGTCAATGGTCAAGTGGTCAATGGTCAATGGTCAAATGGTCAAGTGGTCAAGTGGTCAATGGTCAAGTGGTCAATGGTCAAGTGGTCAATGGTCGACTGGTCAAGTGGTCAAGTGGTCAAATGGTCCAGTGGTGAAGTGGTCAATGGTCAGTGGTCAAGTGGTCAAGTGTTCAAGTGTTCAAGTGGTCAAGTGGTCAAGTGGTGAAGTGGTGAAGTGGTCAAGTGGTCAAGTGGTCAAGTGGTCAAGTGGTCGGTGGTCAAGTGGTCAATGGTCAAGTGGTCAAGTGGTCAAGTGGTCAATGGCCGACTGGTCAAGTGGTCAATGGCCGACTGGTCAAGTGGTCAAATGGTACAATGGTCAATGGTCATGTGGTCAAGTGGTCAAGTGTTCAAGTGGTCAAGTAGTCAAGTGGTCAAGTGGTCAAATGGTCAGTGGTCAAGTGGACAATGGTCAACTGGTCAAGTGGTCAATGGTTAATGGTCAATGGTCAATGGTCAAATGGTCAAGTGGTCAAGTGGTCAAATGGTCAAATGGTCAAATGGTCAAATGGTCAAGTGGTCAAGTGGTCAAGTGGTCAAGTGGTCAAGTGGTCAGTGGTCAAGTGGGCAATGGTCAACTGGTCAAGTGGTCAGTGGTCAAGTGGTCAATGGTTAAGTGGTCAATGGTCAATGGTCAATGGTCAATGGTCAATGGTCAATGGTCAATGGTCAATGGTCAATGGTCAAATGGTCAAGTGGTCAGTGGTCAAGTGGTCAATGATGTACTTGTCAAGTGGTCAAGTGGTCAATGGTCGACTGGTCAAGTGGTCAAGTGGTCAAATGGTCAAATGGTCAAATGGTCAAGTGGTCAATTGGTCAATGGTCAAGTGGTCAATTGGTCAAGTGGTCAAATGGTCAGTGGTCATGTGGTCAAGTGGTCAATGGTCATATGGTCAAGTGGTCAAGTGGTCAATGGTCAATGGTCAAATGGTCACGTGGTCAATGGTCGACTGGTCAAATGGTCAGTGGTCAAGTGGTCAATGGACAAGTGGTCAAGTGGTCAAGTGGTAAATGGTGAATGGTCAAGTGGTCAAGTGGTCAAGTGGTCAAGTGGTCATGTGGTCAAGTGGTCAAGTGGTGAAGTGGTAAAGTGGTCAAGTGGTGAAGTGGTAAAGTGGTCAAGGGGTCAGTGGTCAAGTGGTCAGTGGTCAAATGGTCAAGTGGTCAATGGTCGACTGGTCAAGTGGTCAATGGTCGACTCGTCAATGGACAAGTGGTCAAGTGGGCAAGTGGTAAATGGTGAATGGTCAAGTGGTCAATGGTCAAGTGGTCATGTGGTCAAGTGGTCAAGTGGTCAGTGGTCAAGTGGTCAAGTGGTCAAGTGGTAAAGTGGTCAAGTGGTCAGTGGTCAAGTGGTCAATGGTCAAATGGTCAAGTGGTCAAATGGTCAAGTGGTCAAGTGGTCAAGTGGTAAATGGTCAATGGTCAAGTGGTCAAGTGGTCCAGTGGTCAATGGTCAAGTGGTCATGTAGTCAAGTGGTCAAGTGGTCAGTGGTCAAGTGGTCAATGGTAAAATGGTCTAGTGGTCAATGGTAAAATGGTCAAGTGGTCAAGTGGTCAAGTGGTCAAGTGGTAAAGTGGTCAAGGGGTCAGTGGTCAAGTGGTCAATGGTCAAATGGTCAGTGGTCAAGGGGTCAATGGTCAAGTGGTCAAGTGGTCAATGGTCAAATGGTCAAGTCGTCAAGTGGTCAATGGTCAAGTGGTCAAGTGGTCAAGTGGTCAATGGTCAAATGGTCTAGTGGTCAAGTGGTCAAGTGGTCGAATGGTCCAGTGGACAATGGTCAAGTGGTCAATGGTCAATGGTCATGTGGTCAAGTGGTCAAGTGGTCAAGTGGTCAAGGAGTCAAGTGGTCAAGTGGTCAATGGTCAAATGGTCAAGTGGTCAAGTCGTAAAGAGGTCAATGGTCAAGTGGTCAATGGTCAAATGGTGAAGTGATCAAGTGGTCAAATGGTCAGTGGTCAAGTGGTCAATGGTCAAATGAGCAAGTGGTCAAGTGGTCAAGTGGTCAAGTGGTCAAATGGTCAGTAGTCAAGTGGTCAATGGCCAAATGGTCAAATGGTCTAGTAGACAATGGTCAAGTGGTCAAGTGGTCAATGGTCAAGTGGTCAATGGTCGATTGGTCATGTGGCCAAATGGTCCACTGGACAATGGTCAAGTGGTCAAGTGGTAAAGTGGTCAAGTGGTCAGTGGTCAAGTGGTCAATGGTCAAATGGTCAAGTGGTCAAGTGGTCAAGTGGTCAATGGTCAAGTGGTCAATGGTCGACTGGTCAAGTGGTCAAGTGGTCAATGGTCAAGTGATCAATGGCGAAGTGGTCAAAGGTCAAGTGGTCAAGTGGTCAATGGTCAATGGTCAATGGTCAAATGGTCAAGTGGTCAAGTGGTCAATGGTCAAGTGGTCAATGGTCAAGTGGTCAAGTGGTCAAGTGGTCAATGGTCACATGGTCAAGTGGTCAAATGGTAAGAGGTCAAGTTGTCAAATTGTCAAACGATCAAGTGGTCAATTGACAAATGGCCAAGTGGTCAAATTGTCAATTGGTCAAGTTGTCATATTGTCAAACGATCAAGTGGTCTAGTGGTCAATGGTCAAGTGGCCAAGTGGTCAAGTGGGCAATGGTCAAATGGTCAAGTGGTCAAGTGGTCAGTTGTCAAGTGGTCAAGTGGTCAATGGTCAAATGGTCAAGTCGTCAAGTGGTCATGTGGTCAATGGTCAAGTGGTCAATGGTCAAGTGGTCAATGGTCAAGTGGTCAATGGTCAAGTGGTCAATGGTCAAGTGGTCAATGGTCAAGTGGTCAATGGTCAATGGTCAAATGGTCAAGTGGTCAAGTGGTCAATGGTCAAGTGGTCAATGGTCAAGTGGTCAATGGTCGACTGGTCAAGTGGTCAACTGGTCAAATGGTCCAGTGGTGAAGTGGTCAATGGTCAGTGGTCAAGTGGTCAAGTGTTCAAGTGTTCAAGTGGTCAAGTGGTCAAGTGGTCAAGTAGTCAAGTGGTCAAGTGGTCAAGTGGTCAGTGGTCAAGTGGGCAATGGTCAACTGGTCAAGTGGTCAGTGGTCAAGTGGTCAATGGTTAAGTGGTCAATGGTCAATGGTCAATGGTCAATGGTCAATGGTCAATGGTCAATGGTCAATGGTCAAATGGTCAAGTGGTCAGTGGTCAAGTGGTCAATGATGTACTTGTCAAGTGGTCAAGTGGTCAATGGTCGACTGGTCAAGTGGTCAAGTGGTCAAATGGTCAAATGGTCAAATGGTCAAGTGGTCAATTGGTCAATGGTCAAGTGGTCAATTGGTCAAGTGGTCAAATGGTCAGTGGTCATGTGGTCAAGTGGTCAATGGTCATATGGTCAAGTGGTCAAGTGGTCAATGGTCAATGGTCAAATGGTCACGTGGTCAATGGTCGACTGGTCAAATGGTCAGTGGTCAAGTGGTCAATGGACAAGTGGTCAAGTGGTCAAGTGGTAAATGGTGAATGGTCAAGTGGTCAAGTGGTCAAGTGGTCAAGTGGTCATGTGGTCAAGTGGTCAAGTGGTGAAGTGGTAAAGTGGTCAAGTGGTGAAGTGGTAAAGTGGTCAAGGGGTCAGTGGTCAAGTGGTCAATGGTCAAATGGTCAAGTGGTCAATGGTCGACTGGTCAAGTGGTCAATGGTCGACTCGTCAATGGACAAGTGGTCAAGTGGGCAAGTGGTAAATGGTGAATGGTCAAGTGGTCAATGGTCAAGTGGTCATGTGGTCAAGTGGTCAAGTGGTCAGTGGTCAAGTGGTCAAGTGGTCAAGTGGTAAAGTGGTCAAGGGGTCAGTGGTCAAGTGGTCAATGGTCAAATGGTCAAGTGGTCAAATGGTCAAGTGGTCAAGTGGTCAAGTGGTAAATGGTCAATGGTCAAGTGGTCAAGTGGTCCAGTGGTCAATGGTCAAGTGGTCATGTAGTCAAGTGGTCAAGTGGTCAGTGGTCAAGTGGTCAATGGTAAAATGGTCTAGTGGTCAATGGTAAAATGGTCAAGTGGTCAAGTGGTCAAGTGGTCAAGTGGTAAAGTGGTCAAGGGGTCAGTGGTCAAGTGGTCAATGGTCAAATGGTCAGTGGTCAAGGGGTCAATGGTCAAGTGGTCAAGTGGTCAATGGTCAAATGGTCAAGTCGTCAAGTGGTCAATGGTCAAGTGGTCAAGTGGTCAAGTGGTCAATGGTCAAATGGTCTAGTGGTCAAGTGGTCAAGTGGTCGAATGGTCCAGTGGACAATGGTCAAGTGGTCAATGGTCAATGGTCATGTGGTCAAATGGTCAGTAGTCAAGTGGTCAATGGCCAAATGGTCAAATGGTCTAGTAGACAATGGTCAAGTGGTCAAGTGGTCAATGGTCAAGTGGTCAATGGTCGATTGGTCATGTGGCCAAATGGTCCACTGGACAATGGTCAAGTGGTCAAGTGGTAAAGTGGTCAAGTGGTCAGTGGTCAAGTGGTCAATGGTCAAATGGTCAAGTGGTCAAGTGGTCAAGTGGTCAATGGTCAAGTGGGCAATGGTCGACTGGTCAAGTGGTCAAGTGGTCAATGGTCAAGTGATCAATGGCGAAGTGGTCAAAGGTCAAGTGGTCAAGTGGTCAATGGTCAATGGTCAATGGTCAAATGGTCAAGTGGTCAAGTGGTCAATGGTCAAGTGGTCAATGGTCAAGTGGTCAAGTGGTCAAGTGGTCAATGGTCACATGGTCAAGTGGTCAAATGGTAAGAGGTCAAGTTGTCAAATTGTCAAACGATCAAGTGGTCAATTGACAAATGGCCAAGTGGTCAAATTGTCAATTGGTCAAGTTGTCATATTGTCAAACGATCAAGTGGTCTAGTGGTCAATGGTCAAGTGGTCAAGTGGTCAAGTGGTCAATGGTCAAATGGTCAAGTCGTCAAGTGGTCATGTGGTCAATGGTCAAGTGGTCAATGGTCAAGTGGTCAATGGTCAAGTGGTCAATGGTCAAGTGGTCAATGGTCAATGGTCAAATGGTCAAGTGGTCAAGTGGTCAATGGTCAAGTGGTCAATGGTCAAGTGGTCAATGGTCGACTGGTCAAGTGGTCAACTGGTCAAATGGTCCAGTGGTGAAGTGGTCAATGGTCAGTGGTCAAGTGGTCAAGTGTTCAAGTGTTCAAGTGGTCAAGTGGTCAAGTGGTGAAGTGGTGAAGTGGTCAAGTGGTCAAGTGGTCAAGTGGTCAAGTGGTCGGTGGTCAAGTGGTCAATGGTCAAGTGGTCAAGTGGTCAAGTGGTCAATGGCCGACTGGTCAAGTGGTCAAATGGTACAATGGTCAATGGTCATGTGGTCTAGTGGTCAAGTGTTCAAGTGGTCAAGTAGTCAAGTGGTCAAGTGGTCAAATGGTCAGTGGTCAGTGTACAATGGTCAACTGGTCAAGTGGTCAATGGTTAATGGTCAATGGTCAATGGTCAAATGGTCAAGTGGTCAAGTGGTCAATGGTCAAATGGTCAAGTGGTCAAGTGGTCAAGTGGTCAAGTGGTCAGTGGTCAGTGGTCAAATGGTCAAGTGGTCAAGTGGTCAAGTGGTCAATGGTCAAGTGGTCATGTGGTCAATTGGTCAAGTGGTCAGTGGTCAAGTGGTCAAGTGGTCAAGTGGTAAAGTGGCCAAGGGGTCAGTGGACAAGTGGTCAATGGTCAAATGGTCAAGTGGTCAATGGTCGCCTGGTCAAGTGGTCAATGGTCGACTCGTCAATGGACAAGTGGTCAAGTGGGCAAGTGGTAAATGGTGAATGGTCAAGTGGTCAAGTGGTCAAGTGTTCAAGTGGTCAAGTAGTCAAGTGGTCAAGTGGTCAAATGGTCAGTGGTCAAGTGGACAATGGTCAACTGGTCAAGTGGTCAATGGTTAATGGTCAATGGTCAATGGTCAAATGGTCAAGTGGTCAAGTGGTCAAATGGTCAAATGGTCAAATGGTCAAATGGTCAAGTGGTCAAGTGGTCAAGTAGTCAAGTGGTCAAGTGGTCAAGTAGTCAAGTGGTCAAGTGGTCAAGTGGTCAGTGGTCAAGTGGGCAATGGTCAACTGGTCAAGTGGTCAGTGGTCAAGTGGTCAATGGTTAAGTGGTCCATGGTCAATGGTCAATGGTCAATGGTCAATGGTCAATGGTCAAATGATCAAGTGGTCAGTGGTCAAGTGGTCAATGATGTACTTGTCAAGTGGTCAAGTGGTCAATGATGTACTTGTCAAGTGGTCAAGTGGTCAATGGTCGACTGGTCAAGTGGTCAAGTGGTCAAATGGTCAAATGGTCAAATGGTCAAGTGGTCAATTGGTCAATGGTCAAGTGGTCAATTGGTCAAGTGGTCAAATGGTCAGTGGTCATGTGGTCAAGTGGTCAATGGTCATATGGTCAAGTGGTCAAGTGGTCAAGTGGTCAATGGTCGACTGGTCAAGTGGTCAAGTGGTCAATTGTTCAAGTGGTCAAGTGGTCAATGGTCAAGTGGTCAATGGTCAAGTGGTCAAGTGGTCAAGTGGTCAATGGTCATATGGTCAAGTGGTCAATGGTCGTCTGGTCAAATGGACAGTGGTCAAGTGGTCAATGGTCAAATGGTCAATTGGTCAAGTGGTCAATGGTCAATGGTCAAGTGGTCAATGATCAAGTGGTCAAGTGGTCAATTGTTCAAGTGGTCAAGTGGTCAGTGGTCAAGTGGTCAAGTGGTCAATTGGTCAAGTGGTCAAATGGTCAGTGGTCATGTGGTCAAGTGGTCAATGGTCGACTGGTCAAGTGGTCAATGGTCGACTCGTCAATGGACAAGTGGTCAAGTGGGCAAGTGGTAAATGGTGAATGGTCAAGTGGTCATGTGGTCAAGTGGTCAAGTGGTCAGTGGTCAAGTGGTCAAGTGGTCAAGTGGTAAAGTGGTCAAGGGGTCAGTGGTCAAGTGGTCAATGGTCAAATGGTCAAGTGGTCAAATGGTCAAGTGGTCAAGTGGTCAAGTGGTAAATGGTCAATGGTCAAGTGGTCAAGAGGTCAATGGTCAAATGGTCAAGTGGTCAAGTGGTCAAGTGGTCAATGGTTAAATGGTCAAGTGGTCAAGTGGTCAATGGTCAAATGGTCAAATGGTCAAGTGGTCAAGTGGTCAATGGTCAAATGGTCAAGTGGTCAAGTGGTCAATGGTCATATGGTCAAATGGTCAAGTGGTCAAGTGGTCATTTTTCAAGTGGTCAAGTGGTCAATGGTCAATGGTCAAGTGGTCAATGGTCAAGTGGTCAATGGTCAAATGGTCAAGTGGTCAATTGGTCAAGTGGTCAATGGTCAATGGTCAAGTGGTCAATGATCAAGTGGTCAAGTGGTCAATTGTTCAAGTGGTCAAGTGGTCAGTGGTCAAGTGGTCAAGTGATCAATTGGTCAAGTGGTCAAATGGTCAGTGGTCATGTCGTCAAGTGGTCAATGGTCATATGGTCAAGTGGTCAAGTGGTCAAGTGGTCAATGGTCGACTGTTCAAATGGTCAGTGGTCAAGTGGTCAATGGTCAAATGGTCAAGTTGTCAAGTGGTCAAGTGGTCAATGGTCAAGTGGTCAAGTGGTCAAGTGGTCAAATGGTCCAGTGGTCAAGTGGTCAATGGTCAAGTGGTCAATGGTCAAGTGGTCATATGGTCAGTGGTCAAGTGGTCAATGGTCAAATGGTCAAGTGGTCAAGTGGTCAATGGTCAAGTGGTCATGTGGTGAAGTGGTCAAGTGGTCAAGTGGTAAAGTGGTCAAGTGGTCAAGTGGTAAAGTGGTCAAGTGGTCAGTGGTCAAGTGGTCAATGGTCAATGGTCAAATGGTCACGTGGTCAATGGTCGACTGGTCAAATGGTCAGTGGTCAAGTGGTCAATGGACAAGTGGTCAAGTGGTCAAGTGGTAAATGGTGAATGGTCAAGTGGTCAAGTGGTCAAGTGGTCAAGTGGTCATGTGGTCAAGTGGTCAAGTGGTGAAGTGGTAAAGTGGTCAAGTGGTGAAGTGGTAAAGTGGTCAAGGGGTCAGTGGTCAAGTGGTCAATGGTCAAATGGTCAAGTGGTCAATGGTCGACTGGTCAAGTGGTCAATGGTCGACTCGTCAATGGACAAGTGGTCAAGTGGGCAAGTGGTAAATGGTGAATGGTCAAGTGGTCAATGGTCAAGTGGTCATGTGGTCAAGTGGTCAAGTGGTCAGTGGTCAAGTGGTCAAGTGGTCAATGGTCACATGGTCAAGTGGTCAAATGGTAAGAGGTCAAGTTTTCAAATTGTCAAACGATCAAGTGGTCAATTGACAAATGGCCAAGTGGTCAAATTGTCAATTGGTCAAGTTGTCATATTGTCAAACGATCAAGTGGTCTAGTGGTCTATGGTCAAGTGGTCAAGTGGTCAAGTGGGCAATGGTCAAATGGTCAAGTGGTCAAGTGGTCAGTGGTCAAGTGGTCAAGTGGTCAATGGTCAAATGGTCATGTGGTCAATGGTCAAGTGGTCAATGGTCAAGTGGTCAATGGTCAATGGTCAAATGGTCAAGTGGTCAAGTGGTCAATGGTCAAGTGGTCAATGGTCAAGTGGTCAATGGTCGACTGGTCAAGTGGTCAAGTGGTCAAATGGTCCAGTGGTGAAGTGGTCAATGGTCAGTGGTCAAGTGGTCAAGTGTTCAAGTGTTCAAGTGGTCAAGTGGTCAAGTGGTGAAGTGGTGAAGTGGTCAAGTGGTCAAGTGGTCAAGTGGTCAAGTGGTCGGTGGTCAAGTGGTCAATGGTCAAGTGGTCAAGTGGTCAAGTGGTCAATGGCCGACTGGTCAAGTGGTCAATGGCCGACTGGTCAAGTGGTCAAATGGTACAATGGTCAATGGTCATGTGGTCAAGTGGTCAAGTGTTCAAGTGGTCAAGTAGTCAAGTGGTCAAGTGGTCAAATGGTCAGTGGTCAAGTGGACAATGGTCAACTGGTCAAGTGGTCAATGGTTAATGGTCAATGGTCAATGGTCAAATGGTCAAGTGGTCAAGTGGTCAAATGGTCAAATGGTCAAATGGTCAAATGGTCAAGTGGTCAAGTGGTCAAGTGGTCAAGTGGTCAAGTGGTCAGTGGTCAAGTGGGCAATGGTCAACTGGTCAAGTGGTCAGTGGTCAAGTGGTCAATGGTTAAGTGGTCAATGGTCAATGGTCAATGGTCAATGGTCAATGGTCAATGGTCAATGGTCAATGGTCAATGGTCAAATGGTCAAGTGGTCAGTGGTCAAGTGGTCAATGATGTACTTGTCAAGTGGTCAAGTGGTCAATGGTCGACTGGTCAAGTGGTCAAGTGGTCAAATGGTCAAATGGTCAAATGGTCAAGTGGTCAATTGGTCAATGGTCAAGTGGTCAATTGGTCAAGTGGTCAAATGGTCAGTGGTCATGTGGTCAAGTGGTCAATGGTCATATGGTCAAGTGGTCAAGTGGTCAATGGTCAATGGTCAAATGGTCACGTGGTCAATGGTCGACTGGTCAAATGGTCAGTGGTCAAGTGGTCAATGGACAAGTGGTCAAGTGGTCAAGTGGTAAATGGTGAATGGTCAAGTGGTCAAGTGGTCAAGTGGTCAAGTGGTCATGTGGTCAAGTGGTCAAGTGGTCAAGTGGTAAAGTGGTCAAGTGGTGAAGTGGTAAAGTGGTCAAGGGGTCAGTGGTCAAGTGGTCAATGGTCAAATGGTCAAGTGGTCAATGGTCGACTGGTCAAGTGGTCAATGGTCGACTCGTCAATGGACAAGTGGTCAAGTGGGCAAGTGGTAAATGGTGAATGGTCAAGTGGTCAATGGTCAAGTGGTCATGTGGTCAAGTGGTCAAGTGGTCAGTGGTCAAGTGGTCAAGTGGTCAAGTGGTAAAGTGGTCAAGGGGTCAGTGGTCAAGTGGTCAATGGTCAAATGGTCAAGTGGTCAAATGGTCAAGTGGTCAAGTGGTCAAGTGGTAAATGGTCAATGGTCAAGTGGTCAAGTGGTCCAGTGGTCAATGGTCAAGTGGTCATGTAGTCAAGTGGTCAAGTGGTCAGTGGTCAAGTGGTCAATGGTAAAATGGTCTAGTGGTCAATGGTAAAATGGTCAAGTGGTCAAGTGGTCAAGTGGTCAAGTGGTAAAGTGGTCAAGGGGTCAGTGGTCAAGTGGTCAATGGTCAAATGGTCAGTGGTCAAGGGGTCAATGGTCAAGTGGTCAAGTGGTCAATGGTCAAATGGTCAAGTCGTCAAGTGGTCAATGGTCAAGTGGTCAAGTGGTCAAGTGGTCAATGGTCAAATGGTCTAGTGGTCAAGTGGTCAAGTGGTCGAATGGTCCAGTGGACAATGGTCAAGTGGTCAATGGTCAATGGTCATGTGGTCAAGTGTTCAAGTGGTCAAGTGGTCAAGGAGTCAAGTGGTCAAGTGGTCAATGGTCAAATGGTCAAGTGGTCAAGTCGTAAAGAGGTCAATGGTCAAGTGGTCAATGGTCAAATGGTGAAGTGATCAAGTGGTCAAATGGTCAGTGGTCAAGTGGTCAATGGTCAAATGAGCAAGTGGTCAAGTGGTCAAGTGGTCAAGTGGTCAAATGGTCAGTAGTCAAGTGGTCAATGGCCAAATGGTCAAATGGTCTAGTAGACAATGGTCAAGTGGTCAAGTGGTCAATGGTCAAGTGGTCAATGGTCGATTGGTCATGTGGCCAAATGGTCCACTGGACAATGGTCAAGTGGTCAAGTGGTAAAGTGGTCAAGTGGTCAGTGGTCAAGTGGTCAATGGTCAAATGGTCAAGTGGTCAAGTGGTCAAGTGGTCAATGGTCAAGTGGGCAATGGTCGACTGGTCAAGTGGTCAAGTGGTCAATGGTCAAGTGATCAATGGCGAAGTGGTCAAAGGTCAAGTGGTCAAGTGGTCAATGGTCAATGGTCAATGGTCAAATGGTCAAGTGGTCAAGTGGTCAATGGTCAAGTGGTCAATGGTCAAGTGGTCAAGTGGTCAAGTGGTCAATGGTCACATGGTCAAGTGGTCAAATGGTAAGAGGTCAAGTTGTCAAATTGTCAAACGATCAAGTGGTCAATTGACAAATGGCCAAGTGGTCAAATTGTCAATTGGTCAAGTTGTCATATTGTCAAACGATCAAGTGGTCTAGTGGTCAATGGTCAAGTGGCCAAGTGTTCAAGTGTTCAAGTGGTCAAGTGGTCAAGTGGTCAAGTAGTCAAGTGGTCAAGTGGTCAAGTGGTCAGTGGTCAAGTGGGCAATGGTCAACTGGTCAAGTGGTCAGTGGTCAAGTGGTCAATGGTTAAGTGGTCAATGGTCAATGGTCAATGGTCAATGGTCAATGGTCAATGGTCAATGGTCAATGGTCAAATGGTCAAGTGGTCAGTGGTCAAGTGGTCAATGATGTACTTGTCAAGTGGTCAAGTGGTCAATGGTCGACTGGTCAAGTGGTCAAGTGGTCAAATGGTCAAATGGTCAAATGGTCAAGTGGTCAATTGGTCAATGGTCAAGTGGTCAATTGGTCAAGTGGTCAAATGGTCAGTGGTCATGTGGTCAAGTGGTCAATGGTCATATGGTCAAGTGGTCAAGTGGTCAATGGTCAATGGTCAAATGGTCACGTGGTCAATGGTCGACTGGTCAAATGGTCAGTGGTCAAGTGGTCAATGGACAAGTGGTCAAGTGGTCAAGTGGTAAATGGTGAATGGTCAAGTGGTCAAGTGGTCAAGTGGTCAAGTGGTCATGTGGTCAAGTGGTCAAGTGGTGAAGTGGTAAAGTGGTCAAGTGGTGAAGTGGTAAAGTGGTCAAGGGGTCAGTGGTCAAGTGGTCAATGGTCAAATGGTCAAGTGGTCAATGGTCGACTGGTCAAGTGGTCAATGGTCGACTCGTCAATGGACAAGTGGTCAAGTGGGCAAGTGGTAAATGGTGAATGGTCAAGTGGTCAATGGTCAAGTGGTCATGTGGTCAAGTGGTCAAGTGGTCAGTGGTCAAGTGGTCAAGTGGTCAAGTGGTAAAGTGGTCAAGGGGTCAGTGGTCAAGTGGTCAATGGTCAAATGGTCAAGTGGTCAAATGGTCAAGTGGTCAAGTGGTCAAGTGGTAAATGGTCAATGGTCAAGTGGTCAAGTGGTCCAGTGGTCAATGGTCAAGTGGTCATGTAGTCAAGTGGTCAAGTGGTCAGTGGTCAAGTGGTCAATGGTAAAATGGTCTAGTGGTCAATGGTAAAATGGTCAAGTGGTCAAGTGGTCAAGTGGTCAAGTGGTAAAGTGGTCAAGGGGTCAGTGGTCAAGTGGTCAATGGTCAAATGGTCAGTGGTCAAGGGGTCAATGGTCAAGTGGTCAAGTGGTCAATGGTCAAGTGGTCAAGTCGTCAAGTGGTCAATGGTCAAGTGGTCAAGTGGTCAAGTGGTCAATGGTCAAATGGTCTAGTGGTCAAGTGGTCAAGTGGTCGAATGGTCCAGTGGACAATGGTCAAGTGGTCAATGGTCAATGGTCATGTGGTCAAGTGTTCAAGTGGTCAAGTGGTCAAGGAGTCAAGTGGTCAAGTGGTCAATGGTCAAATGGTCAAGTGGTCAAGTCGTAAAGAGGTCAATGGTCAAGTGGTCAATGGTCAAATGGTGAAGTGATCAAGTGGTCAAATGGTCAGTGGTCAAGTGGTCAATGGTCAAATGAGCAAGTGGTCAAGTGGTCAAGTGGTCAAGTGGTCAAATGGTCAGTAGTCAAGTGGTCAATGGCCAAATGGTCAAATGGTCTAGTAGACAATGGTCAAGTGGTCAAGTGGTCAATGGTCAAGTGGTCAATGGTCGATTGGTCATGTGGCCAAATGGTCCACTGGACAATGGTCAAGTGGTCAAGTGGTAAAGTGGTCAAGTGGTCAGTGGTCAAGTGGTCAATGGTCAAATGGTCAAGTGGTCAAGTGGTCAAGTGGTCAATGGTCAAGTGGGCAATGGTCGACTGGTCAAGTGGTCAAGTGGTCAATGGTCAAGTGATCAATGGCGAAGTGGTCAAAGGTCAAGTGGTCAAGTGGTCAATGGTCAATGGTCAATGGTCAAATGGTCAAGTGGTCAAGTGGTCAATGGTCAAGTGGTCAATGGTCAAGTGGTCAAGTGGTCAAGTGGTCAATGGTCACATGGTCAAGTGGTCAAATGGTAAGAGGTCAAGTTGTCAAATTGTCAAACGATCAAGTGGTCAATTGACAAATGGCCAAGTGGTCAAATTGTCAATTGGTCAAGTTGTCATATTGTCAAACGATCAAGTGGTCTAGTGGTCAATGGTCAAGTGGCCAAGTGGTCAAGTGGTCAATGGTCAAATGGTCAAGTCGTCAAGTGGTCATGTGGTCAATGGTCAAGTGGTCAATGGTCAAGTGGTCAATGGTCAAGTGGTCAATGGTCAAGTGGTCAATGGTCAATGGTCAAATGGTCAAGTGGTCAAGTGGTCAATGGTCAAGTGGTCAATGGTCAAGTGGTCAATGGTCGACTGGTCAAGTGGTCAACTGGTCAAATGGTCCAGTGGTGAAGTGGTCAATGGTCAGTGGTCAAGTGGTCAAGTGTTCAAGTGTTCAAGTGGTCAAGTGGTCAAGTGGTGAAGTGGTGAAGTGGTCAAGTGGTCAAGTGGTCAAGTGGTCAAGTGGTCGGTGGTCAAGTGGTCAATGGTCAAGTGGTCAAGTGGTCAAGTGGTCAATGGCCGACTGGTCAAGTGGTCAAATGGTACAATGGTCAATGGTCATGTGGTCTAGTGGTCAAGTGTTCAAGTGGTCAAGTAGTCAAGTGGTCAAGTGGTCAAATGGTCAGTGGTCAGTGTACAATGGTCAACTGGTCAAGTGGTCAATGGTTAATGGTCAATGGTCAATGGTCAAATGGTCAAGTGGTCAAGTGGTCAATGGTCAAATGGTCAAGTGGTCAAGTGGTCAAGTGGTCAAGTGGTCAGTGGTCAGTGGTCAAATGGTCAAGTGGTCAAGTGGTCAAGTGGTCAATGGTCAAGTGGTCATGTGGTCAATTGGTCAAGTGGTCAGTGGTCAAGTGGTCAAGTGGTCAAGTGGTAAAGTGGCCAAGGGGTCAGTGGACAAGTGGTCAATGGTCAAATGGTCAAGTGGTCAATGGTCGCCTGGTCAAGTGGTCAATGGTCGACTCGTCAATGGACAAGTGGTCAAGTGGGCAAGTGGTAAATGGTGAATGGTCAAGTGGTCAAGTGGTCAAGTGGTCAATGGTCAAGTGGTCATGTGGTCAAGTGGTCAAGTGGTCAGTGGTCAAGTGGTCAAGTGGTCAAGTGGTAAAGTGGTCAAGGGGTCAGTGGTCAAGTGGTCAAGTGGTCAGTGGTCAAGTGGTCAATGGTCAAGTGGTCAATGGTCAAGTGGTCAAATGGACAGTGGTCAAGTGGTCAATGGTCAAATGGTCAAGTTGTCAAGTGGTCAAGTGGTCAAGTGGTCAATGGTCAAGTGGTCAAGTGGTCAAGTGGTCAAGTGGTCAAATGATCCAGTGGTCAAGTGGTCAATGGTCAAGTGGTCAAGTGGTAATGTGGTCAAATGGTCAAGTGGTCAAGTGGTCAAGTGGTCAGTGTTCAAGTGTTCAAGTGGTCAAGTGGTCAAGTGGTGAAGTGGTGAAGTGGTGAAGTGGTCAAGTGGTCAAGTGGTCAAGTGGTCGGTGGTCAAGTGGTCAATGGTCAAGTGGTCAAGTGGTCAAGTGGTCAATGGCCGACTGGTCAAGTGGTCAAATGGTACAATGGTCAATGGTCATGTGGTCAAGTGGTCAAGTGTTCAAGTGGTCAAGTAGTCAAGTGGTCAAGTGGTCAAATGGTCAGTGGTCAAGTGGACAATGGTCAACTGGTCAAGTGGTCAATGGTTAATGGTCAATGGTCAATGGTCAAATGGTCAAATGGTCAAATGGTCAAGTGGTCAAGTGGTCAAGTAGTCAAGTGGTCAAGTGGTCAAGTAGTCAAGTGGTCAAGTGGTCAAGTGGTCAGTGGTCAAGTGGGCAATGGTCAACTGGTCAAGTGGTCAGTGGTCAAGTGGTCAATGGTTAAGTGGTCAATGGTCAATGGTCAATGGTCAATGGTCAATGGTCAATGGTCAATGGTCAAATGGTCAAGTGGTCAGTGGTCAAGTGGTCAATGATGTACTTGTCAAGTGGTCAAGTGGTCAATGGTCGACTGGTCAAGTGGTCAAGTGGTCAATGGTCAAGTGGTCAATGGTCAAGTGGTCAAATGGTCAAGTGGTCAATGGTCATATGGTCAAGTGGTCAATGGTCAAATGGTCAATTGGTCAAGTGGTCAATGGTCAATGGTCAAGTGGTCAATGATCAAGTGGTCAAGTGGTCAATTGTTCAAGTGGTCAAGTGGTCAGTGGTCAAGTGGTCAAGTGGTCAATTGGTCAAGTGGTCAAATGGTCAGTGGTCATGTGGTCAAGTGGTCAATGGTCGACTGGTCAAGTGGTCAATGGTCGACTCGTCAATGGACAAGTGGTCAAGTGGGCAAGTGGTAAATGGTGAATGGTCAAGTGGTCATGTGGTCAAGTGGTCAAGTGGTCAGTGGTCAAGTGGTCAAGTGGTCAAGTGGTAAAGTGGTCAAGGGGTCAGTGGTCAAGTGGTCAATGGTCAAATGGTCAAGTGGTCAAATGGTCAAGTGGTCAAGTGGTCAAGTGGTAAATGGTCAATGGTCAAGTGGTCAAGAGGTCAATGGTCAAATGGTCAAGTGGTCAAGTGGTCAAGTGGTCAATGGTTAAATGGTCAAGTGGTCAAGTGGTCAATGGTCAAATGGTCAAATGGTCAAGTGGTCAAGTGGTCAATGGTCAAATGGTCAAGTGGTCAAGTGGTCAATGGTCATGTAGTCAAATGGTCAAGTGGTCAAGTGGTCATTTTTCAAGTGGTCAAGTGGTCAATGGTCAATGGTCAAGTGGTCAATGGTCAAGTGGTCAATGGTCAAATGGTCAAGTGGTCAATTGGTCAAGTGGTCAATGGTCAATGGTCAAGTGGTCAATGATCAAGTGGTCAAGTGGTCAATTGTTCAAGTGGTCAAGTGGTCAGTGGTCAAGTGGTCAAGTGGTCAATTGGTCAAGTGGTCAAATGGTCAGTGGTCATGTGGTCAAGTGGTCAATGGTCATATGGTCAAGTGGTCAAGTGGTCAAGTGGACAATGGTCGACTGGTCAAATGGTCAGTGGTCAAGTGGTCAATGGTCAAATGGTCAAGTTGTCAAGTGGTCAAGTGGTCAAAGGTGAAGTGGTCAAGTGGTCAAGTGGTCAAGTGGTCAATGGTCAAGTGGTCAAATGGTCCAGTGGACAATGGTCAAGTGGTCAAGTGGTCAAGTGGTAAAGTGGTCAAGTGGTCAGTGGTCAAGTGGTCAATTGGTCAAGTGGTCAAATGGTCAGTGGTCATGTGGTCAAGTGGTCAATGGTCATATGGTCAAGTGGTCAAGTGGTCAAGTGGTCAATGGTCGACTGGTCAAATGGTCAGTGGTCAAGTGGTCAATGGTCAAATGGTCAAGTGGTCAAGTGGTCAAGTGGTCAATGGTCAAATGGTCAAGTGGTCAAGTGGTCAAAGGTGAAGTGGCCAAGTGGTCAAGTGGTCAAGTGGTCAAGTGGTCAATGGTCAAGTGGTCAAATGGTCCAGTGGACAATGGTCAAGTGGTCAAGTGGTCAAGTGGTAAAGTGGTCAAGTGGTCAGTGGTCAAGTTGTCAATGGTCAAATGGTCAAGTGGTCAAACGGTCCAGTGGACAATGGTCAAGTGGTCAAGTGTTCAAGTGGTCAAGTGGTCAGTGGTCAAACGGTCAAGTGGTCAAGTGGTCAGTGGTCAGTGGTCAGTGGTCAAATGGTCAAGTGGTCAAGTGGTCAAGTGGTCAATGGTCAAGTGGTCATGTGGTCAATTGGTCAAGTGGTCAGTGGTCAAGTGGTCAAGTGGTCAAGTGGTAAAGTGGCCAAGGGGTCAGTGGACAAGTGGTCAATGGTCAAATGGTCAAGTGGTCAATGGTCGCCTGGTCAAGTGGTCAATGGTCGACTCGTCAATGGACAAGTGGCAAGTGGGCAAGTGGTAAATGGTGAATGGTCAAGTGGTCAAGTGGTCAAGTGGTCAATGGTCAAGTGGTCATGTGGTCAAGTGGTCAAGTGGTCAGTGGTCAAGTGGTCAAGTGGTCAAGTGGTAAAGTGGTCAAGGGGTCAGTGGTCAAGTGGTCAAGGGGTCAGTGGTCAAGTGGTCAAGTGGTCAGTGGTCAAGTGGTCAATGGTCAAGTGGTCAATGGTCAAGTGGTCAAATGGACAGTGGTCAAGTGGTCAATGGTCAAATGGTCAAGTTGTCAAGTGGTCAAGTGGTCAATGGTCAAGTGGTCAAGTGGTCAAGTGGTCAAGTGGTCAAATGATCCAGTGGTCAAGTGGTCAATGGTCAAGTGGTCAAGTGGTAATGTGGTCAAATGGTCAAGTGGTCAAGTGGTCAAGTGGTCAGTGGTCAAGTGGTCAATGGTCAAGTGGTCAAGTGGTCAAGTGGTCAATGGTCAATGGTCAAATGGTCACGTGGTCAATGGTCGACTGGTCAAATGGTCAGTGGTCAAGTGGTCAATGGTCAAATGGTCAAGTTGTCAAGTGTTCAAGTGGTCAATGGTCAAGTGGTCAAGTGGTCAAGTGGTCAAATGGTCCAGTGGTCAAGTGGTCAATGGTCAAGTGGTCAATGGTCAAGTGGTCATATGGTCAGTGGTCAAGTGGTCAATGGTCAAATGGTCAAGTGGTCAAGTGGTCAATGGTCAAGTGGTCATGTGGTGAAGTGGTCAAGTGGTCAAGTGGTAAAGTGGTCAAGTGGTCAAGTGGTAAAGTGGTCAAGTGGTCAGTGGTCAAGTGGTCAATGGTCAAATGGTCAACTGGTCAATGGTCGACTGGTCAAGTGGTCAAATGGTCCAGTGGACAATGTTCAAGTGGTCAAGTGGTCAAGTGGTCAAATGGTCAATGGTCGACTGGTCAAGTGGTCAAATTGTCCAGTGGACAATGGTTAAGTGGTCAAGTGGTCAAGTGGTTACGTGGTCAGTGGTCAAGTGGTCAATGGTCAAATGGTCAAGTGGTCAATGGTCGACTGGTCAAGTGGTCAAACGGTCCAGTGGACAATGGTTAAGTGGTCAAGTGGTAAAGTGGTCAAGTGGTCAAGTGGTCAGTGGTCAAGTGGTCAATGGTCAAATGGTCAAGTTGTCAAGTGGTCAAGTGGTCAATGGTCAAGTGGTCAAGTGGTCAAGTGGTCAAGTGATCAAGTGGTCAAATGATCCAGTGGTCAAGTGGTCAATGGTCAAGTGGTCAAGTGGTAATGTGGTCAAGTGGTCAAGTGGTCAAGTGGTCAAGTGGTCAGTGGTCAAGTGGTCAATGGTCAAGTGGTCAAGTGGTCAAGTGGTCAATGGTCAATGGTCAAATGGTCACGTGGTCAATGGTCGACTGGTCAAATGGTCAGTGGTCAAGTGGTCAATGGACAAGTGGTCAAGTGGTCAAGTGGTAAATGGTGAATGGTCAAGTGGTCAAGTGGTCAAGTGGTCAAGTGGTCATGTGGTCAAGTGGTCAAGTGGTGAAGTGGTAAAGTGGTCAAGTGGTGAAGTGGTAAAGTGGTCAAGGGGTCAGTGGTCAAGTGGTCAATGGTCAAATGGTCAAGTGGTCAATGGTCGACTGGTCAAGTGGTCAATGGTCGACTCGTCAATGGACAAGTGGTCAAGTGGGCAAGTGGTAAATGGTGAATGGTCAAGTGGTCAATGGTCAAGTGGTCATGTGGTCAAGTGGTCAAGTGGTCAGTGGTCAAGTGGTCAAGTGGTCAATGGTCACATGGTCAAGTGGTCAAATGGTAAGAGTTCAAGTTGTCAAATTGTCAAACGATCAAGTGGTCAATTGACAAATGGCCAAGTGGTCAAATTGTCAATTGGTCAAGTTGTCATATTGTCAAACGATCAAGTGGTCTAGTGGTCAATGGTCAAGTGGTCAAGTGGTCAAGTGGGCAATGGTCAAATGGTCAAGTGGTCAAGTGGTCAGTGGTCAAGTGGTCAAGTGGTCAATGGTCAAATGGTCATGTGGTCAATGGTCAAGTGGTCAATGGTCAAGTGGTCAATGGTCAAGTGGTCAATGGTCAAGTGGTCAATGGTCAATGGTCAAATGGTCAAGTGGTCAAGTGGTCAATGGTCAAGTGGTCAATGGTCAAGTGGTCAATGGTCAAGTGGTCAATGGTCGACTGGTCAAGTGGTCAAGTGGACAAATGGTCCAGTGGTGAAGTGGTCAATGGTCAGTGGTCAAGTGGTCAAGTGTTCAAGTGTTCAAGTGGTGAAGTGGTGAAGTGGTCAAGTGGTCAAGTGGTCAAGTGGTCAAGTGGTCGGTGGTCAAGTGGTCAATGGTCAAGTGGTCAAGTGGTCAATGGCCGACTGGTCAAGTGGTCAATGGCCGACTGGTCAAGTGGTCAATGGCCGACTGGTCAAGTGGTCATGTGGTCAAGTGGTCAAGTGTTCAAGTGGTCAAGTGGTCAAGTAGTCAAGTGGTCAAGTGGTCAAATGGTCAGTGGTCAAGTGGACAATGGTCAACTGGTCAAGTGGTCAATGGTTAATGGTCAATGGTCAATGGTCAAATGGTCAAGTGGTCAAGTGGTCAAATGGTCAAATGGTCAAATGGTCAAATGGTCAAGTGGTCAAGTGGTCAAGTAGTCAAGTGGTCAAGTGGTCAAGTAGTCAAGTGGTCAAGTGGTCAAGTGGTCAGTGGTCAAGTGGGCAATGGTCAACTGGTCAAGTGGTCAGTGGTCAAGTGGTCAATGGTTAAGTGGTCAATGGTCAATGGTCAATGGTCAATGGTCAATGGTCAATGGTCAATGGTCAATGGTCAAATGGTCAAGTGGTCAGTGGTCAAGTGGTCAATGATGTACTTGTCAAGTGGTCAAGTGGTCAATGGTCGACTGGTCAAGTGGTCAAGTGGTCAAATGGTCAAATGGTCAAATGGTCAAGTGGTCAATTGGTCAATGGTCAAGTGGTCAATTGGTCAAGTGGTCAAATGGTCAGTGGTCATGTGGTCAAGTGGTCAATGGTCATATGGTCAAGTGGTCAAGTGGTCAATGGTCAATGGTCAAATGGTCACGTGGTCAATGGTCGACTGGTCAAATGGTCAGTGGTCAAGTGGTCAATGGACAAGTGGTCAAGTGGTCAAGTGGTAAATGGTGAATGGTCAAGTGGTCAAGTGGTCAAGTGGTCAAGTGGTCATGTGGTCAAGTGGTCAAGTGGTGAAGTGGTAAAGTGGTCAAGTGGTGAAGTGGTAAAGTGGTCAAGGGGTCAGTGGTCAAGTGGTCAATGGTCAAATGGTCAAGTGGTCAATGGTCGACTGGTCAAGTGGTCAATGGTCGACTCATCAATGGACAAGTGGTCAAGTGGGCAAGTGGTAAATGGTGAATGGTCAAGTGGTCAATGGTCAAGTGGTCATGTGGTCAAGTGGTCAAGTGGTCAGTGGTCAAGTGGTCAAGTGGTCAAGTGGTAAAGTGGTCAAGGGGTCAGTGGTCAAGTGGTCAATGGTCAAATGGTCAAGTGGTCAAATGGTCAAGTGGTCAAGTGGTCAAGTGGTAAATGGTCAATGGTCAAGTGGTCAAGTGGTCCAGTGGTCAATGGTCAAGTGGTCATGTAGTCAAGTGGTCAAGTGGTCAGTGGTCAAGTGGTCAATGGTAAAATGGTCTAGTGGTCAATGGTAAAATGGTCAAGTGGTCAAGTGGTCAAGTGGTCAAGTGGTAAAGTGGTCAAGGGGTCAGTGGTCAAGTGGTCAATGGTCAAATGGTCAGTGGTCAAGGGGTCAATGGTCAAGTGGTCAAGTGGTCAGTGGTCAAGTGGTCAAGTGGTCAATTGGTCAAGTGGTCAAATGGTCAGTGGTCATGTGGTCAAGTGGTCAATGGTCGACTGGTCAAGTGGTCAATGGTCGACTCGTCAATGGACAAGTGGTCAAGTGGGCAAGTGGTAAATGGTGAATGGTCAAGTGGTCATGTGGTCAAGTGGTCAAGTGGTCAGTGGTCAAGTGGTCAAGTGGTCAAGTGGTAAAGTGGTCAAGGGGTCAGTGGTCAAGTGGTCAATGGTCAAATGGTCAAGTGGTCAAATGGTCAAGTGGTCAAGTGGTCAAGTGGTAAATGGTCAATGGTCAAGTGGTCAAGAGGTCAATGGTCAAATGGTCAAGTGGTCAAGTGGTCAAGTGGTCAATGGTTAAATGGTCAAGTGGTCAAGTGGTCAATGGTCAAATGGTCAAATGGTCAAGTGGTCAAGTGGTCAATGGTCAAATGGTCAAGTGGTCAAGTGGTCAATGGTCATGTGGTCAAATGGTCAAGTGGTCAAGTGGTCATTTTTCAAGTGGTCAAGTGGTCAATGGTCAATGGTCAAGTGGTCAATGGTCAAGTGGTCAATGGTCAAATGGTCAAGTGGTCAATTGGTCAAGTGGTCAATGGTCAATGGTCAAGTGGTCAATGATCAAGTGGTCAAGTGGTCAATTGTTCAAGTGGTCAAGTGGTCAGTGGTCAAGTGGTCAAGTGGTCAATTGGTCAAGTGGTCAAATGGTCAGTGGTCATGTGGTCAAGTGGTCAATGGTCATATGGTCAAGTGGTCAAGTGGTCAAGTGGACAATGGTCGACTGGTCAAATGGTCAGTGGTCAAGTGGTCAATGGTCAAATGGTGAAGTTGTCAAGTGGTCAAGTGGTCAAAGGTGAAGTGGTCAAGTGGTCAAGTGGTCAAGTGGTCAATGGTCAAGTGGTCAAATGGTCCAGTGGACAATGGTCAAGTGGTCAAGTGGTCAAGTGGTAAAGTGGTCAAGTGGTCAGTGGTCAAGTGGTCAATTGGTCAAGTGGTCAAATGGTCAGTGGTCATGTGGTCAAGTGGTCAATGGTCATATGGTCAAGTGGTCAAGTGGTCAAGTGGTCAATGGTCGACTGGTCAAATGGTCAGTGGTCAAGTGGTCAATGGTCAAATGGTCAAGTGGTCAAGTGGTCAAGTGGTCAAAGGTGAAGTGGCCAAGTGGTCAAGTGGTCAAGTGGTCAAGTAGTCAATGGTCAAGTGGTCAAATGGTCCAGTGGACAATGGTCAAGTGGTCAAGTGGTCAATGGTCAAGTGGTCAATGGTCGATTGGTCATGTGGCCAAATGGTCCACTGGACAATGGTCAAGTGGTCAAGTGGTAAAGTGGTCAAGTGGTCAGTGGTCAAGTGGTCAATGGTCAAATGGTCAAGTGGTCAAGTGGTCAAGTGGTCAATGGTCAAGTGGGCAATGGTCGACTGGTCAAGTGGTCAAGTGGTCAATGGTCAAGTGATCAATGGCGAAGTGGTCAAAGGTCAAGTGGTCAAGTGGTCAATGGTCAATGGTCAATGGTCAAATGGTCAAGTGGTCAAGTGGTCAATGGTCAAGTGGTCAATGGTCAAGTGGTCAAGTGGTCAAGTGGTCAATGGTCACATGGTCAAGTGGTCAAATGGTAAGAGGTCAAGTTGTCAAATTGTCAAACGATCAAGTGGTCAATTGACAAATGGCCAAGTGGTCAAATTGTCAATTGGTCAAGTTGTCATATTGTCAAACGATCAAGTGGTCTAGTGGTCAATGGTCAAGTGGCCAAGTGGTCAAGTGGGCAATGGTCAAATGGTCAAGTGGTCAAGTGGTCAGTTGTCAAGTGGTCAAGTGGTCAATGGTCAAATGGTCAAGTCGTCAAGTGGTCATGTGGTCAATGGTCAAGTGGTCAATGGTCAAGTGGTCAATGGTCAAGTGGTCAATGGTCAAGTGGTCAATGGTCAATGGTCAAATGGTCAAGTGGTCAAGTGGTCAATGGTCAAGTGGTCAATGGTCAAGTGGTCAATGGTCGACTGGTCAAGTGGTCAACTGGTCAAATGGTCCAGTGGTGAAGTGGTCAATGGTCAGTGGTCAAGTGGTCAAGTGTTCAAGTGTTCAAGTGGTCAAGTGGTCAAGTGGTGAAGTGGTGAAGTGGTGAAGTGGTCAAGTGGTCAAGTGGTCAAGTGGTCGGTGGTCAAGTGGTCAATGGTCAAGTGGTCAAGTGGTCAAGTGGTCAATGGCCGACTGGTCAAGTGGTCAAATGGTACAATGGTCAATGGTCATGTGGTCTAGTGGTCAAGTGTTCAAGTGGTCAAGTAGTCAAGTGGTCAAGTGGTCAAATGGTCAGTGGTCAGTGTACAATGGTCAACTGGTCAAGTGGTCAATGGTTAATGGTCAATGGTCAATGGTCAAATGGTCAAGTGGTCAAGTGGTCAATGGTCAAATGGTCAAGTGGTCAAGTGGTCAAGTGGTCAAGTGGTCAGTGGTCAGTGGTCAAATGGTCAAGTGGTCAAGTGGTCAAGTGGTCAATGGTCAAGTGGTCATGTGGTCAATTGGTCAAGTGGTCAGTGGTCAAGTGGTCAAGTGGTCAAGTGGTCAAGTGGTAAAGTGGCCAAGGGGTCAGTGGACAAGTGGTCAATGGTCAAATGGTCAAGTGGTCAATGGTCGCCTGGTCAAGTGGTCAATGGTCGACTCGTCAATGGACAAGTGGTCAAGTGGGCAAGTGGTAAATGGTGAATGGTCAAGTGGTCAAGTGGTCAAGTGGTCAATGGTCAAGTGGTCATGTGGTCAAGTGGTCAAGTGGTCAGTGGTCAAGTGGTCAAGTGGTCAAGTGGTAAAGTGGTCAAGGGGTCAGTGGTCAAGTGGTCAAGTGGTCAGTGGTCAAGTGGTCAATGGTCAAGTGGTCAAATGGACAGTGGTCAAGTGGTCAATGGTCAAATGGTCAAGTTGTCAAGTGGTCAAGTGGTCAATGGTCAAGTGGTCAAGTGGTCAAGTGGTCAAGTGGTCAAATGATCCAGTGGTCAAGTGGTCAATGGTCAAGTGGTCAAGTGGTAATGTGGTCAAATGGTCAAGTGGTCAAGTGGTCAAGTGGTCAGTGTTCAAGTGTTCAAGTGGTCAAGTGGTCAAGTGGTGAAGTGGTGAAGTGGTGAAGTGGTCAAGTGGTCAAGTGGTCAAGTGGTCGGTGGTCAAGTGGTCAATGGTCAAGTGGTCAAGTGGTCAAGTGGTCAATGGCCGACTGGTCAAGTGGTCAAATGGTACAATGGTCAATGGTCATGTGGTCAAGTGGTCAAGTGTTCAAGTGGTCAAGTAGTCAAGTGGTCAAGTGGTCAAATGGTCAGTGGTCAAGTGGACAATGGTCAACTGGTCAAGTGGTCAATGGTTAATGGTCAATGGTCAATGGTCAAATGGTCAAGTGGTCAAGTGGTCAAATGGTCAAATGGTCAAATGGTCAAATGGTCAAGTGGTCAAGTGGTCAAGTAGTCAAGTGGTCAAGTGGTCAAGTAGTCAAGTGGTCAAGTGGTCAAGTGGTCAGTGGTCAAGTGGGCAATGGTCAACTGGTCAAGTGGTCAGTGGTCAAGTGGTCAATGGTTAAGTGGTCAATGGTCAATGGTCAATGGTCAATGGTCAATGGTCAATGGTCAATGGTCAAATGGTCAAGTGGTCAAGTGGTCAAGTGGTCAAATGGTCAAATGGTCAAATGGTCAAGTGGTCAATTGGTCAATGGTCAAGTGGTCAATTGGTCAAGTGGTCAAATGGTCAGTGGTCATGTGGTCAAGTGGTCAATGGTCATATGGTCAAGTGGTCAAGTGGTCAAGTGGTCAATGGTCGACTGGTCAAGTGGTCAAGTGGTCAATTGTTCAAGTGGTCAAGTGGTCAATGGTCAAGTGGTCAATGGTCAAGTGGTCAAGTGGTCAAGTGGTCAATGGTCATATGGTCAAGTGGTCAATGGTCAAATGGTCAATTGGTCAAGTGGTCAATGGTCAATGGTCAAGTGGTCAATGATCAAGTGGTCAAGTGGTCAATTGTTCAAGTGGTCAAGTGGTCAGTGGTCAAGTGGTCAAGTGGTCAATTGGTCAAGTGGTCAAATGGTCAGTGGTCATGTGGTCAAGTGGTCAATGGTCGACTGGTCAAGTGGTCAATGGTCGACTCGTCAATGGACAAGTGGTCAAGTGGGCAAGTGGTAAATGGTGAATGGTCAAGTGGTCATGTGGTCAAGTGGTCAAGTGGTCAGTGGTCAAGTGGTCAAGTGGTCAAGTGGTAAAGTGGTCAAGGGGTCAGTGGTCAAGTGGTCAATGGTCAAATGGTCAAGTGGTCAAATGGTCAAGTGGTCAAGTGGTCAAGTGGTAAATGGTCAATGGTCAAGTGGTCAAGAGGTCAATGGTCAAATGGTCAAGTGGTCAAGTGGTCAAGTGGTCAATGGTTAAATGGTCAAGTGGTCAAGTGGTCAATGGTCAAATGGTCAAATGGTCAAGTGGTCAAGTGGTCAATGGTCAAATGGTCAAGTGGTCAAGTGGTCAATGGTCATATGGTCAAATGGTCAAGTGGTCAAGTGGTCATTTTTCAAGTGGTCAAGTGGTCAATGGTCAATGGTCAAGTGGTCAATGGTCAAGTGGTCAATGGTCAAATGGTCAAGTGGTCAATTGGTCAAGTGGTCAATGGTCAATGGTCAAGTGGTCAATGATCAAGTGGTCAAGTGGTCAATTGTTCAAGTGGTCAAGTGGTCAGTGGTCAAGTGGTCAAGTGGTCAATTGGTCAAGTGGTCAAATGGTCAGTGGTCATGTGGTCAAGTGGTCAATGGTCATATGGTCAAGTGGTCAAGTGGTCAAGTGG